>CM070625.1:56334548-56714112 GCA_036346255.1 Ampelocalamus luodianensis | reverse complement strand
TCCTTAGTCGCTTTCAAAACCACCCCCGAGCCACCCCACCAAGGTCCTCTTGTGCAAAGACCACCCTCGGTCATTTGTAAAGAGAACCTTCAAAACTACGCTTAGGGTCCTCTTTGCAAAAAGACCACCACCGCCCTTTGTGAAGAAGTCGAGACCTCCCTCCGCTCAGTATCCGACCGCTCATGACCTCCCCACGGAGATCTGAACCGCCTGCACTCTCTCGTTGAACACTGTCGCGAGGACCTCCCGCGAAGATCATGGCCATCCATGACCTCCTCGTGAAATCCTAGCCGCCCCGACTCTCCTCGCCATCTTAGCCGCTCAGACCTCCCACCTGAGATCGTGACTGCCTAGGACCTCCTCGCCAGCCTCTGGACCGTTAGATTTAGATCTAACTGCCAGACCTCTCTGTAGATCTCAACCGTCCGTGACCTCCTATGGAGATCCGAGCCGCTAAGATCTCGCCCGATCAATCGCTGACCTTAGACTTCCCTAAGCTTGCTCGGGACCGCCGCATCTTGATCCCACGGCCACGCACTTCGCAGCGCGCGACCTCCTTTGCGTGCTGTGAGGACTCTAATTTATTTGGTTTGTAATGCTTAACCAACCACCTGGTCCCAGCATCACAAATCAAATAACCGATTCTCGAGATATGTATACTTCTGCCAAAGATACACACTCACAACAAAAGTATGCATCAACTCCATTCCAAACATAGAGTCCAAACATCACACTACAAACGGAAGATAAACAAATAGTAACAATATTACGTATATAGCCGGCTGTGCCACAAGATACACAAATAGACAACAACGACAAATGAAGCAAAAGTGCCATAAGATGGCTATAAACAAAGCCAATCGCAGGTGCCTCCAACCCACAAGGCATCCGACCGAACGCCAAGACTAGTCGCCACCCACGGTAAGCGACAAGATACCATGGCATGCAGGCCCCCGAGGCTCACCTTCTTCCTTCCGCAACAAAAACATTAAGTAAAGCACCCGAGTACAAAGATTGTCTTTGTACCCGCAAGATCGACGCGGTGAACTAAAGGCACTGCTCATATGCTACATGCAAAGCTTGTTTGGTGGAGGTCATATGGTTCATTTGCATAAAGCCAATTTTCATTTGCAATAATGTAATACAGCTTTAAAGGCAAGTTTGCAATTCATTTTTAATGTTGAAATACAAAGTATGATAATAATAGCAAAAAGAGTAAGTAAAACATCCTAGAAGTGACTATCCCAATAGTCACCATTAACAATAGCACTAATCCCCGCATTCGTACTCACCCATCAAGTTTTAATTTAAATGTTGTAGTCTCAACTCTTGGAAGACCTGCCAAGCGTGTCCATAACCTAGGACGAGGCTATTCGAATAGTTTGAACCCGCAGGTGTACCAATGTACCCACACTGCATCGCTTTGCCAAAACACACTTCCAAGGTATGCCAAGACAACTAAGTCCTACGAGATCTGCTTTCCAATATTGTGTATTAACTACGAGCCGCTCAGATGGATAGAAACCCATACGCTACATGGTAAAGCCGAAAGACAACTACCCACTCAGATAAAGCTTTTCTGACAACTACCATGCTCCCACCTCCATCCCTCCCGCGACCTCCCGCGACTTGTTGAGCCAATACACGCCAAAGTACTAGGTCAAGAGAGGTCCCATATACTCTAGTGTGGTTAGCACGCAAAATGCTTGGTTCTGTAACAAGATGTTCTGGTCCCTGTTGACTCTGCACCATTCCAGCCACACCCAACGTATCACACCAATCATACCACAGCCCAAGTCTAAATCATTTTTGGTTTTCGCTTAGTTTTTCAATTAAACATAGCAAAAAATGTTGAAACAATAAGTTATAGTAAATTTTAGTGATCAAGGTTACCGACTAAAGTCGATAACCGCTCAGCTTCACCGATAGCTACATATCTAAGCAATTTGACCTCGATCTACTAAGTGACAAGAGACCATCCAAATGCCTCTAATCACAAAGAAATAACCTAGGCTCGTGTAGTAGAGATCAATATTTTGTCTACAGGATATGCAACACGGATTTAACTAATCAATTTAACACAAATTAAGCAATGCATACATACATTAAACAAAATATTAGACTTTAAAATACCGGATAGGAATGATCAAACCGCTTGCCCGGGTGTCATGCTCAATACAGGCGTGAGGATCTCGTGGTTGCCGCAAATATCAAGCCCAACGATCGAACATAACAAAGAAATAAGAACGAATAACACCGACAAAACTCAAACATACAACAACATCAAACAAGCCAAACTCACACAAGAGCCCTAAGCATGAAATAACAAAATTTCTTGTAAATGAGAACAATTCATTTTAAGTTATTAATAATTTTCTATGAATTTTCTAAGCTAAAAACACAACAAGCACTAGTTAATTACTTAACAGATTTTCACGAATGTAAACAAGCAGCAAAACCTATTCTAATAGTTAGTATAACTAAAATGAAATTTTGCACTGGGTTCATTGAATTTGGACAATTATTGGAAGAGATATGCATTTTCTAATTTAGAAGATACCTAAGGCATCATTTTATTAATTAACAGATTCTTGCTACAGAGACATGGATGAAACTAATTTTTGTAAATAATACATTTAAAAGAAAATTAATAAAGACTGGTTTCATGCAATTTGATAAAATTGAATTAGCTATGCATTTTACAAGTTTAATTGATTTAACAAAGGCAAATGTAAACGCATTTCGTAAATACTAAAGCACTTAATACTTCTTCATAATGGCCACATTAGCCAGCCTCAAACTAACGACAAAGCGGGCCCACGCGAAATGTCGACTCAGAGCGATCGCCCGATATGACGCTGTTACGCGATTCAAAGAATACGCCTCGGCTTAATGTAACGTAATCCTAACACATATGCCCAAAGAAAAATACGCTTCATGAAAGAGAAACGACAACAAAACTACACAATCCCTAACCGACATTCCGCCCACATAACAGACTCGAGAATTAAAACGATTAGATTTGAATCCCTAAACAAAGTTTAACAATCGAGAGGGCCCACAAGTCGCTGACCTAACAGTAACCGTGTTTAGCGATAACTGCTTTCACGGCGCCGTCATTCAAGACGACGGACTGCAAGGCAGCTCGCCGCAGTGTTCTAGCAACCCGTGAGTTTCAAGACGAGTGAGTGGTACCTTGGTTCGCAAAGACCTCACGAACTGTGTGACGGTGACGCGGAGCCCAATGGTCGCCGAGATGGCTCACGACGGTCGAGGCGAGAAGAAGCTACGCTCGCAGAAGACGCCATGCACTTCGAGAAGCTTCGAAGGTGCGCCACGGACCGCCGACTCGTGAGCAATAAGCACAAGATAACGTCGGGTAAGAAGAAGGTCCGAGGGCGCTGACTGCTACGGCGCGAACATCGTGATTGGAGAAGAAAGGGTCGCGCACTCAACGATGCACCAAAGACAAAAATGAAGCCATCATTAGCTTCAGGCATCAATGCGATCCGGCGACCAAGCGTCAAGCCGAAACTCACCGAGCACCAGCAAGCTTGCAGAGCCGAGACCAACGGAGTTGGGGACGAAGAAGTGGCTCCGACGATTCACCGGATGCCACGAGCTCGATGGGAAAATGGATGCGCACCGAGTGTGGTTCACGCGGCGAGGTTGCGTGCTCAAGGGCTTCTAACGCCGCAAAGTTGCTACTTCCTTCTCCCGCCAAACAAGAAATCGGGCGAGATAACACGAGAACGCAAAGGAGAAGAAGTGGATGAGCTCGTGGCTTTATGAAGTCACGCGATGCCTCCCACCGTATTACCTAGAGGCATAAAGGTGGCGCGACGAGGCACGTGGCAAACATGCACGCACGCCGCGAGCCCGGTGAGGTGCGAGAAGACGAGGTTGATGCCGATTGTGGGACCCACATGTCGCTTGGATAAACGAAGCGGAAGCGAACCTGGTTTGATTTGATCAAGAACACACCACCGCTGGATCTAAAACGGACACTGGGATTGGTGTATGCATTCGACAGCTCTGGCTTGTGATACGCTGACGGATCGCTCGATCTTCATCTGACTGCACGATCGATTGACTCACAAGCAGCAGCAGGCTGCGCGACCGAGTCGAGTGGTGGGTCGGACTGAGCCCGAAAGGTTCGGGCCCGAGGAACAAGATTTTTAGAATTTGATTTAAAAGACAGAGAAGGTTTGGGGAATTTTTAGAGGTAGCTCCTGAGCTCCAAAAATTTCTGAAATTTTTATGGTAGCTACATTAGGGACAGAGGACAACCTTGTATAATTTTTCCAGAACTTTTATGCACTGCATTGTTCTAGAGAAAATTCACAAGTTGCTGTACAGGAGTTTGACCAGATTTCAAACAGAGTTGACTTGGCCATTTGAAATAGCAAACAAAATCTAAAATTGTGAAATAATTCAGGAGGTAGATAGGATGATCAAGATGCTAGGAAAATAGTTTCAGAGGATGATCACAAGTTTGAAGGCTAAGAATCTGATAACAACAATTTCCAATCACAAGAATTAAATTCTACAAATTGAAATTGCTAGGAAAATGTAGAAACTTTCAAATGATTTGAAGAGACAACAAAAGTTTTTATTTCTCCTCAAAATTTTACATTTGAAATACAAACCCTAAGTTAGGCTCATATAAATCTCCCTTATAGGAATCTCACCCAGATCTCGATCACCGAGAAGAAGGATGGTAATCGCCGAGATCGATCTTCGCGCCCAAGCGGCTTCATCTCTGAGTGGTTCGACCACCGAACTTTGAGGAACTTAATCACACGGTTCCTCGCTCATGCTCAGCTTCTTCGAGGATACGAACGGACGCCACGATAAGACGATCTTCCGCACATCGATATTTTCCAATGGTGTTTCTTAATCGAACACGAAGGCATTTCTTCAATTGTGACACATGGAAAACATCGCGCACTCTCTTCAAGTGTAGCCGCAACTCCAACTTGTATGCAACAGCTCCCACTTTCTGATGATGCGATATGGCCCGACATATCGAGGAGCTAGCTTGCCCTCGACACCAAACGACATGTCCCTTCAAAGGCTAGACCTTGAGATACACAAAGTCATTGGGCCGAAACTCACCCACGACGCCGACCGCATAGCTCTTCCGCTCGATCGAAGCACGAGCAAGTGCTCACGTAATCAATCGTGACTTGACTTTCACTCATTGATCGGACCGCCAAAGAACCGCTTTCACCGCCTCGATCGCTCAACGGTGTTCGCAATACGACCGCATAAAGCCTCAAACGGTGCCATACCGAGACTAGCTCGAAGTCGTTGTTGTAGGAGAACTCGCAAGTGGTAGGCACTTCTCCCAATTCTTCCCATAGAAAGAACACAAGCACGAGCATATTCAAGCACCCGATTGACGCGCGGCTCCACCATACCTCGGCCTCGAGGATGATAGGCCGTGGCCAAGTAAGACGAGTTCCCATTTGGCCTCCCCGCAGACTATGCCAAACCGAGAGGTAAACAACGCCTACCTGGCCGACACAATCGCCTTGGGTACACCATGCAAACTCACAACTTGATACATAGAGCTCGGCCAGAGGTTCCACACTTGAGCCGACTTTGACCGAAAGGAAATGCGCCACTTTAGTTAGCCTCACAATGACAACCCAAATGGCGCCGTTTCCTTGGATGAACGGGCAAACCAGTTGATGAAATCCATGCCTACGTAATCCCACTTCCACTGTATAGGCAAGGGTCAAGAAGACCATTGACGCCGATGTTCGGCCTTGACGCGACAACATACGCCACATCCGCAACTAACCCGCAACCTCGCTTCATGCGAGTCCACCGTAATCTCTCGACGCAGATCTTGATACATTTTGGTGGCCCGGATGGATGGACAAAGGCGTAATCATGGGCCTCAAGAATCAAATCCCGCACTCGGGACCTTGGGACCACAAGACGCCTTCAAACCGCACAACACCGCGCTCATCTTCAGAAAGCATTTAATCGAACCATCCCTCGATGTCTCGCTGATTTTGCCCATACCAACATCTCGATTGCCGCGGCCGACTTGATTTGATCCACCAAGGTTGGTTGCACAATCAGGCGCAAGGGAACCGTGCTCAACCAAACCCGTTGAGACGCCAAATTTCGCAAGAAGTGTGCTGTCGCTTGGATCATCGAGTATTGCAATACACCTTTCGCTAAGTGCATCAAGAACCACATTGGCCTTGCCAGATGATACCGAATACCCATATCATAATCCTTGATCAATTCTAGCCATCTCTCTCGCTCGAGGTTCGAGATCTGGCCGAGTGAATAAGTATTTCAACTCTTGTGATCTGAATACACCTCACAACGTTTCGATCAAATAATGCCGCCAAATCTTGAGTGCATGAACCACCGCAGCAAGCTCTAAATCATGGGTGGATAGTTGAGCTCATGAGGCCTCACCGCTTAGATGCATAGGCAATCGCTTGCCTTCTGCATAAGAACACACCCAGTCCCCGACTTGAGAGGCATCGCAATAAATATCGGGTTCTTGTGGATATCAGAAGAGTAAGGACTGAGTCAAGTCAATCGCTGCTTGAGCTCCCGAAAGCTCATCACAAGCAGAGGACCACACAAACTTCTTGTCCTTCTTGAGCAATCTAGCCATTGGCTTTGCGATCTTGGAGAAGTTCTCGATAAAGCGGCGTGAGTAGCCCGCTAGACCAAGAAAACTCCGCACATCGTTGACTCGACTTGGCCGCCCCAAGATAGAACATCACGACTTTGTCGGGATCTACACTATTCCTCCAAATGGAAAGAACATGGCCCAAAATGCCACTTCCTTCAACCTGTAACTCACATTTGTCGAACTTTGCATACAAACGATGCTCCCGAACTTGCCCAAAATAATCTTCAGATGCTCCAAGATGCTCGCTTCACATCGGGAATAGATAAGAATATCATCAATAAAGACCACCACAAATTTGTCCAAATACTCATGAATACCGAATTCATAAGGTTCATGAACAAAGCCGAGCATTGGTTAGACCGAAGACATGACGTGTACTCAGATAGGCCATAACGAGTAGTGAAAGCCGCTTTCGAATATCCTCACTCGATCCGACTTGATGATAGCCCGATCTCGTGATCAATCTTGGAGAACACCCGGCTCCGCATAACCGGTCAAAAGATCATCAATGCGGCGTAGGATATTTGTTCTTCACCGTCACTTCATTGAGAGGACTGAATCACACATGCGCAAAGTCTTGTCCTTCTTCTTCACAAAGATCACCGGACAACCCCAAGGAGATGAACTGACTGATGAAACCTTTGCTTGGAGCTCACCAAGTCGCTTCTTCAATTCTTCTAGCTCATTGGGAGGCATTCGATACGGCGCTTCAATCCGAGCGGCACGCAGCAACTCGATGACAAACTCGTGATCTCGAACCGAGGTATCCTGTAAATCTTCGAAAGACATCCCAAAGTCGATACTATGGGAACATCCCGACCGCAAGGTCGGCCGCTTCTATTGCACATAGATGCGCCCTGCTGCGCGTAAACCGACCGCCGCCCGGCGGGTCGGTAAGATAGATGCCTTCCGGCACAATCAATCGCCCTAAGTGCCGGGACAACCAATCCATGCCAAGAATCACATCCGACTTGTCGAATGCAGCGTAATAAGATTTGCTAAAAATCCCACTCCCTTGACTATGATAGGAACATCCCTGCATTGTAAATCAGCTCCTCATTTCCACCGAGAGCTTGATGAGCAAAGGAACTTCTAAAGGAACACAATGAAGACCACTAGCAGCAGCAAATGATCTTGAAATAAAAGAATGCGATGCTCCAGTAATCAAATAATACCGCACAGGACGAGAATTAACAAGAAGTGTACCCATCACAACATCTCGCGCTCCCGAGCCTCCTCACCGAAAGGTGGTTCACTCACGCCGCACTCGCTTCGATCATCTTCTCGCGTGGTGACCACTCCCGCCCGCGCCTCCATTAGGACGCAGGGGCCGCTGCAACACTCGAGGGCGTGCATTCGCATAATGGCCCTTGTGGCAGCGGGAAACAAGTGACTCGCCACCGGATTGGCGAGGCCGCCGCCTGGCTGATCGCAGCGCACGTGGTCAAACACGGCCCGTGGTGGGCGAGCTGGTGCGATGGCCTCGCGCCGGTGGAGCAAAAGAACGAGCCATGTGTGCCGCCCACCGAGGACTAACGAGGCCGGTGTGAGTAGACCGATGCGCCTCCCATTTGCGCTATGACTCGCCCCGCTTTCGCTTTATGCTCAAAGAACAATGGCCTTATCTACCAAGGCCTCGAAAGTCCGAGAAGTCCACATAGATAGCTTGTCCTCGCAGCCTCCTCGCATAAGCCATCCATAAACTTCTCCCGCTTAGCCTCATCGTGAGGCCACCTCTCCCGAGCATAACGAGCCGATGATTGAACTCGCATGTACTCTCCGTCACGCATTTGCGCTTGCTTGAGCACGAAACTCCTTCTTCGCCTTCATCGTGCCATCGTGATGTGGGCCCGACGGTAAGTCGATCCGAACTCTTCCCACGCGACTACACAGCCCGCGGGCTGCATGGCGAGATAGTTCTCCCACCATGAGAGTGCCGCGCCTCAAGTCGGGTGGGACGCCAAGAGTGCCTTATCTCGCGCCGGCATCGAGCTATGTTGAGCTCGCCAACCATGCGCAGCCAATCATCTCGTGATCGAGGGTCCTCTGAGCGGAGAAAGTCGGCGGTCGCGCACGGAGGAACTCCGCAAGTCCCCGCGAGAATCGTGGCCGCCACCATCGGCAGGAGTGGAGGT
This sequence comes from Ampelocalamus luodianensis, assembly GCA_036346255.1. Classification (NCBI taxonomy): domain Eukaryota; kingdom Viridiplantae; phylum Streptophyta; class Magnoliopsida; order Poales; family Poaceae; genus Ampelocalamus; species Ampelocalamus luodianensis. Next base: position 56,705,307 of record CM070625.1, on the reverse strand, counting down.
ATTCCTAGCAACAACCTCCAAGATGCTGTCGTCCATGCGGTTTCGCCGACCGAGCGAGAACTCACCATGGTCGGAGGAGGAAGCTCTCATCATGACCACCGGGCCGATTCCGACCACTACTGGTTCCGCCACCATCCTGCTCCACTAAAACAAGTTAGCAACAATTTAAAAGCAAGAAAGTCTAAATTTATCAAAGCACCTTAAACAAACACAACGCAGATAAAGTTCACCAAGAAAATCGACATATAACTACTCACTTCACATCTTACCCTATTACTCCCACGATTTTCCATAGTTCTCCCAAAACTAATTCCACTAATAAGTAACTACCTTTTGAAAAGGGAAGAGAGAAACCAAGTTCTCAAAACTCAAATTAGAGTAAGGTGAGAGTAGAAAGCTAAGATAGGTAAGGAATAAAACTGAGAATCGCATAGGTTTCATAAACCTTTATAATTTGAAAATAAGACTTTCAAAATATCCTAAGGACGACTATGCTTGTTGTTACATTGTCGAATGGCTCGATACCAACTTTGTGAGGACTCCCACTTATTTGGTTTGTAATGCTTAACCAACCACCGGTCCTAGCATCACAAATCAAATAAATCGATCTCTAGATATGTATACTTCCCATAAGATACACACCTCACAACAAAAGTATGCATCAACTCCATTCCAAACATAGAGTCCAAACATCACACTACAAACGGAAGATAAACAAATAGTAACAATATTATGTATATAGGCCGACAAAGCCACAAGATACACAAATAGACAACAACGACAATGAAGCAAAGTGCCATAAGATGGCTATAAACAAAGCCAATCAAGGTGCCTCCAACCCACAAGGCATCCTGACCGAACGCCAAGACTAGTCGCCACCCACGGCGACAAAGACACTACGTAAGTGAGGCCCCGAGGCTCACCTTCTTCCTCCGCAACAAAAACATTAAGCAAAGCACCCGAGTACAAAGATTGTCTTTGTACCCGCAAGACCGACGTGGTGAATCCAGCGCACTGCTCATATGCTACATGCGTGCTTGTTTGGTGGAGGTCATATGGTTCATTTGCATAAAGCCAATTTTCATTTGCAATAATGTAATACAGCTTTTAAAGGCAAGTTTGCAATTCATTTTTAATGTTGAAATACGTGAAGGATAATAATAGCAAAAGAGTAAGTAAAAACATCCTAGAAGTGACTATCCCAATAGTCACCATTAACAATAGCACGAATCCCCATTCGCACTCACCCATCAAGTTTTAATTTAAATGTTGTAGTCTAACTCTTGGAAGACCTGCAAGCGTGTCCATAACCTAGACGAGGCTATTCGAATAGTTTGAACCCGCAGGGTGTACCAATGTACCCACACTCGCATCGCTTTAAGCCAAAACACACTTCCGAAGGTATGCAAGACGACTAAGTCCTACGAGACTGCTTCCAATATTGTATTAACTACTAGCCGCTCGTATGGATAGAAACCCATACGCTACATGGTAAAGCCGAAAGACAACTACCCACTCAGATAAAGCTTTGGACAACTACCATGCTCCCACCTCCATCCTCCCGCGACCCCCGCGACCCGGAGCCAATACACGCCAAAGTACTAGGTCAAGAGAGGTCCCATATACTCTAGTGTGGTTAGCACGCAAAATGCTTGGTTCTGTAACAAGATGTTCTGGCCCTGTTGACTCTGCACCATTCCACACACCCAACAGATCACACCAATCATACGTACAGCCCAAGTCTAAATCATTTTGGTTTTCGCTTTAGTTTTCAATTAAACATAGCAAAATGTCAAACAATAAGTTATAGTAAATTTTGTGATCAAGGTTACCGACTAAAGTCGATAACCGCCCAGCTTCTACCGATAGCTACATATCTAAGCAATTTGACCTGATCTACTAAGTGACAAGAGACCATCCAATGCCTCTAATCACAAAGAAATAACCTAGGCTCGTAGTAGAGATCAATATTTTGTCTACAGGATATGCAACACGGATTTAACTAATCAATTTAACACAAATTAAGCAATGCATACATACAAATAAACAAAATATTAGACTTTAAAATACTGATAGGAATGATCAAATCGCTTGCTCGGGTGCCGTTGCTCAATACAAAGTGAGGATCGCCTCGTGGTTGCCGCAAATATCGGCTTCAACGATCGAACATAACAAAGAAATAAGAACGAATAACACCGACAAAACTCAAACATACAACAACATCAAAACAAGCCAAAACTCACACAGAAATTAAGCATGAAATAACAAAATTTCTGTAAACAGAGAACAATTCATTTTAAGTTATTAATAATTTTCTATGAATTTTCTAAGCTAAAACACAACAAGCACTAGTTAATTACTTAACAGATTTTCACTTAACAGAAACAAAGGTGCAAAACCTATTCTAATAGTTAGTATATCAAAATGAAATTTCATGCACTGTTCATTGAATTTGGACAACTATTGGAAGAGATATGCATTTTCTAATTTAGAAGATACCTAAGGCATCATTTTATTAATTAACAGATTCTTGCTACAGACATGGATGAAACTAATTTTTGTAAATAATACATTTAAAAAGAAAATTAACAAAGACTGTTTCATGCAATTTGGATAAAATTGAATTAGCTATGCATTTTACAAGTTTAATTGATTTAACAAAGGCAATGTAAACGCATTTCGAAATACTAAAGCACTTAATATTTCTTCTACTCGGCAAGCACTGCCAGCCCCCACCACCGACGTAGCGGGCGCCGCGAAAATGTCGACAGAGCGACCGCTCGCATAAGGTGACGCGGCGATTCAAAGAATACGCCTTCGCTAACGTAACGTAATCCTAAACATATGCCCAAAGAAAATACGCTCATGAAAGAGAAAACGCATTAACAAAACTACACAATCCCTAACCGACATTCCGGGCCCACATAACAGACTCGAGAATTAAAACGATTAGATTTGAATCCTAAACAAAGTTTAACACCGAGAGGGCCCACAAGTCGCTGACCTAACAAGAACTGTGTTTAGCGATAACTGTCGGCGCTCATCGGCGACGAGACGGACTACACGCGGCTCGCAGTGTTCTAGCAAACCCTGAGTTTCAAGACGAGTGAGTGGTACCTAAGGTTCGCAAAGACCTCACGAACCGTGTGACGGTGACGCTGGAGCCCAATGGTCACGGAGATGGGCTCACGACGGCCGAGGCGAGAAGAAGCACGGCTCGCAGAAGACGCCACGCATCCGAGAAGTTTTGAAGGTGCGCCACTGAATCGCCTCGACTCCGTGAGCAATAAGCACAAGATAACGCCAAGAAGAAGGTCCGAGGGGGCCGAATTGCTACGGCGCGAACACCGTGATTGGAGAAGAAAGGGTCGCGCAGCCTCAACGATGCACCAAAGACAAAAATGAAGCCATCATTAGCTTGATGGCATCAATGCGATCCGGCGACCAAGTGTCGGGCCGAAACTCACCCGAGCACCAGCAAGCTTGCAGAGCCGAGACCAACGGAGTTGGGGACGAAGAAGTGGCTCCGATTTATTCACCGGATGCCACGAGCTCTGGATGGGAAAATGGATGCGACCGGTGTGGTTCACGATGGTGAGGTTGCGCTGGCTCGGCTTCTCCAACGCGCATAGTTACTCGCTTTCCTTCTCCCACGAAAACAAGAAATCCGGGCGAGATAACACGAGAACGCAAAGGAGAAGAAGTGGATGAGCTCGTGGCTTTATGAAGTCACTACGATGCCTCCCACCCGCACACGAGGGCATAAAGGTGGCACGACAGGTACGTGGCAAACATGCACGCACCGCCGCGAGCTCCGTGGAGGTGCGAGAAGACGAGGTTGATGCCGATGTGGACCCACATGTCGTCGATAAACGGAAGCGTGCGAACCGTGGTTTGATTTGATCAAGAACACACCGACCGCTGGATCTAAAACGGACGCATCGATTGGTGTATGCGATTCGGACAGGTCGGGCTGCATACGCGACGTGGATCGCTCGATCTTCATCTGGACGGCTACGATCGATTGGACTTCTCACGCGCTGCAGTACAGGCGTGCGACCGAGTCGAGTGGTGCTGGTCGGACTCGAGCCCGAGTTGGGTTCGCCCGAGGAACGATGCTTTTAGAATTTGATTTAAAAGACAGAGAAGGTTTGGGGAATTTTTAGAGGTAGCTCCTGAGCTCCAAAAATTTCTGAAATTTTTATGGTAGCACTAGGGACAGAGGACAACCTTGTATAATTTTTCCAGAACTTTTTATGCACTGCATTGTTCTAGAGAAAATTCACAAGCTGCTGTACAGTGGAGTTTGACCAGATTTCAAACAGAGTTGACTTGGCCATTTGAAATAGCAAACAAAATCTAAAAATTGTGAAATAATTCAGGAGGTAGATAGGATGATCAAGATGCTAGGAAAATAGTTTCAGAGGATGATCACAAGTTTGAAGGCTAAGAATTGATAACAACAATTTCCAATCACAAGAATTAAATTCTACAAATTGAAATTGCTAGGAAAAATGTAGAAACTTTCAAATGATTTGAAGAGACAACAAAAGTTTTATTTCTCCTCAAAATTTTACATTTGAAATACAAACCCTGTTAGGGTTACACGGCAGTTGCATTGCGTAATCGTCGTGAGCCATTGATTCAAGATCTACGCTTAGACCTCCTCGCTAGATCTTGCCGCCTAGACCTCCTCGTTAGATTCGGACCATCAAGTCTAGATCTAACGCTAAGACCTCCTTGGCGCGATGAGGTCTTTGCGCTGCAGTGCTCGTCGCGGTTTTAGCATCGGAGATCGCGAGCCGTGGCGATCTTTGATCAACCGCGTCTCACGATTCTCCTTGGCTTATGGGTTTTCCGATTTAGTCCTAAAAGCTTTTATTTGCACATATTAATTGTTTTAAACTTCAAAATTGCGTAACTTTTTCTCTGTAGCTCCAAATTTAACAAAACTAAAGTTCGATAATGCATCAGTTAAAGTACTTTAGCTTAGTATAGGTTTTGCAAGTAATCTTTAATACCGAAATTAATCATGTCTTAGATTTAAAACTTAGAAAAATCATAACTAAATCATTTTAACTCCAAATGACCTGAAATTTTATATGGGTTACCACTATACCAGTGGGTAGCTACCATAAAAATTTCAGCTTCAAAATCTTTCTAGAAAATATTTTTGCTACAAAGCATGCTAATTATGTAGAAATGAGGTTTTTAGATAATATCTTTTGCACCACAAACCAAATTAAGTTTTTTCCAGTTTCTATGTCTAGGTATGTTAGAGTTTTTACCTTGTGTATAAATTTAAATCGCATTGGATAATTTTTTGCTTGCTCTTGTTTAAGTGTTGCTCGTCTTCTTGGTTGTTTTCGCTCTTTCGCTTAGGATTCGATATTTGCGTGTAATCCGAGAACGCGACTCCGCAACAAATTGAGCAGCGGCAAGTAGCAAGCGATTTGATCATTTACCATTAATCCCATTACTTTTAAAGTCTAATATTTTGTTTAACTTCTATGTATGCATTGCTATTTTGTTGTTAAATTGATTAGTTAATCCTCTAGTTGCATAATCGTAGGTAAATAATTATCCTCTACTACCAGAGCCTAGGTTATTTCGCGGATTAGAGTTCGTTGGATGAGCTTTTGTCACTTAGTAGATTTCGAATAAATATTGCTTAGCCATGCCTAGTATCGGTAGTATTAGGCGATCATCGACTTAGTCGGTGATCTTGATCACACAACTACTTATACTACTCCATTATGTCCAACCCTTGTGTTTTATTGATTTACAAATCAAAATGAAAACAAAACTATATCTTGACTTGGGCACAATGGTATGTTGATGTGATCTGTTGGGCGTGTGGAATGGTGCCTAAGTCCCCAAGGACCGAGTTACTTGTGTCACTAAGCCAGCGCTTATTGCGTACAACCACACGAGGGGATATGGGACCCTCTGACTAAGTACTTTGGGAGGTGCTAATTATGAGCTGGTGGTGGGTGTGTGCGTGTGTTTTGTGGTGTGCGGGAGCATTAGCTGTCCGGTTAGGGTGTCTAATGTATCCTTCTCCGTGGGTTGCGGCTCTTAATTAGCATCGCCCATTGAAAGCGCCTTGTAGACTTAGCGCGTGCGCGCATACCAAAGGAAGTATGCTAACCGTGGTGAGTGGAAAGGTCTATCGTGTGGGTACATTGGTACACCCCGCAGGTTAAAACTATTCGAATAGCCTCGTCCTAGGTTATGGACATGCTTGCAAGGTCGTGCAAGAACTAGACTACAACCTTTTAAAAATTTAAACTTGACATGGGTGGTATGAAGGGGTACTTCATGCTATGGTTGTGGTGACTATGGGTTAGTCACTTCTAGGTTGGTGTTGTTCTCTATCTATGTTATTATTGTCTCTTTTATTTGAACGATAAAAGTTAATTGCAAACTTGCTTTGAATCTATTACCTTATTGTAAATGAAAACTTGCTTTATGTCAAAATAAGTCCGTGAGCCTCATCCACTTAAATAAAGCTTGCATGTAGTTAATTATAGTTCTCGTTATCTCACACGTCGTCTTGCGAGTAAAAACAAGTTTTGTACTCATCGCTTGCTTAATATTAATTGTGCAGAGGAAGAAGGTGAGCCCCAAGGGCCTCACTTTTGTGAGTCGTGTTGTGCGCTGTTTGGGACGCATTAGCTTGGCGGTCCGTTGGTTGCCTTGTGGGTAAAGGCACACCGATTGGCTTTTGTTCATCGCCATCTTATGGCCATTTTGCTTCGTGTATTTACTTATCTTTATGAATTTTGGCCTCGGCCTCTCTTTGTAATAACTCTCTTTATATTATCTATGTCTTTCGCTTGTTGCTTTGCTTCTCTATGTGTATGAATGGAATTGATGCATGATTTTGTAGCGAGGGTGTGTATACTGCATTTGGAAGTATACATATCTCGAGGCTTAGTTTATTTGATTTGTCTTGTTAGGACCAAGTGGATGGTTAAACAGCCAAGCCGAATAGACCGGGTCCTCACATTGAAATTGGGGATGTTACACTTCTTCAACTCCACCAACTCAATTGGGTCCAACCGGTAAGGCCTCTTTGTAATCAAGCATGCATGGGAACCAACTCAATGACAAACTCGAGGTCTCGAACCGTGGCATCCCCGAAGGTCGCTGGGAAGACATCAACAAAGTCACATACCACTGGGACTTCACTAATATCTAGAGCCGCTTCGCCGAGCGCGAAGAGATGCGGACCCCGCACTTCGCGTAAAAGCGAACTGCTCGCCGAAGGATCGTGAGGTAGATGAGCCTCCTAGCGCAATCAATTTGTCCCATGTCTGAGACAACCAATCCATGCCTAGGATTACATCTAAGCTCGCCGATCGAAGGAGGATAACGCTTGCCAAGAATCCTACCCTTCTATCTCATCAGGACATCCTTACACTCAAACTCGGCACTCAACTCCGAACCGGAGAGCGAATGAGCAATGGGACCAACAATGGAGTAAAGAAGACCTCCTCAGCAAAGAAAAGACTCGTAAACAAAAGAATGAGATGCGCACTGAATCAAACAAAACTATAGCAGGGAAAGAGTTAACCGAAAGGGTACCCAACACGACGCCGGGTGCCTCCTGTGTCTCTCTCATGAGATGAGGTTGACGCGGCCACTACCCACGCCTTGGGTAGCGGGACAACCTCTCGATCGGGAAGAACCACCTCCTCGCCGCGCCCTCCATTGGGCGCGAGGGGCCGCCCAGATCCGTTAGGGCAACTATTGGCATAATGCGCCTTCGGGTTGCGTAACGGCAAGTGACCTGGCCGGATTGCGGGGGCCACTCGCTGGTTCGCAGCGCACGTGTTCGGGGGTACGGCCGCGAGGGCGCAGGAATCGTGCCGGAGGCCTCGGTGGCAGTGAAGCCACGTAACGGGCTCCCGGGTAGGCCCGACACGGGACGAGAGAGGCCGGCTCGCGGCACCGTGGGCCTCCCACTTGCGCTTATGACTCGCCGGGCCGCCTTGGCCTTGTGCTCGCAACAATGGCCTTGTCTACCAAGGCCGGAAGTCACAAAGTCCACAATGGAGAGCCCGTCTTGCAGCTCCTCTGACAAACCTCCATGAACTCGCTGCTTGGCCTCATCCGTGGCCACCTCTGGGTGGAGCATAACGAGCCAAGTGGTTGAACTCGCATGTGTACTCCATCACCGACTTTACGCCTGCTTGAGCGCGAGAAACTCCTTCTTCTTCGCCTTCATCAAGCCGGCAGGATGTGAGCTCGACGAACGCCGCCCGAACTCATCCTAAGAGACAGGTTGTGGCGGTCGCATGGCCAAGCAGTTCTCCCACCGAGAGTGCCGCTCAAGTCGATGGGAGGCAAAGAGTGCCCGTCCCGGTCCAGCACCGAGCAACGCCGAAGCATTACCAACTCGACGCAGCTACCATCCGCGCCCAATGGGTCCTCAACCGAGAACGGGGCCGAAAGCGAAGAAACTCGGCAAGGCCCCACGGGATCGATGTCCACCCCGCCCGGATCCCGAGGCACCGGAAAGGGCGGAGGTGTTGCGCGCAATAACATCCAAAGATGACCCTCCCTGCCCTCCGAGCGGTTGGCGCCGATCCGAGAAGGACTCAGCCATGGTCGGAGGAGGCGAAGCCTCATCCAAACCAAAGTCAGCCGACCACGGCCGCCACGAGTACCTCCACCATCTCGCTTTAAGAAACTTAGGTTAGAAACCAAAGCACTAACATTAGAAGTTGATGAAAGCGAAAGCTAACGATTAGGGGAATGAGACATCACCCTAACCGAAAGCCAAAAACAGCAAGTAACAACTTTAAATGTTTCCAAAGAAGCTCCAAAACAGCAAGGAAACTCCAAACCAAGCTCAACTTCTCAATGCCATTAACCCGTATTGAATGAACGAGTAATAGTGCGAGAAGATAAAAATTTCAGCACACTACAACCAGCCTAACACTACTCAAGAACAAGGTTAAGGCGATAAAATAACGTTAGATACTTAGCTAACTAGTATCACATCTTACCCTTTTATTCACAAGTTTTACTTGGTTAATCTCTTATTTTCTACCCCCGTTAGAACCTTTGAGCCTGCTGTCCGGAAATTGAATGATCGCTGTCCGTATTTCGTGATCCAAGCCTCCTAATTGAAATCTTCAACTTGAAGCTTCAAAACCTTGTAGAGGGCGGCTAACATTTCAATTTGCAAGCTCATTGGTCCCAAACCCAATTAATCGATAATGACTATCTTTTGAGAGAAGGAAAGGGGAAAACACTTTTTAAAACTCAAATTAGAGCAAGACGAGAGAAGAAAGCTAAGATAGGTAAGGAATAAAATCTGAGAACTTACTTAAGCTTTCACAAATCATTTGACCCTTTGAAATTAAGGTTTTCAAAATATCCTAAGGACGACCAAGCTTGTTATTACGGTCGAATGGCTCGATACTAACTTTAGAGGACCCGGTTTATTCTGCTCAGATCGCTTAACTGTGACCACTTGGTCCTAAAGACCAACCAAATAAACTAAGTTCGAGATATGTATACTTCCTGTAAATGCAAGATACACACCCTGTTACAAAATCATGCATCAATTCCATTCATACACATAGAGTCAAGCAAAAGCAACAATCGAAAGACATAGATACTTTAAATAGAGTTATTACAAAAGAGAGGCCGACTGCCAAAAGACATACAAATAGGTAAATACACAATGAAGCAAAATGGCCATAAGATGGCGATAAACAAAAGCCAATCTGGTGGTGCCTTTACCCACAAGGCAACCAACCGGACCGCCAAGCTAATCGTCCCAAATAAACACAAGAACACAACTCACAAAAGTGAGGCCCTTGGGGCTCACCTTCTTCCTCTCGCAACAATTAATATTAAGAAAGCGGATGAGTACAAAACTTGTTTTTGTACTGCAAGACCTGACGTGAGATAAAGAACTATAATTAACTACATGCAAGCTTTATTTAAGTGGATGAGGCTTTGGACTTATTTTCAAAGATAAAGCAAGTTTTCATTTACAATAAGGTAATAGATTCAAAGCAAGTTTGCAATTAACTTTTATTGTTCAAATAAAAGAGAGACAATAATAACATAGATAGAGAACAACACCAACCTAGAAGTGACTAACCCAAAGTCACCACAAGAATAGCATGAAGTACCCTTCATACCACCCATGTCAAGTTTAAGTTTTTAAAAGGTTGTAGTCTAGTTCTTGTGGAAATAACCAAGCGTGTCCATAACCTAGGACGAGGCTATTCGAATAGATTTAACTCGCAGTAGGTGTACCAATGTACCCACACAATAGACCGCCTTTCCACCACCACTACTAGCACACTTCCTTTGGTATGTGCATGGCTAAGTCTAACAAGACGCTTTCCAATGGACGATGCTAATTAAGAGCCGAACCCACGGGAGAAAGACACATTAGATGTACCTAACCGGTCCGCCAATGCCCTCCAACACCACACCAAGAACACACCCACCAACCAGCTCATAATTAACACCTCCCAAAGTACTTAGTCAAGAGAGGTTCCATATCCCTCAGGTGGTTAGCACGCACAATTGCTTGGATCAATGGCACAAGTAACTCTGTCCTTAGGGACTTAGGCACCATTCCATCACACCCAACAGATCACCCAACATACCATTGTTCCCAAGCCAAGATATAATTTTTGTTTTCGCTTTTGATTTGCAAAATGGTAAAACACAAGGGTTGGACATAATGGAATAATATAAGTATTTAGGTGATCAAGATCACCGACTAAGTCGATGATCGCCCAATACTACCGATGCTAGGCATGGCTAAGCAATATTTATTCGAATCTACTAAGTGACAAGAGCTCATCCAACTAACTCTAATCACAAAGAAATAACCTAGGCTCGTAGTAGAGGATAATTATTTACCTACAGATTATGCAACTAGAGGTCTAACTAATCAATTTAACAACAAAATAGCAATGCATACATAGAAGTTAAACAAAATATTAGACTTTAAAAGTAATGGGATTAATGGAAATGATCAAACCGTTTCTTCGCTGTCGTTGCTCGATTTGTTATGAGGGTCGCTCTCTGGATTACCGCAAATATCGAATCCTAAGCTAAAGAGCGAAACAACCAACAAGACGAGCAACACTTAAACAAAAGAGCAAGCAAAAATTATCCAAATGTGACAAAATTTATACACAAGGTAAAATACGAACATACCTAGACATAGAAACTGAAAAACTTAATTTGGATTTGTAGTGCAAAAGATATTCTCTAAAAACCTAATTTTGGCCATAATTAGCAATCGTAGCAAAAATATTTTCTAGAAAGATTTTGAAGCTGAAACTTTTATGGTAGCTACCACTGGTATAGTGGTAACTCATATAAAATTTCAGGTCAATTAGAGTTAAAATGATTTAGTTATGATTTTTCTAAGTTTTAAATCTAAGACATGATTAATTTCAGATAAAGACTACTCCAAACCTATACTAAGCTAAAGTACTTTAATGTGATGCATTTATAGAACTTTAGTTTGTTAAATTTGGAGCTAGAGAAAAAGTTATGCAATTTTGAAGTTTAAAACAATTAATATGCAAATAAAAGCTTCTGACTAAACTGAAAACCCATAAAATCGGGAGGTCGGGTCGTTGATCAAAGATCGCACGCTCACGATCTCGATGCTAAAACCCGCACGAGCTCCTCGGGCGCAAAGTCCTGCCGCGCCTAGAGAGGTCTTAGCTGTTGATATTGAATCCAACGGCCCGACCACCGGATGCACAAAGCACGCCGGCGAGGTCCTCGCAAGACTAGGGAGGTCGTGGACGCCGATCCGATCTCGCGGCCTCCGAGCCCACTTAGGAGGTCCTACCGCTAACTCGCTAAGGGAAGGTCCGGACGGTTAAGATTTCCAGGGGAGGTCTTAACGGCCTAGATCCGACGAGGAGAGGATCTAAGCGTGAGCTTAATAACGGGAGGTCTTGACGGCTAGGATCTCACCGAGGAGGTCCTAACGGCCGAGATGTCCCCGGGAGGTCCTCCAACACAGCAGGTTAGAGCAGAGAGAGATCCGATGGCTGCATCTCCATGGAGAGGTCCCGAGTGGTCCAGATCTAGCGGGAGGTCCTCATGGTTAAGACCAAAGACGAGGAGGTCTCGAGGTTCTCTTTACAAAGAGACCAAGGGTGGTCTTCAGAAAGAGGACCCCGGGTGGTTTTGAAGGTTTTCTTTACAAAAGACCGTGGGGTGGTCTTTTGCAAAGAGGACCTGGGGGTGGCTCAGGTGGTTTTTAGAAAACGACTAAGGAAGGACCTTTTGCAAAGAGGACCCCAAGGAGGTCCGAGAGGGCTGCTTGACAAAACGACGGGTGACTCTTCGCACGCAGGACCTCAAGGAGGTCTTTGCAAAGAGGACCCCAAGGAGGAGGGTGATCCTAGCGGTCGGGATTTAACCTACGGAGGTCTTTAACGGCCGTGATTCTATATGGTGGAGGTCCAGAGACTTAGGATTTTTCTAAAAGATCCTAAGGCCCGCATCTAAACTTGGAGAGGCCTGTGACGGCTAAGATTAGCCCGAGGAGGTCCTAGAGTGGTTTTAATGGTGCAGATCTCTAGACTGGCATGCTAAGACACTTAATGCATCTAATGATTGACCATAAATGAATCTAACTAACACTTAATGACTAAGGCCCCGCCTACACGACATGACTCCATCTAGACAAATTAGGACACAATTAATGCACCAATGATGAGCAAGGATTTGAGCATTAAAGTGGTCCAAGAACATGACGAAATGGGATTTATGAACCGCAAAACCCGAGAGGGTTCATCAGCTTGCCTGCCGCGATGTGGACTCGTCGCATGAAACCAAAGGCACTGGATGAGTTCCAAATAGGGAGGAGAACCTAAAGGTGCCAACAGCTACACCGAAAGCACTACCAACCGCGGCTAACCGAGATAACCGCTGGGACCAATGCGCCAAAAACGAAAACCAAGAGGTCTAATGGGATCGGGTTTTTGAATCAAGTACTCACCCGGATTGAAGGAGAACCGGAGTGGTCGCGTAGCTCCGTGACGGTGTGGAGGTCGCCGGAGATGAAGAAGACGGCTCCCGCCACGCACAAAGAAGCGCCCACCTTGTCAACCTCTCGCGGAAGGTCAAACAAAGCGAAGTTAGGAGGCTTGAGGTGACCAAGGGAACAAGATGATCGCCACTATTGCAATGTTGAACCACCGGCTCTGAGGTCGCCGGAGAGCTCCAATGTCCTGAATGGTGGCAATGGCTTTCGTGTTTGAGCACAAGAGAACCGAGATGAGCTAGGTGCAAGAGAGTGACTAAAGGAACTATGAGAGGAAGCTTGAGCTTCAAATATAGCCGGGGAAGGATGGCAAAGTCACGGTGCACCGAGCCCAAGTACACCAAATCGATGGGGAGTAGGTTGTCGTGAGACTTTTGAGCAAAAGGTGCCGCAGACATTTAATGTTGGCAAAGACATAGCCGCTTGTCGCCTTTAGAGTTGACAAGGCATCGCTTCTCACCGCCATGCACAAAATTGATAATGCCCCAGCCCACCCGACAAAGCTGAGAGGACTGTGTCAAAAGAGCTCAACTGCTAAAATCAGCACGAGCTCCCACTAGGGAGGTCGTGAGCTGCTGATTGAAACCAAGGGCTCTGGATCTTGAGCCAAGTATTAGAGGTCCTAACACTTAGGGAGGTCTGAGCCGCAGATCTCAAGAGAGATGGCCCACGATCACCCGAGCGCTAGGGGTGGTCGTGGAGGTCCGAGGAGGTCGCCCAGGTGGTCTTTGCAAAGGTGCAAAGGAGGTCCCGGGAGGTCCTCGAGGCTTGTCTTGCAAACGAACAGAGGAAGTCGGGGTGGAGGTCTCTTACAAAGACCCGAGGAGGTCTTTGAGCCGCCGGATTTAAAATCCAACGCCCGCACTCACTCAGTGTCCAAATGCCCGAGCCCGACACGGCTCAAGCGGCCCTGGCGCGTACTCAAGACCGGAGGTCTGACTGGTTTAGGGTTTAAATTGGAACCGGATCTTGAAGGGATCTTTAGAGCTAGCAAACTAGCTCCAAATTCTATGAAATCTTGACAAGAGCTTGCTAACCTCGAGTTGGACCTTGTATAAAAATTTTAGGAGTTTTTGTGTGAGCATTTTTCTCCGTAAATTATACAATGCTTTGAGCTAGGGTTTGACTATGAGTCAAGCAAGTTTGACTCGACCCATAAAACTATTCAATCAATTTCTCAAAAGTGTGAAATTTTTCAGAGGGGTCACACATCAACCTCAAGAACTTAGGAAAATATTTCCTAGGAGATGATCAATGACTTGTGACTTAGTATTCCCATACTCGTGAAATAATTGTTTAGTACACACAGAGAAACACATGATGTAAGAAAAAGTTTTAACTTCTACTCATTTTCTTACACTTACAACACAAGTTGAAAATGGGGATGTTACACATTCGCCATTTCCCATTGGCTTTTCTAACCATTACAGATTGGCGAGCCACCGGGTGGTCAACCTCACGAATGAACCTAATTTTGAGAAGCTTGTCAATCTTCGATCGATTGCTTGTTTCCGATCGATGCGAAACGCCTAGCTTCGCTGACCGTTTTTTGTTAGGTCGCAAAGCTAGCCTATGCTAGATCACCTCCCGGGACTCGGCATATCAGACGCCGCCAAAGCAATACGCCCGTTAGCTTTCGGTGGAAGGAGACGAGCGACTTTTCCTATTTAGGTCGAGTCCGCTCCGAATGTATCTTGGCACCTCTCGAGAAGCACTTCCGCCGAGTTGTACCTCTTTTATCCGGTCAAGGTTTTGGTGTCATCTTTGGTCTCGGTGTTTGACCGCATGTTAATGGTGTTAGTTCCCCGTCGGAAGTTCATCGACGCTTCTAAACATTTCCGATTGCATGCGTAGGCTATTTTCTCGATCGCTTCGACCGTGATTACACCCTTGGTCCCGAGATTTTCAAACTCGATAACCGTAATGCGTGGCTATCGTGAATTTTGCCAAAGCCGATTTACCAAGGATTGCATTGTATGCGCTCAAATTTACCACATCAAATGAAAATTTTTCGTCCGAAAGTTGTCGCTTTCGAACGTGAATCGAGAGGGACAAGTGCCCTATTAGCTTAGCGGTAGATCCAGAACTATGCCATAGAAGGCATATTTCATGTGTTTTACCTTGGATTTGGGAATCTGCATGTCTTCCAAAGCACTTGCAAATAAAAATTTAGAGAACTACCCCATCTATCAAGACCCGATTAACCTCGCAGCTATTAATAGTAGGCTCAACAACAATTGAAACCTACCCGGTCGAGTCGAAGGAATCGCAATCTTCTTTGTCAAGGAGATTATCGCCTCCGACCACCTTGAATGTTTAACGGCGATCGGGTTCTGTGAAGGTTGACTCTCGCCCATGGCTTTCGTGACGCTCGACTCGCACGAAGAGGATCCACCAAAATCACATCGGCGCAGGGCCGAGGCTCTGGTACCCATTTCACGCCACCATCTTTGTCCTTCTGGAGCTTGTTTCCGAGCTCTTGTATCGACGGAGTGGACCTTACTCGCATAATAATCTTCCGCCTTTCTTTTGCCAAGCACGACAATTGCGCAGTCGTGGTCCTACTTGTTGGTGGAGAGGACACCACTTTTATTTTTCTTGTAATCATTGGTCTGAGCCTTAGCCTGCCATGACCGTAATAATCCTTTCTTCCTTGGTAAATTTTTCAGAATAGCAAGAACCTCCTGTCATTGGTTCCCACATGCTTCTTTTTCTTGAGTCTTCTTTGCTTTTTTCTATCCTATCTAAGCCAAAGTTGGGGAATTTTATCTTTTCGATCAATGACCTGCTCCACTCGACCGCTTCATCGCCGTCGATACTTGTCACCTATGTCGAAGAGCTCGATGGTTGTTCGTGGGGAAGTATAGCTAAATCCTCCGTAAACCTTCGATTTCTTAATCCCGCTTGAAGGCTTGGATAATGTAAGATTCAGAACCTCCAGTATTGAGTTACGAACCCGCTAAATCTTTTGATGCACCACGAGAGTCTCATTAGATTTTTGCCGTATTCTATGGAGATCGTTTTCCTTTCCGTATGCATCGACATACCCGGAAATTTGCAATTAAAAGGTCGCAGAGTTGCTCCCAAGTATACACTCGACCGACCGAAGGTTAAGCAACCACGATCGGCTGATCCTTCTAATACCGTAGGAAGATAGTTTGCCATTACATTTTCATCACCACCACCGCTCTAATTAGCGTGGTATATATCGGAGAAATTCCAAAGGATTTTGGGTCCCATTGAATTTATCCGCATTGGCCGCCGGAACCTATTTGGCCAACGACAACCCGGAGCTCTCCGAGAAGGCTCGATACCGTGATAGTTTCGTGGCGCCTTCTTTGAAAAGGTGCCGATTATAATCGTTGGAGACCGATTTCTAGGACCAGATTGTCTGTGCTCCAGTTGTCTCGATTCGTCGTGGACGTTATTGAACGCCCGACCGCTGCCTAGTTTAGGTGATGTCAAGATCACCGGTCCAAGCGATTGTTCCTCTCGGCGTGAGGTGTGGATTCTCGAACAGCCTCTCCTCATGACTTGTTGGTCTGAATCATTGAGGTGGTCGAGTGTCAATCGACTTTCAACGCCACCATGCAGCCCCCGCTCGGAAGAATGCCGAGATGAAGTCATGGTCCGACTTTGCGAGTGCCTTCGCTCGATATGCTTTTGTGCGCCGCATTGTCTCGCTGGATAATCTCGATACTTGACCTACAAGTTTAGCAAAACTCGAGTTCTCCGCCAAAGTAGGGGTCAAGTATGTAACATATCTCTAACTCGCAGTTTTGTATTGTTACCGAAGGTCTTGAAA
This sequence comes from Ampelocalamus luodianensis, assembly GCA_036346255.1. Taxonomy (NCBI): domain Eukaryota; kingdom Viridiplantae; phylum Streptophyta; class Magnoliopsida; order Poales; family Poaceae; genus Ampelocalamus; species Ampelocalamus luodianensis. The sequence continues at coordinate 56,688,445 of CM070625.1, read as the reverse complement.
GATTTCTGCTAGAGGAAGGTGTCTGATGGCTTGAATCCCCCGATCTCCTGGTCGGTCTTGCCCTCGTCCTCACATTGGTTGGGAGGATCAGTGAATTAATCGATGGACGCCCACTGGCCCATCTCCGTGATTTGGTGCTTGACCGCCTGCATCATCTCCATTATTACGTGGTGGCGAGGCAACATATGGAGGACCTTACACGACATTTTGATCTATATCTCCGATCGCATTGACCTCATACTTCCAAGCAGTGATCCTCCGATGAGCTCTCGTCGAATCGATGGAGAGCCTTTTAGAGCTTCGCAGAAGCTTCACGACGGGAGTAGTCGGTGATCGCGACTTCCCGAGGTTTTCGGAAGGGTCTCAACCGATCCGCGATTGCCGATCGAACGCCGAGCCTTATCATCCCCACTTGATTTATGACCAATGGAGGTTTCATTGATACCGCCACCGGTGTTGGTTGGCCTCGAATTGCTAGAAGCCGCCGATGAGTACCTATCAACCATGATCGCATCAAAGGTATATTGAACGCCGAGTTGCGATGTTGAATTTTCGTCACCTTTTTGCCGGCCGAAGGCCCGGCTTGTTGAGGCTTTAGGTGTTCGAACTGGTCTAAGCACTTCCCCCAAACCGCCATCGATCAGAAGTGTATCCTCATCCATCCGATCGACTTTGTCGATTTCTCGCGATGGGCGAACCGCGAGGAGGATGATGAAGAGATTTGTTTTCTCCATGGCGCGCATGCATGCGCCCATGTCGAGGCTGGCGAGTCCGCTGCCAGGAGGACCCTGCTATTCGCTTGTACTGCTTAACCATCCACTTGGTCCTAACAAGACAAATCAAATAAACTAAGCCTCGAGATATGTATACTTCCTGCACTGCAGTGATACACACCCCATTACAAAATCATGCATCAATTCCATTCATACACATAGAGCCAAGCAAAGCAACAAATCAAAGACATACATAATATAAAGAGAGTTATTATAAAGAGAGGCCGACCTGCCAAATAACACATAAGTAACTAATTTAAATAAATGGAAGCAAAATGGCCATAAGATGGCGATAAACAAAGCCAACTCCAGTGTGCCTTACCCACAAGGCAACCAACCGACCGCCAAGCTAATCGTCCCAAATGCACACAACAACACACCACAAAAGTGAGGCCCTTGGGGCTCACCTTCTCCTCCGCAACAATTAATATTAAGCAAAGTGATGAGTACAAAACTTGTTTTTGTACTCGCAAGACCGACGTGGTGAGATAACGTAACTATAATTAACTACATGCAAGCTTTATTTAAGTGGGTGAGGCTCGACTTATTTTCAGATAAAGCAAGTTTTCATTTGCAATAGGGTAATAGATTCAAAGCAAGTTTGCAATTAACTTTTATTGTTCAAATAAAAGAGAGACAATTATAACAATAGATAGATGACAACACTGAACCTAGAAGTGACTAACCAATAGTCACTACAACAATAGCATGAAGTACCCCTTCATACCACCCATGTCAAGTTTAAGTTTTTAAAAGGTTGTAGTCTAGTTCTTGTGGAAATAACCAAGCGTGTCCATAACCTAGGACGAGGCTATTCGAATAGTTTTAACTCCGCAGGTGTACCAATGTACCCACACGATAGACCGCCTTCCACCACCACTGCTAGCACACTTCCTTTGGTATGCAGTGCATGGCTAAGTCTAACAAGACGCTTTCCAATGGACGATGCTAATTAAGAGCCGCAACCCACGGGAGAAAGACACATTAGACAAATCCTAACCGGTCCCTAATGCTCCTCCAACACCACAAACACACACACACAGAACACACCCACCGACCAGCTCATAATTAACACCTCCAAAGTACTTAGTCAAGAGAGGTTCCATATCCCCTCGTGTGGTTAGCACGCACAATTGCTTGGATCAATGGCACAAGTAACTCGGTCCTTAGGGACTTAGGCACCATTCCATTCACACCCAACAGATCACCCAACATACCATTGTGCCCAAGCCAAGATATAATTTTTGTTTTCGCTTTTGATTTGCAAAAATGGTAAAACACAAGGGTTGGACATAATGGAATAATAATAGCATTTAGGTGATCAAGATCACCGACTAAGTCGATGATCGCCCAATACTACCGATACTAGGCATGGCTAAGCAATAAGTATTCAGATCTACTAAGTGACAAGAGCTCATCCAACGAACTCTAATCACAAAGAAATAACCTAGGCTCGTGTAGTAGAGGATAATCATTTACCTACAGATTATGCAACTAGAGGTCTAACTAATCAATTTAACAACAAAATAGCAATGCATACATAGAAGTTAAACTAAATATTAGACTTTAAAAGTAATGGGATCAAATGGGAAATGATCAAACTGCTTGTTTCGCTTGTCGTTGCTCAATTTGTTATGAGGGTCGTTTCTCGGGTTACCGCAAATATCGAATCCTAAGCGAAAGAGCGAAACAACCAATAAGACGAGCAACACTTAAACAAAAGAGCAAGCAAAAATTATCCAATTACGATTAAATTTATACACAAGGCAAAATAGGAACATACCTAGGCATAGGAACCGAAAACCTAATTTGGATTTGTGGTGCAAAAGGTATTCTAAAACCTATTTTCGGCCTTAATTAGCATCAGAGCAAAAATATTTTCTAGAAATATTTTGAAGCTGACATTTTATGGTAGCTACTTACTGGTATAGTGGTAACCCATATAAAATTTCAGGTCATTTGGAGTTATATTGAAAGAGTTATGATTTTTCTAAGTTATAAATCTAAGACATGATTAATTCCAGATTAAAGACTACTTCAAACCTATACTAAGCTAAAGTACTTTAACAGTATGCATTTATAGAACTTTAGTTTGTTAAATTTGGAGCTACAGAGAAAAAGATATGCAATTTTGAAGTTTAAAACAATTAATATGTGCAAATAAAAGCTCTCGAACTAAATCAAAACCACGTAAAAATCGGGAGGTCGGGTCGTTGATCAAGGATCGCACGGCCACGAGCTCTGACGCCAAAACCCGCAGACGAGCACCAAGCGCAAAGACCTTACCGCTCCTAGGAGAGGTCTTAGCCGTTGACGCCGAATCCAACGGACCCGACCACCGGATGCACAGCACACGCGAAGGAGCTCCTCGCGCACTAGGGAGGTCGTGGCCATCAGATCTGGATCTGGGAGCCCCGAGCTCCACGAGGAGGTCCTACGGCTATCTAACTAAGGGGGAGGTCTGGACGGTTAAGATTTCACTGAGGAGGTCCTAACGGTCGAGATTTCCCGAGGGGAGGTCTTAACGGTCTAGATATGATCGGAGGAGAGGACCTAAACGGTGAGCTTAACAGCGAGAGATCTTGACGGCTAGGATCTCACCGAGGAGGTCCTAAATGGTCACGATCTCAACGGGGAGGTCCTAAGCGGGTTTTTAACAGAGAGAGGTCTGGACGGTTAAGATCTCACTGAGGAGGTCCTAACGGTCGAGATTTCTGGGAGGTCCTCCAACACAGCATGACAGAGAGAGATCCGATGGCTCAGATCTCCATGGAGAGGTCCCGAGCGGTCCAGATCTAGGCGGGAGGTCCTCGACAGCTAAGACCAAAGACGAGGAGGTCTTGAAGTTATCTTTACAAAAGACCAAGGGGTGGTCTTTGCAAAGAGGACCCCGGGGTGGTTTTGAAGGTTTTTCACAAAAGGCTAGGGGTGGTCTTTTGCAATGAGGACCTCGAGAGGTGGTTCAAGAGGGTGGTTTTGACAAAACGACGGTGACCTTTGCACAGAGGACCTCAAGGAGGTCTTTTGCAAAGAGGACCCCAAGGCGGAGGGTGATCTTAACTACCGGGTTTTTACCTATGGAGGTCTTTAACGCCGTGATTCCAAATGGTGGAAGGTCCCGCGCTAAGGACTTAGACTAGGAGATCTAACGATCCGCATCAACAATGAAGAGGTCCTAAGGGCCAGGATTAGATCGATGAGATCTTGGGAGCTAGAGTTTTGCCGATAAGATCCCACGGTGCGAATCTAACACGGAGGTCTCGAGGGTCACGATGACCCCGAGGAGGTCCAGGACTTGACAAAATACACAATGCACTCGACACCGGCTGGTCAATGGCCTCGCCGCCGGCGCCACGCACCATGGCGGGCGCGGTCAACTGGCAAAATGTTCGCAATACTATTGCAAACATTTTGAGGGCACAAATGTCGCCGACACGACTATATCGCCGCGAGCCGAACGAGGCGAGATCAAGCACGGAAAAGTGAAAACCGAGAAAGACTTCGCCACACCTAAACTATCAAGTGCTTAAGCTACTGTGGAGGTCATTGTGAACTCACCGGGCCCAAAGGAGGTCCAAGGGAGGTCGAGGGAGTTCCAATGACGACGCACCGCCACCGAGCCGAGGAAGACAACGCGGGCAAGCAATCCCGAGCAATAGAGGACCAAAGAGTGGTGCGGTTAGCTCTCAAGGACTCACCAAAGTCCAAGAGCGATGAATTGGAGGAGGCAACCTACCGAGAGGAGGACGAAGGCGTATGCTGACGAAACAGACCCGCAGACTTGATTCACCGCCCTCAAGCACAAGCCAAACCAAGTTAGGGGAATGTACTCAGAGGTCGAAGGAACGTTATGATGCTAGAAAAGGGGCTGGGACTCGGAGCACCGTCGGCGATGAGGAGCTCGCGCCAACAATGACGGAAGGTGATTTGAGGATTCGAGCTCAAGCAAGCAAGGTGGGTGTAAACTGGGCGGAAGGGTGAAAGGAGGACAACGAAGGAGAGCCGGGTGTTAAGTAGAAGAGGGAGCTCGGTCCACAACGGCCTCTCGCACGGAGGTCCGGCTATGGTCATGGGAGCCGAGCGACGGAGCAGTAGAAGGAGACTCGTGGCAAGCCCGAGCACAATAAATGCATGCCGTTGAGGAGCGCTGGGAGGTGACTAGGCGCCGCTCTCCCGGCCGACTTCACCGCCGCATACGCACGTGGGCGAAGGAGGAAGAAGATGACCAGCGATTTACATCGGGCCCACGGGTCACTGCAAGACAGAGCGGCTCGAGTCGGGCGCTGCAATTGGTTCGGCTGAAACACTGACTCGAGCCCGAGCCCACTCCGCGCTCGAGGAATAGTGCAAACCCATTAGGTTTTGATTTTCAAAGCTTAAACTTTCCAGGTTTAATTGGGATAGCAAAACAACTCCAAATTTCTGAAATTTTAACTGAGCTTGCTAACTTTAGAATTAACCTCCCATAAAATTTTCAGAGATTTTTGTGCTAGAGTTTCTCAAGAAATTCCAGAACGTTATCTCCGGGGTTTGACCAGGTTTGACTTGCTCTAGATCGTTTCAAATCATTTCCAAAAATTAGAAATAATTCAGAGGTGCCACCAAGCAACCCTAGAACCCAGAAAATATTTCAGAGCATTATCACAAGATTTGATAAGATGATCTTTGCCTTGAGAGAATTGAAGGTTTTGATTTTGCATTTCCCAAAATTCCTTTGCAAGAATTTCTAAAAGTTCGACAAATGTATGGAGTAAGAAAAGTTTTAATTTCTACTCATTTTCTTACATTTGAAACTCAAGTTGAAAATGGGGATGTTACAAACCTCCCCCTTACAAAAATCTCGGCCCGAGATTTGGTTCACTTAAAAGAAAGAGGGGTAGTCTCGCACGAGACAATCTTCTCGCTCCCAAGTAGCCTCGCCTCGTAATGATTCAACCACCGAACTTTAAGGAACTTGATGGTCTTGTTCCTTGTTCTTTACTCACCTCCTCGAGTATGCGAACAGGTGCTCGTGATAGGTCAAATCTCCCGAACATCCAAGGTTTCCAACGAGTTTCTCGTTGGAACACTGAGGCACTTCTTTAGCCGGGACACATGGAAAACATCATGTACCCCCTCAAGTGCAGCAGGCAACTCCAACTTGTAGGCAACAGCTCCCTTCTTCTCGATAATACGGTAGGGACCGACATATCGAGGAGCTAACTTGCCCTTGGCACCAAAACGCCGTGACCCTTTAGAGGAGAAACCTTGAGATAAACGGTCATTGGGCTCAAAGCTCAACTCACGACGACGGCGATCCGCATAGCTCTTCTCGCTCGATTGAGCCGTGGCGCAAGCGATCACGAATGAGTCGGACTTGACTCTCGGCTTCATTAATCGAGTCCGCCAAAGAAAGGTCTTCACCGGCCTCGCACTGGTTCAACGGTCCTACACTTCCTCCCGTATAGGGCCTCAAATGGTGCCATGCCGAGACCGGCTTGGAAGCCGTTGTTATAAGAAAACTCCGCGAATGGCAAGCACTTCTCCCAAAGGCTTCCCATAGAAAGAACACAAGCTCGCAGCATGTCCTCCAAAACTTGGTTGACCCTTCTCGGTCCCACCATCCGCTTGGGGGTGATATGTCGTACCGAAGAAAGACGAGTTCCCATAGCTTCTGCAAGCTATGCCGAACCGAAGTGAAGATGGAACCACGATCGTAAATGATCGTTTTCGACACCCCATGCAAGCTCACTATCCGGTGATATAGAGCTCCGCAAGGTGACCGCACGTAATCTTGGTCTTGACTGGAAGAAAATGCGCCACTTTCACAACCGATCAATGATAACCCAAATGGCATCATTGCCCTCGTGACCGGGTAGGCCGATAAAATCCATCCCGACCGAATCCCACTTCCACACGGGAACAGCAAGGGTTGAAGCGCCTCGCCGACGCCGATGTTCGCCTTGACATGACGGCACACGCCGATTCGCCACGAACTTGGCGACTTCCTCTTCATTCGGTCCACCAAAATCTTTGCGGAGATCATGATACATCTTCGTGGCCCCGGATGAATAGATAACGAGAATCGTGGGCTTCGCGAGGATCAAATCCCGCAACTCCATGTCCTTTGGAACCACGAGGCGCTGTACGAACCGCAAGACACCAAGCTCATCTACTGGAGAAGCACTTGGTCGCTCCATTCTCGACATTTTCCTTGATGCGTTTACTCCAACATCCGATCACGAGCGCACTGATCCGATCCACCAAGGTTGGTCAGATAACCAAGGCAATGAGGAACCATGCTCAACCAAACCCAAGTTAAGACGCTGAAATTCCTCCGTAAGAGGGGTCGAGGGCCTTGGAGCAACAATGCATTGCAATGCGCTTTATGACTAAGCGCATCCGCAACGACATTGGCCTTGCCCTGATGGTAGTGAATACCCATTTCATAGTCCTTGATCAACTCCAACCATCTCCTTTGCCCGAGGTTCGATCTGGTTGGGTGAACAAATACTTTAAGCTTTTGTGATCCGAATACACTTCGCAACGACACGACAGGTAATGTCGCCGCATCTTAAGTGCATGGATCACGCCAACTCCAAATCATGGGTAGGATAGTTGAGTTCATGAGGTCTCAATTGCCTTGATGCATAGGCCACTACCTTGCCTTCTGCATAAGGACACAACCGAGGCCTCGACGAGAAGCGCCACAAAAGATATCAAGCTTCGACGGACATCCGGGAGAACAAGAACGGAGCGTGGTCAATCGCTTCTAAGTTCTTGAAACTTTCCTCACAATCAGCGGACCACGAGAACTTCTTGTCCTTCTTGAGCAACCTCGCCATCGCTTCGCTATCTGGAGAAGTTCTCGATAAAGCGACGATAGTATCCCGCTAAACCAAGAAACTCCGAACTTCGTGACCGGCGGTCGACTCAGAAAGCACGCCCGATCTTGCTAGGATCCACGCCACGCCTCCCCGCCGAAAGAATATGGCCTAAGAAGGCTACTTCCTTCAACCGCACGCGCACTTGTCGAACTTCGTGATACAACCGGTGCTCATAAGCTTGCCCAACACAAGCCTCAAATGCTGGTGTGTTCCTCATCGCTCTTGGAGTAGATAAGGATATCATCGATGAAGACCACAACGAACCTATCCAAATACTCCGAGCATTGGTTAAGCCGAATGACATGACGGTATACTGCATGCAAGCCATAACGAGTAGAAAAGGCGCTTTGGAATATCCTCGTCGAATCCGAACTTGATGATATCCCACTCTCAAATCAATCTTGGAGAAGAATCGAGCTCGATTAATTGATCAAGAGGTCATCGACACGGGCAACGGTACTTGTTCTCACCGTTACTTCATTAAGTGGACGGTAATCCACACACATGCGCAACGCCTTGTCCTTTTTCGACAAAGATTGCCGAGCATCCCCAAGGAGATGAGCTAGGTGGATGAAACCTTTCTTGAAGCTCACCCACCGCTTCTTCAACTCCATCAACTCGATCGGGTCCATCCGATAAGGCCTCTTTGAAATCGGGGCGCACGGAACCAACTCAATGACAAACTCGAGGTCTCGAATCGTGGCATCCCCGAAGGTCGTCGGGAAGACATCAACAAAGTCACATACCTGGGACTTCACTAATATCTAGAGTCTGGCTTCGCCGAGCGCGAAGAGATGCGGATCTCGCAGCCGACTAAAAGCGAACCCGCCGCCGTAAGGACTAGTGAGGTAGATGAGCCTCCTAGCGCAATCGATTCGCCCCATGTGCCGAGACAACCAATCCATGCCTAGATTACATCTAAGCTCGCCGATCGAAGGAGGATAAGGTTTGCCAAGAATCCTACCCTTCTATCTCATCAGGACATCCCTACACTCGCACTCGGCTCTCAACTCCGAACCGGAGAGCGAATGAGCACTGGGACCAACAATGGAGTAAAAGAAGACCTCCCACACCGCAAAGTCTCGTAAACAAACGAATGAGATACTCAATCAAACAAATCAGTAGCGAGGAAAGAGTTAACCGAAAGGGTACCCAACACGACGTCGGGTGCTTCCTGTGCATCCTCCGTGGAGATGAGGTTGACGCGGCCACTACCCACGCCTTGGGTAGCTGGGACAACCTTCTGACCCTGAGGAGGACCACCTCCCTGCCCGCGTCCTCCATTAGGACGAGGGGCTGCTCCAGTCCTGTTAGGGCAAGTATTTGCATAATGCCCCTTCTGGTTGCAAGAAAAGCAAGTGACCCCGGCAGCCGAATTGCGGGGGCCACCCTGCTGGTTCGCAGGCGCACGTGACTGGGGCACGACCTGCGGAGGGCGAGGAGCTGGTGCTGGCGGCCTCGGTGGTAGTGAAACCACAGAACGGGCCCCTGGGGTAGGCCCGACACGGGGACGAGAGAGGCCGGCCTGTGAAGACCGCTGGGCCTCCCACTTGCGCCGGGACTCGCCGCCTTGGCCTTGTGCTCGCAACAATGGCCTTGTCCACCAAAGCTCCGAAGTCAAGAAGTCCACAATGGAGAGCTTGTCTTGCAGCTCTCGCACAAGCCCTCCAGAACTTCTCTGCTGGCCTCATCGGTGGCCACCTCGGATGGAGCATAACGAGCCAAGTGGTTGAACTTCGCACATGTGAGACCCTGTTTATTAAACTTGTAATACTTAACCTTCCTCTGGTTCTATTATCACAAATAGAATAACTGTCTCGATGAATATGTGCCTCCCGAACAAGCAAAGACACATACATCATATCCAAGCATGCATCCATTCCATACAATGATTATAACAAGTCTACCAAAAGACATACATAATATAAGTTATTACAACACACCGACCGCCAAATGACATAAGTACCAAATAAGTAACAAGTGGAAGCAAAAGTTGCCATAAGATGGCTTAAACCAAAAGACGACCGGTTAGCCACATAACACCACAGGGCAACCGACCGGCCGCAAGCTAATCGCCTCAGAATCGCCACAAAGACAACTCACAAAAGTGAGGTCCATCTGACTCACTATCATCCTCTGCACAACACAAGCAATGCGGTGAGTACAAAATGTACTGCAAGACTTACGAGTAGCAAGCCTACACATAGCTACATGAAAGTGTATTCAAAGGAATGAGGTTATATGGTTCTTTGGACGCATAAAGCAAGTTTCATTTGCAATATTGTAATAGATTGAACAATAGCTTGTAAATTCTGCTTTTAAGCATTTAAATAAAAATAGTAAGCATAAGTAACAAGTATCCACCTAGAAGTGACTTTCCCAAAGCCACCACAACATAGCATGAATCCTCGATTCATACCACCCAACAAGTTTTAATTTTAAAAGGTTGTAGTCTAACTCTTGAAAAGCTTATCCAAGCGTGTCCATAACCTAGGACGAGGCTATTCGAATAGTTTTAATCCCTGCAGGTGTACCAATGTACCCACACTTGCATCGCCTTTTGCCAAGCTATTAAGCACACTTCCTTTGGTATGCCGACACGGCTAAGTCCTACGAACCCTTTCCAATGGAACATGTTAATCAAGAGACGCACGTATGGGGTTAATCCTTAGTGATCTCATTGACTAAATATGGATCACAAGGACCCATACGATGGAGCAAGATACACCGCCTCGGCGGGTGTTCCTCTCTACAAACGTGTCCATGTTGCATATAATCAAATATGCAACCCACCACGCGACTCATTAATTAACACAGCCCAAAGTACTCGGCTAAGAGAGGTCCCATATCCTCTAGTGTGGTTAGCATGCCTGTAATGCTCGGATAATGATACTCACAAGTAGTTCGGTCCTTAATTGACCGGGCACCATTCCAATCACACCCAAAAGATCACACCATCTTACCATTGTGCCCAAGTCTAAATCGTTTTCATTTTCAGTTTTAGTTTTGCAATTTAGACAAAGCACAAGGCTGAAATATACATATTATAACAGTTTGTGTGATCAAGGTTATCGACAAGTCGATAACCGCCCATTTCTACCGACAACTAAGCATGGCTAAGAATAATAACACGTAAACTACTAAGTGACAAGGGTCCATCCAACGAACCCAAAATCACAGCAAGTAACCTAGGCTTCAGTAGTAGAGGAATAAACATTTCCTACTGATAATGCATCTAGTAGGCCAACTATCGACAATAGTTTAAAACAACATAGCAATGCATACATAGAATTTGCAAACAATATATTAGAATTTGAAAATAGTAGGAACAATATGATCAAATGAATGCTACATCTGCTTGCCTGGCTGAAGTGCAGAGTCTGATGGCTGCTGTGGCACAATATCAAGATTAATAATATTGTCTTCGGAACCTAACGTGAAAAGGCGATAAGCAAATAAGAACGAAGAACACCAAATAAACTCCAACAGCAAAACACAACCAAATCTAATAAAATTTACACTACAGCTAGGGAAAGATTTTCTAAAGTGACAGGAACAAGAATCATGCAATTTGGACTAAGTATGCAAAAGATATGGACAGAATACGCTTTCTCAGCCCAAAATCAACCTAATTAATAATTAGCACTGTTCATGGCAAAATTTTCTAGAATGACCTAGGGTCTGAGATTTTTATAGCAGGAAGATTATGACATCCTAATAACAGCAAAGTTGGATTTACTAATTTTGGAGTTATACCCATTTACTTATGATTTTTCTAAGTTGTAAATCTAATGCAAATCATTTTACAGAATTATGAACATGCTCAAATCCTATTTTATATGAAAGTATACTAATAGACGAATTTAACAAAATTGGTTTTGCACAATTTGGATTTATACAGAAAAAGATATGCATTTTTCAAGATTAAAACTATTTCTGGAATATTTAAAATGACAGAAATCGAGTTATTCCTAGTTACACAATTTTCTGCTACTACAACATGCTTAAATCCATTTTTATAATAAACTAAAGTGGCAACATAATTTATTACCGCTGGAATAATCTAAAAAGCGATTAAAATGAATTAGTTATGAGTTTCTAAAGTTTTATATCATTTTCACTGTTAAATAACTACTTACCAAATACGCACAAACTTCAAATAAAAGAAAACGACGTGGACAACTCTCAACCCTTGATCTAAAATCCCACGCCACGCAAACAAACAGACGCAGCGCCGATCGAACGAGCCCACCGTTGGATTACGATCCAATGGCGCACTGTGAGTGTATGCATTCGGATGGTGCTGTTACACACGATCTTGGCCGTTGATCAAAAGATCGACAATCGAGAATGATCAAGGCATCCGAGGGTCCGAACGCACACAAAGATCCGAGCCGCAGATCTAAAAATGAACGTAGCTATTGATCGCAGCTTCAAAGGAGATGTCGACACGTGGGACCGCATGTCGGTGACTTCGAGTCACCCACGCTACCGTTTAACCCACGCACGGCGGCACTGGCCCACTCGTCGGATCGAGAGGGGCGGTTAAGACCAAATTAATGCCATTAATGATTAACATTAAATAAACACTAATGACCTCGAAATTTGATTTTAACCCCTCGCCCACAAGTCACGACCGCAGGTAAATTCGACAATGATTAAATGTCGACATATTAATTAATCAATGATTAATCTTAAAGATGTCGAATAAAGGCGGATTGAACCGTAGAGTGATTTAAGGATGTTGGGCCCATCGGTCGCTGGCTCAACGACAATGATTAAGACATGATTAATAACTAATGATTAGCAATTAATGTGTCCTAATCAAATGATGAAAACGGAGCTCGTGCTTCAGAAACCCGAGCGATTTCCACGCGAATCGTCAGGTGACACTGCGCGCCAACAAGAGTTAAAATGGATTCGCAGAGCACTACGAATCTAATGGTAGCATTCTCGCGCGGTGAGGACTAGAACGCCGCTAGCCGGAAAACGAAAATGGGAGCTCTCGCTAAACACGAAAATCGCGATGAGCTCCACGCAAGCCTAAGTGCGGGTGCCAAAGCTTCTAAGGACTAATAAGAAGCTACCTTAGTGACAAGAAGCTTCAAAGATGACCGGAGATGCTCGATCACGGTGAAAGCTCGCCGGACTTGGAGAAGAAAACCCGAGATGGATACCCTGAGCTGAGGAAGAAGATGACCAATTTCGCCGAATTTGAACAAACCCCAAATTGGACAATTCACGAGAATCAAATCCAAAATTAAGTGAGGGGAAATGTTCAAGGAAGTAAATAGATAAGGTTAGGCAAAGAAACGTGAGGAGGACCACTGAACACCAAGAACACCAATGGAGCTCCACGGGTCAACAATGGCGGTTTGCCATTTTTGAGGTGATAAGCTCCAATATTGTGAATGAAGCTTGATGGTGGTCTAAAGAAATACCAGAAGGCATTGAGAGTGCTTATAAAGCCATGAAAGCATTAGGGTTTGCACCACTCTCTTTCGTGGCAGAAACACAGAACACAATGCGCGGCCGACATGGAAAAGATAAAAGCTGGTGCACAAGGGCATGGCATGGCCGAAAGTGTCTCCCACGACCCATAATGCCGACTAGGGCAGCCGTAGGGAGCATGAAATGACACTGCCATAACCCCTACTGTGCTCGCACGGCTCAAGGTTAAAGAAGACGGGGAAAGATGCTCGCGATTTTGAGCCCTACGATCTAAATCGGACAGCTACGAAGCGCCACGCTCCCGTGTTCAAAACACAACGGGAGATTACGAGCCTTAGGATTAGAAATGAACGGCTCAGATTGCTCCATGTCGCAAACTCAATTTACAACGGAGGAACACGCGGACGTTGGATCTTAATCCAACGGCTCAGATTTAAGAATGCAACCGGAGGGTCCGAAGGTTTCGGCGCATCTCGACGGTTGGATGGAGATCTAACGGTTGACAATCAAATTTGCAACCGGAAGGTCCGGCGGTTACACGCGCCAGGCCGCGGCGATTTAGATCCAACGTTGAGATCCAACGCGCGTTTTCAAGGGTGGCTCGGTGCAGCTAGTTGACTGGACCGAAACAATGGGCTCGAGCCCGAGTCTGACTCGAACCCAAGTAACAGTAAAACCAGGTTTGACTTTGAAATAAGAACAGAGACTTTGAATGATTTATTTGAGGTAGCAAATTAACTCCAAAAATTATGAAAATTTTACAGGAGCTTGCTAACTCAGATATTAACCTCGTGTAAAATTTTCAGAGGTTTTTATGCTGTGAATAAATCTCCAAAAATTCTGCAAGGCACTGTTTTAATGTTTGACTGAGAGTCAAACAGTTTGATCGCCTCTAAAAATATTCAAACAATTTCTAAAAATTGTGAAATTTTTCGAGGGTCACATACCATCACGAGACTTAGGAAAATATTTCCAGAGGATGATCATAGGATTTGACAAGATTGTTTTGGAATGTCAAGATTTGGATCAACTAGACTTGTGACAATGTATTTCCATAATTCCTTGTACAAGAATTGATTGGCACAAAAGGAAATACATGATGTAAGAAAAAGTTTTAATTTCCACTGATTTTCTTACATTTGAAACACAAGCCTAAAGTTGGGATGTTACGATGTGTACTCCATCACCGACTTACGCCCTTGCTTGAGCACGAGAAACTCCTTCTTCTTCACTTCATCAAGCCGGCAGGATGTGAGCTCGACGAACGCCGTCCGAACTCATCCCAAGAGACAAGTGTGGCGGCGGCTGCATGGCCAAGAAGTTCTCCCACCAGGAGAGTGCTGCCCCCTGAAGCTGATGGGAGGCAAAGAGTGCCCTGTCCTGGTCCAGGCACTGAGCAACGTCGAGCTTACGCTCAACCTGACGCAGCCAGTCATCTGCGTCCAAAGGGTCCTCGGACCTGGAGAACGTGGGGGGCTGAGTGCGAAGAAACTCAGCAAGGCCCCCACGAGACTGATGTCCGCCCTTGCCGGATCCCGAGGCACCGGTCGCATGGCGGAGGTGGTGCTGTAATAACATCCAGCAGACCTCCGTCCTCTGAACAGCTGCGCTCGACCAAGAAGGACCTCGGCCATGGTCTGAGGAGGCGGAGCTCCTCATCCAAACCAAAGTGCGACCACGACCACGCGAGTACCTCCAGCCATCCTGGTTCAAGAATTTTAGGTTAGAAACCAAAGCACTAACACTAGAAGTTGATGAAAGCGAAAAGCCAACGATTAGGGGAATGAGATATCACCCTAACCGAAAGCCAAAAACAGCAAGTAAACAAACTTTAAATGCTTCCAAAAATGCTCCAAAACAGCAAAGAAAACATCAAACCAAAGTTCAACTTCTCACTGCCATCAACCCGTATTGAATGAACGAGCAATAGTGTGAGAAGATAAAAATTTCAGCACACTACAACAAGTCTAACACTATTAAAGATCAAGGTTAAGGCGACAAAATTAGCGTTAGGTACTTAGCTAACTAGTATCACATCCTACCCTTTTATTCCCACAAATTTTTTTAGTTGATTAACCTCTCATTTTCTACCCTATTAAGAACCTTTGAGCCTGCTGTCCGGAAATTGAATGATCGCTGCCCAGATTTTGCATCCAAGCCTCCTAGTCGATATCTTCAACTTCAGAAGCTTCAAAACCTTGTAGAGAACAGCTAACACTTCAATTTGCCAAACTCATTGGTTCCCAAAACCCAATTTAAACGATAATGACTATCTTTTGAGAGAAGGAAAGGGAGAACATTTTTTTAAAACTCAAATTAGAGCAAGATGAGAGAAGAAAGCTAAGATAGGTAAGAAGTAAAATATGAGAACTTACTTAAGCTTTCATAAATCTTTTGATATTTTGAAAATAAAGTTTTCAAAATATCCTAAGGACGACCAAGCTTGGGTTACTACGGTCAGAATGGCTCTGATACCAAGTTTGTGAGGACCCCGGTTTATTCGGCTTGTACTGTTTAACCATCCACTTGGTCCTAACAGTACAAATCAAATAAACCAAGCCTCGAGATATGTATACTTCCCAGAATTGCAGTATACACACCCCGTTACAAAATCATGCATCAATTCCATTCATACACATAGAGCCGAAGCAAAGCAACAACTGAAAGACATACATAATATAAAGAGAGTTATTACAAAGAGAGGCCGACCGCCAAATAACACATAAGTAACTAATTTAAACAATGGAAGCAAAATGGCCATAAGATGGCGATAAACAAAAGCCAATCGGTGTGCCTTTACCCACAAGGCAACCAACCGACCGCCAAGCTAATCGTCCCAACAGCGCAGAACACACTCACAAAAGTGAGGCCCTTGGGGCTCACCTTCTCCCTCTGCAACAATTAATATTAAGCAAAGCGGATGAGTACAAAACTTGTTTTTGTACTCGCAAGACTGACGTGTGAGATAACGAACTATAATTAACTACATGCAAGCTTTATTTAAGTGGGTGAGGCTCGACTTATTTTCAAAGATAAAGCAAGTTTTCATTTGCAATAGGGTAATAGATTCAAAGCAAGCTTGCAATTAACTTTTATTGTTCAAATAAAAGAGAGACAATTATAACAATAGATAGATGACAACACCAACCTAGAAGTGACTAACCCATAGTCACCACAACAATAGCATGAAGTACCCCTTCATACCACCCATGTCAAGTTTAAGTTTTTAAAAGGTTGTAGTCTAGTTCTTGTGGGAAATAACCAAGCATGTCCATAACCTAGGACGAGCCTATTCGAATAGTTTTAACCCTGCAGGGGTGTACCAATGTACCCACACGATAGACCGCCTTTCCACCAGCCACGGTTAGCACACTTCCTTTGGTATGCAGGCATGGCTAAGTCTAACAAGACGCTTTCCAATGGACGATGCTAATTAAGAGCCGCAACCCACGGGAGAAAGACACATTAGACAGCCTAACCGGTCTGCTAATGCTCCCCTCCAACACCACAAACACACACACACAGGAACACACCCACCGACCAGCTCATAATTAACACCCTCCAAAGTACTTAGTCAAGAGAGGTTCCATATCCCCCTCGTGTGGTTAGCACGCAATAATTGCTTGGATCAATGGCACAAGTAACTCGGTCCTTAGGGACTTAGGCACCATTCCATTCACACCCAACAGATCACCCAACATACCATTGTGCCCAAGCCAAGATATAATTTTTGTTTTCAGATTTTGATTTGCAAAATGGTAAAACACAAGGGTTGGACATAATGGAATAATAATAGCATTTGTGTGATCAAGATCACCGACTAAGTCGATGATCGCCCAATACTAGGCATGGCTAAGCAATAAGTATTCAGAATCTACTAAGTGACAAGAGCTCATCCAACGAACTCTAATCACAAAGAAATAACCTAGGCTCGGTAGTAGAGGATAATCATTTACCTACAGATTATGCAACTAGAGGTCTAACTAATCAATTTAACAACAAAATAGCAATGCATACATAGAAGTTAAACGAAATATTAGACTTTAAAAGTAATGGGATCAAATGGAAATGATCAAATCGCTTGTTCGCTGTCGTTGCTCAATTTGTTGTGGAGGGTCGTTCTCTGGTTACCGCAAATATCGAATCCTAAGCGAAAGAGCGAAAACAACCAATAAGACAAGCAACACTTAAACAAAAGAGCAAGCAAAATTATCCAATTATGACGAAATTTATACACAAGGCAAAATAGGAACATACCTAGGCATAGGAACTGGAAAAACCTAATTTGGATTTGTGGTGCAAAAGGTATTCTCTAAAAACCTATTTTCGGCCATAATTAGCACTGTAGCAAAAATATTTTCTAGAAAGATTTTGAAGCTGAAATTTTATGGTAGCTACTTACTGGTATAGTGGTAACCCATATAAAATTTCAGGTCATTTGGAGTTATATTGAAAGAGTTATGATTTTTCTAAGTTATAAATCTAAGACATGATTAATTCCAGTATTAAAGACTACTTCAAAACCTATACTAAGCTAAAGTACTTTAACATATGCATTTATAGAACTTTAGTTTGTTAAATTTGGAGCTACAGAGAAAAAGATATGCAATTTTGAAGTTTAAAACAATTAATATGTGCAAATAAAAGCTCTCGGGAACTAAATCTGAAAAACCACGAAAAGTGGGGAGGTCGTGGGCCGTTGATCAAGGATCGCGCGGCTCACGAGCTCCGACGCCCAAAACCCGCACGAGCACCCGGGCGCAAAGACCTTGCCGCGCCTAGGAGAGGTCTTAGCCGTTGATGTTGAATCCAACGGACCCGACCACCGGATGCACAGCACACGCGAAGGAGCTCGCAAGACTAGGGAGGTCGTGGCCATCGGATCCGATCTGCGGCCCCGAGCTCCACGAGGAGGTCCTACGGCTATCTAACTAAGGGGGAGGTCTGGACGGTTAAGATTTCACTGAGGAGGTCCTAACGGTCGAGATTTCCCGACGGGAGGTCTTAACGGTCTAGATCTGATCGGAGGAGAGGACCTAAACGGTGAGCTTAACAGCGAGAGATCTTGACGGCTAGGATCTCACCGAGGAGGTCCTAAATGGTCACGATCTCAACGGGGAGGTCCTAAGCGGGTTTTTAACAGAGAGAGGTCTGGACGGTTAAGATCTCCCTGAGGAGGTCCTAACGGTCGAGATTTCCCTTGGGGAGGTCCTCCAACACAGCGCTTTAACAGAGAGAGATCTGGATGGCTCATATCTCCATGGGAGAGGTCCTGAGCGGTCCAGATCTAGGCGAGGAGGTCCTCCGCATTAAGACCAAAGACGAGGAGGTCTCGAAGTTCTCTTTACAAAAGACCAAGGGGTGGTCTTTTGCAAAGAGGACCACGGGGTGGTTTGAAGGTTTTCTTTACAAAAGGCGGGGTGGTCTTTTGCAATGAGAACTCTCGAGAGGTGGTTCAAGAGGGTGGTTTTGACAAAAGCGACCGGGTGACCTTTTGCCTGAGAGGACCTCAAGGAGGTCTTTGCAAAGAGGACCCCAAGGCGGAGGTGATCTTAACTACTGGTTTTTACCTATGGAGGTCTTTAACGGCCAGGATTCCAAATGGTGGAAGGTCCTGGCGGCTAAGGACTTAGACTAGGAGATCTAACGATCCAGATCAACAATGAAGAGGTCCTTAAGGGCTAGGATTAGATCGATGAGATCTTGGGAGCTAGAGTTTTTGCCGATAAGATCCCACGGTGCGAATCTAACACGGGGAAGTCCTGGAGGGTCACGATGACCCCGAGGAGGTCCAGTGACTTGACAAAAATACGACAACAGACCCGGACACCGGCTTTGGTCACCGGCTCGTCGCCGGCGGCCACGACCACGGCGGCGCGGTCCAACGGGGCAAAAATGTTCGTAATACTATTGCGAACATTTTGAGGGCACAAATGTCGCGGACACGACCCATATCGCGCGCGAGTTTTAACGAGGCGGAGATCAAATGCGGAAAAGTGAAAACCGAGAAAGACTTCGCGCGACCTAAACTATCAAGTGCTTAAGCTACAGGAGGTCATTGTGAACTCACCAGGCCCAAAGGAGGTCCAAGGGAGGTCGAGGAGTTCCAGCGACGACGACCGCCACCGGGCCGAGGAAGACAACGTGGGGCAAGCAATCCCGAGCAATAGAGGACAAAGAGTGGTGCGGTTAGCTCTGAAGGACTCACCAAAGTCCAAGAGCGATGAATGGAGGAGGGCAACCTTACCGAGAGGAGGACGAAGGCGGCGGTTTTGACGAAAACAGACCCGCACCTTGATTGTTGCTCTCGCAAGCACAAGCCAAACCAAGTTAGGGGCAGACCGGAGGTCGAAGGAATGTTGCGATGCTAGAAAAGGGCCGAGGGACCCGGAGCACCGTCGGCGATGAGGAGCTCTCGCCAACAATGGCGGAAGGTGATTTGAGTGATCTCGAGCTCAAGCAAGCAAGGTGGGTGTGGCGGGGCTGCGGAAGGGTGAAAGGAGGACAACGAAGGAGAGTGGGTGTTAAGTAGAAGAGGAGCTCGGTCCACAACGGCTCTCGCACGGGAGGTCGGCTATGGTCATGGGAGCCGGCGACGGAGGCGAGTAGAAGGAGACTTCGTGGCAAGCCCCGAGCACAATAAATGCATGCCGGTGAGGAGCGGTTGGGGAGGTGACTAGGCGCCGCTCTCCCACGACTTCACCGCCGCCGATCGCGCGTGGGCGCGGAGGAAGAAGATGACCAGCGGCGACATCGGGCCCACGGGCCGATGGCACAAAGCGGCTCGAGTCGGCGCTGCAATTGGTTGGCCGAGTCAATTGACTCGAGCCCGAGCCGACCAGCGCCCAGGAATAGTGCAAACCCATTAGGGTTTTGATTTTCAAAGCTGAAACTTTGCAGGTTTAATTGGGATAGCAAACAACTCGAAATTTCTAAAATTTTTACTGGAGCTTGCTAACTTTAGAATTAACCTCCATAAAATTTTCAGAGATTTTGGTGAGCTAGACTTTCCTCAAGAAATTCCAGACGTTATCTCCTGGTTTGACCAGGTTTGACTTGCCTCTAAACTGTTTCAAATCATTTCCAAAAATTAGAAATAATTCAGAGGTGCCACCAAGCAACCTAGAACCTAAAAATATTTCAGAGCATTATCACAAGATTTGACAAGATGATCTTTGCCTTGAGAGAATTGAAGGTTTTGATTTTGCATTTCCCAAAATTCTTTTGCAAGAATTTCAGAAAAGTTCGACAACAGAAGGGAGTAAGAAAAAGTTTTAATTTCTACTCATTTTCTTACATTTGAAACTCAAGTTGAAAATGAGGATGTTACAGCCAGGTCGAACCAGTTTTCTTCATCCCAACTTCCCGCCATAACCGCATCAGCGATCACAAACGGGGAATGGACAAAGATTTGATGAGCAGAGAAATTCTTCCAAGATTCCATGGTCGGCGCCAGCTGTCGACGATCAAGACGTCGATCTTACGAAAAGAAAAGGAGAAAGTGACGTAGGAAATCTAGGGTAATAATGGGACTGCTCTTTTATTAGTATGAACTGGGTTTTACAGGGTATGCCCTCTCACTAGATGATGAACTACTCTTGTATGCACTGAGAACACTACTTGTTCCTTTACAATGTCAGACTTGCAACACGAATCTAAGACTTGTGCTTTAGTCTGATGACTCTATCTTGTTTGTCTCTATCTCCCTTTTGCTCCGTCCAGACTTCATCTTTAAATAGCCCTCGAAGAGGTGGCAGTTACTTTCGGAGAAGATGTCTGATGTGAAGTGTGGGATCTGGTTATCTCCATAAGACCGAGACTAAGCATGGTCTTAAGGACATAACTCGGACCTCCCAGAATGGATTCCAACTTAACTCAATCTAAATGAGAGGCTTAAGCTCGAAACTAGAGCCCGACGATCATGCGCGCCTCCTCTGCGAGCACTACATGATTGTCAGTTCTCCAACAAGTCAGCACTACACTTAGTGAGTTAAATAGGAAGCCAGGAACAACGAGTATGACTTATATTGGCTCCCAAGATCAGCGACCAATATAACCATACTCTCATACAACGTTGATCACATCCATACAACACTCATACAATAAATAGTACAAAAGTCATACATCATAGTTTCAAGTTTACAACTAATACAAGTGACCGACCGACCAAATTTAATGAGTTCATAAAGTAACAGCGGAAGCAAGTAAATAAATCAAAATGCCAGCAGTGGTATGCTCCATAACCCATCGGCAACCGACTGGGAGTTAAGAGATAGCATACTACTCATCAGTGTCGCCTAAATCGACACCGACAAGCTCATCGGTCTCAATATCATCCTCACCTGTAAAAGCCAAGAATATCCGGTCGAGTACAAAAGAGTACTCGCAAGTCTTACACAAATAAAAATTAGTTATGCATAAGGCTGTTCCAAGGGATGGCTCATATTGGCTTAGTTTTGCAAAAGAGACGCAACAAGGTACAACCTACACATACTAGTTTTTCAAGTGCCATTTCAAATTCAGTTTTGAAGTAGAAGTAAAGCATGTGAACAAGTAATGAATTTAATAACAAATAAATCATACAAATGGCAAAGTGGTTGTCCACTTTGATACAACAACAAACATGAATATCCCATTCATGATGAATACCAAGTTATAACCTCAATTTTAATTCCAAGTCTAACAATACGCAACCAAAAATTTCAAGCGGTCGTCCATAACCGTGGACACGGCTATTCGAATAGATTTATACCCTGCAGGGGTGTACTACTTTACCCACACGACTTGATTAGCCCGTAAGCCTCCAGATGCCTTCGAATATAGCATACTTCCTATAGTATGCCGGCCGGGTAAATCAAAATATGGTCATTTTTAGCAAGAAGATCCAATTGAGCTAAGTCCCTCAACCCAGGGCTCCTAGGAAACACAAGACGTTAACGTCTCCATCCTATCGGCCCAAAAGGGAACATAGGATTTCTCGGTCCTATGCCCTTACAAATTCACCACCATGGGACTCAACACAACAAAACCTTCCCCCTACTTAACCATACGGCACCCATATACCGCGTGTGATAGCACGAGTTTTACTTGAATCACAACAACCCAAAGTTCGGTCCTTAATTGTCCAGACAAGTCCACCACTTACCCAAATCTCGTGCACAAAGCACCATCACTAACCAACACTTGTCCAGACCAAAAGCTCATTTAAAATGACAAACTTTCACTCATAAAATAGATACTAAGATCTGAAACAACGGTATATAATGAAAGTTGTGTTTATCCCATAATTATCGGGTTATTCCCGACAATCAGCTACCGGTTCTAGACTTGCATGGCTAAGCAAACCCGAACAATATAATTTCACACATCCTATCGTAAGCATTTCAGTACTGGAATAATTCATGGATAGCCACAATGACAAGATAATAGGATGTGTCTAACTATTCATCACAAAAATAGCGACATTATCAAAATAGCATGCAAGCAATTATCATTGCACTAACTTAACAAAAACTGGGGTTAACTATGATGCAAAAAGAAAGTTCAAAGGATGCTTGCCTTGCTGGTAGAGTAATTGTTCACTCTCGGTGGCGTAGGAGTCAATATCAAAAGGCTCGGAATCTATATAAATGCAATACCGAATAAACATCGAGAAATACCTCAAAATTCAAAATGCTCAAAAATGCATGATTTTTCTACAGTAGCTAAGTCATGATTTTAGATGATTTTTTGTGAAAGAATTATTTCATTTTGATTTAGTATATGAAAGTTATGATGCTTTGAATTTCAGTTTTCGATATGTCCTCTTTAAGTAATTTAATTATGAGGTGAAAATTTGTAGAGCAGTGGTGAGCATAAGGATTTCATGGATAAATAGGCAATATTATTATAAGTTCAAAATAGTTAAGTTTGCTCCAATTGGAGTTTTCATGATTTAGTTATTGACTTCTAAAGTTATCAGCATTACTAGTGTAAAAATAATACTCTTTAGGATCATTTTCCTCAAACTATAGTTTATATGACAGAGGTAAGCTTTAAACCACTTTTATAATTAAGTTCATTTGAAATAGAAATTATCAAAACTAATTTCACTGTTTTTGGAGTTTCCAAGAATTACTTATGAATTTTTAAAGTTATCAGCCTTTTTCTATTGTAAAAATAATAGTGTTAATGGGTCAATTTCCAAAATAATACTCTCTGCTGCAGAGACAAGGTTGAAACAAATTTTAACATAAAGTTCATTAAAAATAAAAAATATCAGAAGTGGTTTCACTCATTTTGGAGTTAAAATGAATTAGTTATGTATTTTCAAAGTTATACATATTTTTCAGCTTACAAATAAATGGGTTTCGAATTTTATACATCACTTTAAACTTTTCTCACCGAGCCGTGTGCTAGCCGCAGTAGCTGACGCGTGGGCCGGAGAATAGTGGGCTTTTCCATTTAACTCAGGATTAACAATTCTAACTGACATGTGGGTCCCGTCTGTAAGAGACTTGGTCCACAGAACTAGGTCCACCAGCGCACGCGCACGGTGCACGGGACTTGAAGCCTAGGGCCCACATGTCAGCCATTGTGGCTTTAACCTCAACGTTCCCGTTATCAGTACGTGGGCCCGCGTGTAAGCGACAGTTTAACTCGTTAAGACATCAATTAAATGCTAACCCAACCATTAGGTATTAATGAACGTCATTTGCCGTGAATCGACAGCTATAGTAATCGCGCTCATTTCACAACGCGCGTCCGCTTCGGTTGTTCGGCGGCTTGTCGGCGCTTACGCGCACTGGCGAGCCGCCAAGGCCAGCGATAACCGCAATAGTGCTGCGCACCATTGAGAGCAAGGTAGTTAGGATCGTGATCCAACTCTTAGAGTCTTACGATTCTACGAACCCACGACAACCCGTCGATCCAAATCTTACGTCGATCCTACTCATAGAGTCTTAGGGCAAAAAAAAATTGTAATTTTTTTAGAGGCCAAGCTTTGCTGATATTTGTTTTAGAGCAAAATTTGTTGATATTAATTTTTTAGAATGAAACTATAAATAAACAAAGAGAATGCAAAATATTATATCAGTGTGGTAATGCTATTCTCCTGTAGTTCAGAACTATATCACTCATCATGTCAGAACCATTATGCTTTTCTGTTGTGTGATAAGAAGTGTTTTGCCCATTTTTTGGTAATAAGTAAGTGGTAAACCTTATAAGAATCATACAAACTTATAGTATAGATGGTAAATATATGTATTTTTACAAATCCGTAGAATCACCAATTCTACGATTCGATACTACGATTCGATCCTACCGGAGGCAAATCGATCCAACTCAGGATCTCGACTCTGACTACCTTGATTGAGAGGTGGTGGCGAGGTCTGGAATGCCCTGCACCGGCGGCTAGCCGGAGCTAAACGGCGGCGGTTCTACGGCAAAAGTACATACAGCAACATAGAGCTCCGCAGCACATACAAGCGGGTGCCTGAGGTCCTAGGGCTACTAAGGGTCTACCTGAGCGCTGGAGCGAGGTCGAGATGGTCGGGGAAGGCTGGAGCAACGCCGGCGCTGGAGAAGAAGATGGCGACGGCACGGCTTCGCGAGGAGAGGTGACCCTGAGCAAAACCAACAAAAATGAGCGGTCGGGGCAGCTCAAGGATCTTGTGAGGATGTTGTGAGAGCAAGGAATTGGCAAAAAGCTTACCAAACCAAGTGGAGATGAAGGGGTGTTCTTAGGCTGAAAACAGACAAAACTTCGATTCACCGGAACCCTGTCGTGCAATAATGAAATAAGTTGAGGGGTTTTGATCAGTGGCCTAAAGCACGTAAGGTGACGCGGTGGATTGAGGATAATACCTTCCAGATTCGAGAATGGCAAGGTGAGCTCCTCGGGTGCGCGCTCCAGGGCAGAGAAAAGGCACGAAGAAGAACCGAGACCTACAAGGCAAGGTAGGAGCTGAGCTTAGGAAAAATGGGGACGGGATGGATCACAGAGCAGGGAGGAATCACGCGGAGGAAGCTCACCCGTGAAGAGAGCAAGTGTAACAGCCCTAAGTTAGGGTTTGTATTTCAAATGTAAGATTTTGAGGAGAAATAAAAACTTTTGATATCTCATGAAATCATTTGGAAGTTTTCCAAATTTTCCCTAAACAATTTCCATTTTCTAGAATTTGTTCTTGTGAATGGAAGTTGTTGTCAACAAAATTCTTGACCTTAAACTTGTGATCATCCTCTGCTAGTATTTTTCCTATCATCTTGACCATCCTAGATACCTCTCTGAAAAATTTCACAATGTTTAGATTTGGTTTGCTATTTCAAAAGAGCAAGTCAAACTATTCCAAATTCTGGTCAAACCCTTAGGCAGCAGCTTGTGAATTTTCTTGGGAGAAATCTATTGCATGAACATTTCTGGAAAAATTACACAATGTTGTTCTCTATTCCAGTAAGCTTCCATAAAAATTTCGGAATTTTTGGAGCTCAGGAGCTACCCCTAAAAATTCCCCAATCCTCTCAGCCTTTTTAAAATCAAATTCTCAAAACACTGTTTGTCGGGCTCGAACCCAACTCGAGCTCGAGTCCGACCGCGCCACTTGGTTCCGCCGCGTCGCCTAACTGCACCACCTAAGCCCGATCGTTGCTCACCGTCCGATGCAAATCGAACGATCCACGTTCGTGCATGCAATCGACCGGTCCGAATGCATACAGGGATCTCGACCGTCCGTTTTAGATCAAACGGTCGGCATCTTTCCGATCAAGTTGAACCAGTTAGTTGAACCGCACCAGATCCCGACTCGCGCCGCTTCACCACCGTCGCTGACGTGTGGGTCCCTCTTGTCAGGTTCTTCCTCGCCGACTCCGCTGCCTACCGGAGCTCGCTGGCGCTCGCGCATGCGTGCCACGCAGCTCGTCGCTGCCACTCCGGGGACGCGTGTTTGCCTCCAGAGGATCACCTGGAGTCCATCTACCTCCTAGGGTCATCCATTCTTCCTCGCGTTCATTTTCGTGCCTTCTCCGCCCATTTCTTAGTTTCGGCCGGAGAAGAAGGTGGGGGTAGCGCCACCACCTCACTGCCGCTCGTGCTTCCGCAACCCCGCCTCCGACTTCCTTGTTCAACGCCGCCTCCATTTTGCCCAGCCCGGATCATTGGCGTGCTCTGGGTCGTCGGGGCGACTTCTTCATCTCCAACTCGGTTCTGCGGCCCGCGAGCTCGTTTGTGTTCGGTGAGTCTCTTACCTCAACGTCGATCCCTTAGGATCGCATCGATCCACCGAATCTAATGGTGGCTTCATTTTCATATTTGGTGCATCGTTGAGGGCGTGCGACCGATTCTTCTCGAGCTCGGTCTTTCGCCGCCGTGGTGATTCGGCCGTCTCGGACCTCCTTCGTCGTCATCATCTTGTGCTTATTGTTCACAGGATCAAGGCGGGTGGCGCACCTTCCGAGTCTTCTAGAAGCTCGTGAGCGTCCTCGCCGTGGGAGCCGCACCTTCTTCTCCGCCTCCGTTCGCCGCCAGCTCGCCGCCGGCATCCTCGAGGGTCCGCGTCGCCGTCATCGAGTTCGCGAGCTCTCAGCGAACCTGAAGGTATAACCCACTCGCCCAGAGGCCCTCCGGTTCGCTAGATCCGTTGTGCGGCTGCGCCGCCATCCTCGTGAACGTCGGTGAGCCGCCGGCGACATTAGGGTATAAACTCCGTCATTAGTTTAACCCAGTTTCTTTCTGTGCTTATGACATGTGGACCCCCCCCCCATAGTTAATCGCGTTTAGAAATTTTAATCCATCCGTTATTTATCCTCTGAGTCTCTGTCTTGAGGGTCCATGTTGTCAGTTAATGATTGTGTAACTTCATTAATACGTTTCCTTTGTTAGAAAGCGTAATTCTCTGTGCATGTATGTTAGGATTACGTTTTTGCTAAGCCGAAGACGTATTCTTAGAATACGCCTGACGGCGTCACGCTGGCGCTACCGGGTCAAGTTGACACGGTCAGCGTTTCTCGCGTGCCCGCATATGCGTGGTGTGGCTAGCTTGCGCGGTAGAAAAAGTATTAAATGCTTTAGTAATTCTGAAATGTATTTTCTGTTGCACTGTTAATTCTTTTAAACTTAGAAAATGCATAACTAATTCAATTTTTCTTCAAATCGCATGAAACCAGTTCTGTTAATTTTCATTTTAGAGTTACTTTTTACTAAAATTGGTTTCACCCATGTCTCTGTTAGCAAAAATCTGGTTATTGATTAAATGGTGTATTATGTATTTCCCAAATTATAAAATTCATATCTATCTCAATATTTGTCCAAATCCAGTAAATCCAATTTTGTAAATTTTCATTTTTAGTGTACTAATTATCAGGATAGGTTTTAGATATGTTTCTTGTAACATCCCCAATTCTATAAACAGTAATTAAATGCTTTATGAACAGTAATGAGGTGCTGTTCATAGCATTACTGTTCATTTCTACAATTTAGGCAGTATGTTACAAATTAAAAACCTTTCTTTTTAGCCAAAATCCTAAAGAACCATTTAAAGTCTTAAAGGAATACAAGATGAAACTTGTATTTTGACTGGGAAGTATTTTTATTAAAGCCTAGATAAATTATCTTGGTTGAAAATATTTTTGATGCATTTTTAGAAATTATTTTGGCCCAAAGCAAAATAATTATCCTTAAATGAATACTTTCGGGCTAAAATAAATATTTATGTATTTTACAAAGTGATCATGTGATTTTAAAATTTATCTGGGAAATATATCATCCCAGTAGCCTCCAGCAAAAATTTCATGATTTTACAAATTTATTTGTTATTTTAAAATCGACCAAACCTTTTAAGCATTTGAATAGGTTTGGTCAACTAAACTGGTCTGGACTCAAGACCTAGTACTGTAGCGACTCGATCCCATGCGGTTGGGTCCAACCCAGTGCAAGTGGTCCGGCCCAGTCACGTTCGAGCGCGAGCCCGAACCCTATGTGCGATATGAGCCGTTGATTTTCAATCGAACGGGCGAGGTCGCAATGTCCCTCGAGTTGTCCACGTGTACACCTTAATCTCCGCCGTTGGATCTTGATCTAACGATCGAGATCAGTGTGTGCAATCGGACAACTCCGGAGCCCTTCTCGATCTCCACCGTTCATGCTTGATCCAACAGCGCCTCCCTTTTCGTTTTAAACTTAAAGGCGCGCTTTTATCTGAGCCGTCAGATTTAAATCCTACGGTTTTCCTTTTTACCGCGTGTTATTAAGACCTGCGCTCCTCGGGCGTTAGATCTTCATCGTGTGGTCAGTTGGTGTATGCATTGGACGACTCGGATCCCCTCACGATCTCAGCCGTCCATTCTTGATCTAACCGCGCCGCTCGTTTCATTTTGAAATAAAAGGCGCGGATCTATCTGGGCCTTTGGATTTAAATCCTACGGCGCTCCTTTTTGACCGTGGGCCTTTAAAGCCCAAATTCGGCGAATCGTTGGATTTCAATCGTAGGGTCCATATGAGTGTATGCAATCGGACCATCCGGTTCATTTTCCCATCTTGACCGTAGAAATCTAATCTAACGGTGCCGCGTCATCTCATCTAATCGAGTGACGTGTATTCCTTTTAATTGACCGTTGGATTCCAATCCAACGTCCAGATTTGAAAGTAGATCCCGAGATTCCTTTTGGGCTCTGTTTTAATCTCGATCGACCGTTCTAGATCGCACGGTCCATATTAACTAATGCCGATTAAAACCTTTTAACCTCTCTATTTATCACAGCCGCCCATTTCTAATCGGACGGTTGAGATTCTTTTGAAGATTTAAGAGGCGCGCGCGGCTGAGACTGCCAAAGGGACCCACATGTCATATGTTGCCTCCCTTCTTCCTTATCTCTGTACGCCGCCATTTCTGAGAGCAGAGGAGAGGATTATCCAAAGATTATACCACAAATTTTTGGATAATTAGCCTAAATGGACACCTCATCAACTCTAGATCTTTCCATCTTGCCCTGTAGCTCAACATCCATATATAAACCCTAGCTTTTGCTGTTGCCAGTGTTGACCGAAGGAGCTTCTCATTCTCCATTGTTGGCTAGTGGAGTTCTTGCTCTTGTCCCTTTTGCTTATCCATCCTAAACCCTGGTTCCACCTTGTAATAAAGATTTGACATCTTTTGTAGGTTGAACCAGAGTTTATTTCTCTGTTGATCAACATCGAGTTTTCAGAAACTCTGGTGCTTTTCTCCTACTGGTAAGCTAAAACCCTAGTTTTTAATATCTTGAGCATCTTAAGGACCTTAAAAGCTGCTGTGAATCATTCTTTTGAGCATCAGTAGCTTCAACTTGCTTCAAACTGAAGAGTTGTTATTATAACTTTTCGGTTTTCCATATCTTTTTCAAGACCTAGGGTTTCTCCTATCAACTTATTATCCTAGTTAGGTCTCAGCTAAACCCTAGTAGCATAACAAGTTAATCTTTCAATTCTTGTCATCATCTATTTTGACTCATAGCCGAAATATGTCTCTGTTCTCTTTTGTCGGCTCAACCGACAAAATAGGCTTTCTTTAGCTTTTGTAATCTAATCGATTAGGGTTAGATTAAGGTTAGCTTGGGATATTAATTACCCTAAAAGATCATGCTAAGTTTCATTTCTGAACTTTTGCATGTTCTATTTTCCTTTTTCCCAAAATCGCTTATCTCTCTGTTTCTAGTTCATTTCAAAATCAAAATGCAACTTTGAACTAAACCCTAGTTTACGTCTTTTAAAAAGTGAAGTTATAATATGGGTTAGTATTACTATTAGGTAGATATAACTTAAGCATCTTGTCAATCATGCATTTCCAGTTGATCATGCATATTTCTTCCATTTTGGACTTATTGTCGTTTGGTATTTATTGGGTCTTATTGCTTCTTTTAGAATCAGTTCTGCCAAGCAATCGAATATATTCGAGCAACTTTGAACACTGCAATGAGGTTTATTATTATCAAGGCAAGCATCCTCTCTGCACCATGTTGATCCCAAATTTTATACCTTAGATTTTCTAAATCCGGTGACAAATGTGCATGCTATTTTCCGAAAATACAAACGTGATACATTAGTAGTTAGATATGACCTAACATGGTGGATTACCTTAATTGTAATCATACACTTAACCCTAGCTCAGTACTGTATACTATAACATATATTTTCAGATTTGGCTTAGACATGCAGTCTAGAGATTTTAGAGTTTGACAAAAATATCTTGTCAAGCAGGGAATCTAAATGATCTTGTGTTATTTTGAACTCTTTGTCGATTTCTTTAAATCGGACTTGTATTTGAAATTTAAACCGATCGGACAAGAGGAAGCTAGTGATGGTGCTTTTGTGCACGAGATTGGGTTTTGTGGTGGACTTGTCCGGGTTAATTAAGGACCGAACTCTGACTATTCAATTCAAGTCCCCCACGTACTTCCACATGCAGTGTATGGGCGCTGTTTGGTTAAGTAAAATGTTAAGACTATTGGGTTGGAAACAGGAAAGTAAGAATATATGTATTGACCTTGTATGGCATAAATGCTTAGGTCTTATGACTGTGTTGTATGCCATGTGAGCTTGTATGTCAGTATCAGATGTTCTTAGAAGGGTGAGGGCGTATATGTGCTCTGTAGCATATCGATACCTTAATGGTGCCGATTGCATCCTAATATGGGTAGTGAGCCCAGTTCGCATTTAATTGTTTGGATCGGCAGACATCGGACGCAACATGTGTGCCTCGGTTAGCGTGATGCTATCGATCGTTGTTTAAGCGAGATCAGTACACACATGGGGGTCCAACTCAATAGTGTTAGCTTGTTGAAAAATACCAAATCTTAGTTTCCCCGGTCGGCATACCAAAGGAAGTATGTCATCATTCGGAGGCATCCAAATCAACGAGCTAGCTAAGTCATGTGGGTAAGATGTACACCTGCGCAGGTATAAAGCATTCGAATAACCGTGTCCACGGTCATGGACGATAACTTGAGTTGATGTCACTGTATAGAAGTTTTGATTTTCAAAATCTGGTTTCGTTTTTGGTGTGCATGAGGGATTCATGCAATCGCATCATTACAATTATGTCATTTACTTACTGTTCTAATTAAACTTTGATTTATTAAATTGCTTTATCAAAATTTAGCCTTTGTAGGATAAGATGTATCGCTTTATGCAAATCTAAACCTTTATACCTTCTGTTGTAACCTTATGCATGTAAAAATTCTATTCCTTTGATTAGGTTCTAATAAACACTTTCTTTTATTAGTTTGTGTAAGACTTCTTTGAGTACCTTCCGTACTCAAGGTGCTATCACCTATTGTTGCGGTGAGGTGGTTTTCTTTATGAAGTACCAGTTAGCGATCGTGGGACGCTAACGAGTAAAGCTACTTCTTTCCTCCACGCAATTGCTGCGGGTGGATGAGGCCATTGGTGGACTTTAATATGTTGTTTTGCTTCCATTGTTAGACTTTTGAAGTGACCAAGTCACTTAATATTGTAGTATTAAACCGAATGATGTAAACTTATGTTTAATTATGCCAATGTATGACATGTATGTATTTGATGCAATGTTGATGAAGGATATATATATATATGCAATGGTCGTTGATCACAGGAACCATTGTGAGATATATATATATCGGGAGAGCGATGATTGGATGGTTACTTATTAAATTTATACTCTAGCATGATCTTTAATAAAGGCGATCTTGTTCCTTTATTAACAATTGTGCTACAAGATGAATTTAATTAAGTACATTTCCAATAATCCGAGGCGCCCACATTTCTGTTCATAAGTTTTGTTAAAGAATTAAATGATGCTTTATGTGTATTGTTAGCTTAGAAAATTCCTAGAGAATTCATAACAAATTAAAATAAGTTGTTCTCTGTTTCTAAAAATTGTGTTAAACCATGCTCTAGCTGCTGTATGAATGTTGTGCTCTTTAGATGGTTTTAAATGTTTGAGTTTTGTCGGTGTTATTTGTTCTTATTCGTTGCTTTTGCTCGATCGATAGATTGCGACGGTTCTGGTTTTATCGAGTGATCCTGCATGAGTTGAGCCTATTGAGCAAAGAATGACCAGCAAGAAGTTTGATCATGATTAATCCTAGTATTTTAAAATCTAATATTTTGTTTCAGCTGTATGTATGCATTGCTTAATTTGTGTTAAATGGATTAGCTAAATCCGTAGCTGCATATCCTGTAGGTGAAATATTGGTCTCTACTACTGAGCCTAGGTTATTTCTTTGTGATTAGAGTTCGTTGGATGAATTCTTATCACTTAGTAGATTACGAGTTGATTGCTTAGCCATGCTTAGCTTCCAGGTAGATTTGGGCGATCATCGACTTAGTCGATGATTTTGATCACATAAAATTATTATTGTTCTTATGATCCATCTTATGCTATGTTAATTGCAAAACTAAAGCTGAAAACAAAACGATTTAGGCGGGCACAATGGTAAGATTGGTGTGATCTGTTGGGTGTGATGGAAAGGTGCAGGTCAATTAAGGACCGAACATCTTGTGAGTGAATTTTTATCAGGCATTTCGTGCTAACCACACTAGAGTATATGGGACCTCTCTTGACCTAGTACTTTGGCGTGTATTGGCTCCAGGGTGCAGGAGGGATGGTGTTGGGAGCATGGTAGTTGTCCGAAAAGCTTTACCACGAGTGGGTAGTTGTCTTTTCGGCTTTACCATGTAAGCGTATGGATTTCTATCCATACGAGCGGCTCGTAGTTAATACACAATATTGGAAAAGTCTCGTAGGACTTAGTCGTGCGACATACCTTCTAAGTGTGCTTTGGCTTAAAGCGATGCAAGTGTAGGTGCGATGGTACACCTGCAGGTTAAAACTATTCGAATAGCCTCGTCTAGGTGATGGACACGCTTGGGTAAGCTTTTCAAGAGTTAGACTACAACCTTTTAAATTAAAACTTGTAGGAGGTGAGTACGAATCGGGGATTCGTGCTATGTTGTGGTGACTATTGGGATAGTCACTTCTAGGTGGTTACTTGTATCTATCTTTAATTCGATTATTTAAGCAAAAAATGAATTGCAAACTTGCCTTTAAAGCTGTATTACATTATTGCAAATAAAGTTGGCTTTATGCAAATGAAACATATGGCCTCCACCAAATAAGCTGCATGTAGCATATGAGCAGTCCGCTAGTTCACACGTCGAGTCTTGCAGTACAAAAACAATTTTTGTACTCGGTGCTTTGCTTAATGTTTTTGTTGCAGAGGAAGAAGGTGAGCCCCAAGGGCCTCATACGTGAGTTGTCTTCTTAAGCCGTGTTCGACGACTAGGCTTGGCGGTCGGTCGAGATGTCTTGTGGGTTGAAGGCACGCTGATTGGCTTTGTTTATAGCCATCTTATGGCACTTTTGCTTCCGCTGTCATTCTTCTGTTATTTGTGTATCTTTTGGCCGGTTGGCCTTGGTCTGTAATATTCTACTGTTGTTTACCTCCTGTTTAGTAGTGTAATTGTAACAGCCCCAAGTTTATAAATAGTAATAAAATGCTTTATGAACAGTAATGAGGTACTGTTCATAACATTACTGTTCATTTCTACACTTTGGGCAGCATGTTACAAATTGAAAACCTTCCTTTTTAGCCAAAACCCTAAAGAACCATTTGAAGTCTTAAAGGAATACAAGATAAAACTTGTATTATGACTGGGAAGTATTTTTGTTAAAGCCTAGATAAATTATCTTGGCTAAAAATATTTTTGTTGCATTTTTAGAAATTATTTGGGCTTAAAGAAAAATTTGTTGTCTTTAAATAAATATTTTCGGCCTGAAATCAATATTTATGTATTTTACAAAGTGAAAATGTGGTTTATAAAATTTATCTGGGAAATATATCATCCCAGTAGCTTACAGTAAAAATTTCATGATTTTATAAATTTATTTGCTATTTTTAAAAGCCCAGTCAAACCTTGGAGTAATTGAATAAGGTTCTGGTCAACTAAACCGGTCCAAATCCAAACCTAGTACTGTAGCGACTCGGACCACGTGTCTTGGTCCAACCCAATCGACTTGGTTCGGCTCAGTCACATTCGGGCGCGAGCCCAACATCCACGCGCGTGACATGAACCGTTGATCTTCAATCGAACGGGCGAAGCTATAACACCCCGCGAGCTGTCCACGTGTGCATTTTAATCTCCGCCGTTGGATCTTGATCTAACGAGCGAGATCAGTGTGTGCAATCGGACAACTCCGGATCCCTTTTCAATCTCCACCGTTCATTCTCGGTCCAACAGCGCACCTCTTTTCGTTTTAAACTTAAAGGCGCGCTTTTATCTAAGCCCTTAGATTCAAATCCTACGGCTTTTCCTTTTTACCGCGTGTTATAAAGTCCGCACTCCTCTGGGCCGTTGGATCTTCATCGTGTGGTCCAGATTAGTGTATGCATTCGGACGACTCCGGATCCCCTCACGATCGCAGCCATTCATTCTCGATCTAACGGCGTCGCTTATTCCAATTTGAAATCAGAGGCGCACGTTTATGCGGGCCTTTGGATTTCAATCCTACGGCACTCCTTTTTGACCGTGGGCCTTTAAAGCCCAAAATCGGTGGATCGTTGGATTTCAATCGTAAGGTCCATATGAGTGTATGCAATCGGACCATCGGTTCAACTTTCTATCCCGACCGTAGAAATCAAATCCAGCGGTGTTGCGCCATCGCATCTAAAGGAGGTGGCGTGTATTCTTTTAGGTGGCGTTGGATTTTAATCCAACGTCCGATTGAAAGTGGATCTCAAGATTCCTTTAAGCTCCGTTTTAATCCCGATCGGTCGATCTAGATCGTGCGGTCCATATTAGCGTACCGATTCAAATCATTTAATCTATCTATTTATCACGACCGCCCATTTCCAATCGGACGGTGACATTCGTTGAGCTTTTGTGAGCGCGGTGAGAATGACAATGGGACCCACATGTAAGAGTATGCTTATCTTCTTCCTCTCTCTCTGGCGCAAATCTCTGTAACAGAGGAGAGGATTTATCCCAAAGTTTTTGCAACTAATTTTTGGGATAATTAGCCTAAATGGACACCTCATCAACTCTAGATCTTTCCTCTTGCCTCTGTAGCTCAACATCCATATATAAACCCTAGCTTTTCTTTGTTGCCATTGTTGACCAAGCGGCTCATCCTCCATTGTTGGCGGTGGAGTTCTTGCTCTTGTTCCTTTTGCTTATCCATCCTAAAACTCTGGTTCCACCTTGCAATAAAGATTGGTTATCTTTTGTAGGTTAAATCGAGTTTATTTCTCATCAATCATCATCGGTTTTGAGTCTTTGGCTCCTTTCCTATCCCGGTAAGCCAAAACCCTAGTTATGATATCTTGAGCATCTTAAGGACTTAAGAATCTCACGTGAATCATTCTTTTAAGCATCGTAGCTTCAACTTGCTTCAAACTGAAAAGTTGATATTATATCTTTTCGGTTTTCCATGTCATTTTCAAAACCTAGGGTTTCTCCTGTCAACTTATCATCTTATTTAGGTTTCAACTAAACCCTAGCAGCATGACAAGTTGATCTTTCAATTCTTGTCATCATCTATTTTAACTTCTAGTTGAGATTTGTCTCTGTTTCTTTTTGTCGGTTTAACCGACAAGAATGAATTTCCTTTTTAGTTGATGTAATCCAACTAGTTAGGGTTAGACTAAGGTTGGTTTGGGATATTAATTACTCTAAAAGATCATGCTAAGTTTCATTTATGAACTTTTGCATGTTCTATATTCCTTTTTCCAAAAATTGCAACCTGTCCTGTTTTCAGCTTTTCTAAAATCTGAAAACTGGAACTTTGCACTAAACTCTAGTTTCTGTCTTTTGAAAACAGTAAGCTATATTATGGGTTATTATCACTAATATGGGTAGTTATGGCTTAAGCATACTGTAATCATGCATTTCCAAATTGATCATGCATTTTTCCTTCATTTTGAGCTTATTGTCAGATTTGGCATTTATTGGATTTATTTGCTTTCTATAGAATCGGGTTCATTTGAAGTTTTTGAATCTGCCTCTGAGCAACCTGAACCTGCAACAGAAGTGTATTACTATCAAGGCAAACATCCTCTTTGCACCATATTGATCCCAAATTTTGTACAATAGCTTTTACAAATCCGATGAAATCTGTGCATGCTATTTTTACGAAAATACAAAATGTGATCTCGTTAGTAGTTAGCTATGACCAAACATGATGGATTACCTCAATTGTCACCATACACTTAACCTAGCATAGTATTGTATATCATAAGCTATATTTTTAGTTTTAAGCTTAGACATGCAGTCTAGAGATTTTAGAGTTTGACAAACATATCTTGTCAAACATGGGAATCAAGCCCGAACTATTGTTATTTTAAACTCTTTGTCAGTTTCTTTAAATCAGTCTTGTATTTGAAATTCAAATTGATCTGGACAAGAGGAAGCTAGTGATGGTGCTTTTGTGCGAGATTGGGTTTTGTGGTGGACTTGTCAGGGTTAATTAAGGACCGAACTCGACTATTGATTCAAGTCCCCACGTACTTCCACATGCGGTGTATGGTATTTGTTTGGTTAAGTAAAATGTTGAGACTATTGAGTTGGAAAGCAGGAGAGTAAGGATATGTGTATTGACCTTGTATGGCATAGATGCTCAGTCCGAGAATTGCGTTTTATGCCATGTGAGCTTGTATGTCGATATCGGATGTTCTTAGGAGGGTGAGGCGTATATGTGCCTCGTCGCATATCGATACCTTAATGGTGCCGATAGCATTCTACTATGGGTAGGGAACCCATTCGCATTAAATTGTTTGGATCGGCATTCTTGGCGCAACATGTGTGCCCGGTTAGGCGGATGCTATCGATCGTTGTTTAAGCGGGATCGGCTCACACATGGGGTCCAACTCAATAGTGTTGGCTTGTTGAAAAATACCAAATCTTAGTTTCCCGGTCGGCATACCAAAGGAAGTATGTCATCATTGGAGGCATCAGAAGGCAACGGGCTAGCTAAGTCATGTGGGTAAAGATGTACACCTGCAGGTATAATCTGTTCGAATAAGCGTGTCACGGTCATGGGCGATAACTTGAATTGATGTCACCTGTATAGAAGTTTTGCTTTTCAAAAAAATGTGGTTTTGGTTTATTTTCGGTTTGCATGAGGGAATCATGCACTGTACTGTTTACTTTTATGTCAATTACTTACTGTTTTAAGCAAACCTTGATTTATTAAATTGCTTTATCAAAAGTTAGCCTTTGTAGGTTAAGATGTATTGCTTTATGCAAATTTGAACCTTTATACCTTCCTGTTGTAACCTTATGCATGTAAAAACTCTACTCCTTTGAATAGGCTCTAATAACCACTTTCTTTAATTAGTTTGTGTAAGACTTGCTGAGTACCTTCCGTACTCAAGGTGCTATCACCTATTGTTGCAGGTGAGGACGGTTTCTGTGAGGACCCGGAATATTTAACTAGTAACACTTAACCTCCAATTGGTTCTAGCGTTACTAATTAAACATTCTAAGCCTCGATGGACATATGCTTCCCAGAATTGCAGCATATGTACATCATCACAAAATTACACATCAATTCCATACACATACATCACTAAGTTCAACAACGACATACATAAAGTAAAGTTATTACAAAGAGAGCCGACGGCCAAATAGAACAATATACAAGAATGACAATGAAGCAAAAGCGCCATAAGATGGCTAGAACAAAAGTCGACCAGGTTAGCCAACATAACCCACAAGGCAACCGGCCAGGGCCGCCAAGCTAGTCGCCCCAAGCTACCACAACACACTCACAAAGTGAGGCCCTTGAGCTCACCTTCCTCCTCGCAACAAAACAATTAAGCATAGCAACCGAGTACAAAGATTGTCTTTGTACCCTTAAGATCAGACGTGTGGAATAGCAGACCTATTCATAAACTACATGCAAGCTTATTTAGGTGGAGGTCATATGTCTCATTTTGCATGAAGCCAACTTTATTTGCAATAATGTAGTACCTTTTAAAAGCAAGTTTGCAAATTTATTTTGTTATCAAAGTAATGATAAGTAAAGATACATACAAGTAACCTCCTGGAAGTGACTAACCCAATAGTCACCACAACATATACGAATCCCGATTCGTACCACCCATCAAGTTTTAATTTAAAAAGGTTGTAGTCTAACTCTTGAAAGACCTTGCCAAGCGTGTCCATAACCTAGGGCGAGGCTATTCGAATAGTTTTAACCTGCAGGGTGTACCAATGTACCCACACTTGATCGCCTTTAAGCCACAAAGCACACTTAGAAGGTATCTTTGGCCGGCTAAGTCCTACGAGACATTTCCAATCTTGTGTATTAACTACGAGCCGCTCATATGGATAGAAACCCATATGCTTACATTGCAAGCGAAAGACAACCGGCCATCACGGGAAGCCTTTGGACACTACAATGCTCCGGCACCATCCCTCCTGCGACTCCTGCGACTCGGAGCCAATACACGCCAAAGTACTAAGTCAGAGAGGTCCCATACCCTCTAATGTGGTTAGCACGCTAAAATGCTTGGTTTAGTGTAACAAGATGTTCGGTCCTTGTTGACCGGGCACCATTCGCCACACCCCACAATCACACCATCTTACCATTGTGCCCAAGTCTAAATCATTTTGTTTTTAGTTTTAGTTTTCATAAGTAGACATGGCACAAGGTGGAAATCATAAATCATAATAAGTTTTGTGTGATCAAGGTTATCGACAAGTCGATAACCGCCCATTTCTACGAAGCTAAGCATGGCTAAGCAATTAATTCGCAACTACTAAGTGACAAGAGCCCATCCACGAACTCTAAATCACAGCAAGTAACCTAGGCTCATGGTAGTAGAGGATAATCATTTGCTAAGGAAATGCATCTACTAGGCCAACTATTAAAACAAAGTAGCAATGCATACATAGAATTTGTAATCAACATAAATACTTAAAATACTGGGATTAACATGATCAAAGCGCTTGCACGCTTTGTGTTGCTCAATTTGTTGCGGAGGGTCGCTCTCGGGTTACCGTGAAATGTCGAATCCTAAGCGAAAAGGCAAAAGAACCAAGAACAACCAATAAGACTAGCAACACTTAAACAAAGAGCAAGCAAAAATTATCCAAATACAACGAAATTTATACACAAGGTAGAATACAAATATACCAAGACATAGAAACTGGAAAAACCTAATTTGGATTTGTGGTGCAAAAGATATTACTTAAAAACTCATTTTCGGCCATAATTAGCACTGTAGCAAAAATATTTTCTAGAAAGATTTTGAAGCTGAAATTTTTATGGTAGCTACCTACTGGTATAGTGGTAACCCATATAAAATTTTAGGTCATTTGGAGTTAAGATGATTTAGTTATGATTTTTCTAAGTTCTACAACTAGCATATATCATTTCTGAGGAACATGAATAAAGACAAAGCCTAGATCAATTTAAAGCATGTCTATAGGCCAAATTTACAGGTTGAGTTTGCCCACTTTGCAACTACAGAGAGGAAGTTATGTGGTTTGCAAATTTTTCATGAATTT
Source organism: Ampelocalamus luodianensis (assembly GCA_036346255.1). Taxonomy (NCBI): domain Eukaryota; kingdom Viridiplantae; phylum Streptophyta; class Magnoliopsida; order Poales; family Poaceae; genus Ampelocalamus; species Ampelocalamus luodianensis. The sequence goes on along the minus strand of CM070625.1, from coordinate 56,648,861 downwards.
CTAGACCTCATTTTTCATTAAACAAGATCATGCTATTAAAATCATTTTACTGCTACAACACAGGGCCTAATTTTATTCTCAGATTAAAGTTTACACTATAACAAAGCTACGACAATGGAATCATTCAAAAGGAGTTAAAATGACAAAGTTATGCACTTTTGAAATTTGAAACGAGAAAAGACTTAGGAAACTTGAGCTCGGGAGGTCCAAACGAGCGGAAGACAAGGAGAGGTCGTGGGCGTTAGATCAAGGTCCGACGGCTCACGAGCCTCGGCGCTTGCAGTAGCGCACAAGACCTCCTCCCGCCTCGGGAGGTGCGGATCGTTGAGATCTGATCCAACGATCACGACCGGTCGCGTGCACGCCGCGCGCAAGGAGGTCTACGCGCTGTCAGAGGTCGTGGACCGTCGGATCGAGATCTGGCGGTCCCGAGCACTAGGGGAGGTCCAAAGGCCTTAAATCCACGAAGGAGGTCTAACCGTTAGATCTAAATGTAACGGTTTAGACCAGAGGAGGAGGTCCTAACGCTCTCGATCCAAGGAGGAGGTCCTAGGCGGTCAAGATCTTCCGGAGGAGGTCTTGATCGGCCGATTGACACGAGAGGTCTTGGATGACCAAGATCTTCTGGGGAGGTCCTAAGCGATAGTGTTTTATCGGGAGGAGATCGGGCGGTTGATTAGACCTAGGAGGTCTTGAACGGTCCGAGACAACGCGGAGGGAGGTCGTGTGACTAAAGATTTTACAAATAAAACCTAACGCTCAGATCTAAAGCCGGGGAGGTCGCGAACGGCTAAGATCAAGATTGGGGAGGTCCTGAGGGTTTCCTAACAAGGACCGGGGGTGCTCTTTTTGCAAAGAGGACCACGAGGAGGTCTTTTTGCGCAGGAGTGGTCCTAGTGACTCAGATGGAGTTCCAAGAGGTCTTAAACGGCTAGGATCTAACCCGGGGAGGTCCTAGTGCGATAAGGGCTTTACGGGAAAGATCTAAAGGTCCAGATCTAATCCTGGGGAGGTCCTCAATGGTTAAGATCGACCCAAAGAGGTCCTAGGACTTAGAACTTTACGCGGAAACCCACCTACGGCACAGATCTAACCGAGGGTGGTCTTAACGGCCGAGATTAAACGAGGGGGAGGTCTTACACTTACGGGTTTTCACGGGGAGGATCTAGAGGTCGGATCTAAGCGTGGGGAGGTCTTAGGCGGCACGAAGAACTCGAGGAGGTCCAAGGTCTTTGTGTAAAGCGCGGGACCTCCGGACAGCGACAAAGGGTGGCGGCTAAGACACTCACTTGCATCGATGATTGGTAATAAATGGGCATTTAAGATGTCCTAACGGATACGAAAGCGGAGGTTTTGAACCAAGCAAAATCGGCGGGCTCAACGGCTTGCGCGGCGATGGGGACCTCGCGGCGTAAACCAAGGGCATGGTTGGATTCAAATAACGTCAGAACCCAAAGGATGTGCTCTCGGCGGCGACGACTCGAACGCAGCGAGCGAGAGGGTGGTAATTAAGTTTTCAGAAACCGACCAAACACTAAAAGGCTTGCTACGCTTTAATCTAGCTAAACCCCGAGCTAAAAGGACTAACGAGGACTCACGGGGCCAAGGTGAGGTCCAGAGGAACTCGGAGGAGAGGTCGACGCCGAAGGGGGTGCTCTGGTGACGGTGGTGCTTGCCGGAGTTGGGGAAGACGACCAGCACAACTCCGAAAGCAAGTTCCCCGAATCGTCCACCTCTGTAGAGGTTAAACAACACAAGTTAGGGGGACTCGAGCTGACCAAGAGAGCAAAGTGACAGCCAAAAAGGTAATGAGGAACCACTGGAGCCCGGAGGTCTTCAAGGAGAGCTCCAAAAGTGACAATGGAGGCAGGGAGGTGGTGGTGTTCTTGGTGCTTGAGTTTGGGCTCACACTCACGACCGAGAGAGTCTAAACAGCACCAAGTGATGGGGAAAGAACAGGAGGAAGGAACCACTGGCTATACATAGCCGGGCGCTTGGACAAGGCTAGGGCAAAAGCCCACTGTGAGCAAAGTCCATGCCCCTGCCATGACTTGCTAGATTTGACAAGAGCAGGTAGGTAGGGAAGACATCTAGGGCTAGGCTCCTGACACATTTAATGCATGGCAGAAAGAGACGTTGGGAAGGACCAAAAAGTGACAGGCCACTGCTCCCAACTGCTCTGTCTCTGACACACGCATGGGTGCGGGAAAGCCATGATGACCAGACCTCTAGGAGGTCGTGAGGGAGAAGAACAGAGCCGAAGGAGGTCCTGGACGTCCCATATCCTCCGAGGTGGGGAGGTCTTGCGCGGGCGAGGAGGTCCTGGGAGGTCCTAGGAGCCGTGGGGAGGTCGTGAGCCACACGATGGACATCCCGCGGCTTGGACCACCTGGCGCCGAGGCGCTCAAGAGCTCCTCGGATCGGTGGAGAGGTCGTGGCGGTGGATGGAAATCCAACGGCTAGAGCGGGCGCGCGCGAGATCGAGCTCGGTGCGGCGCGGCGACATGGTCCAACCAAGTCGGTTTAGTTGGGCTCGGTCGAGGCAGTCCGACTCAACGATTTAGTTTTTACGGTTTTGGAAGGAGCTGCTCCTTGGAGGATTGTTTGAGGCAGCAAACCGACTCCAAAAATTATGAAATTTTTACAGGAGCTTGCTAGCTCAAACGAGGACCTAGCATAAAATTTTCAGAGGCTTGGGGCTGTGGATTTTCCTCCAAAAATTTAACAAGGCACTGGTCCAAGGTTTGACCAGAATTTGAATTGGTTTGAGTGACCTCCAAAAATATTCAAACATTTTCTAAAAATTGTGAAACTTTTCAGAGGAGTCACATACCAACCCAAGAATTTAGGAAAAATATTTCAGGAGATTACCACAAGATGGAACAAGGATGATTAAGAAGAATAAGATGTGGGTGAAATGACTTGTGATCTTTGTATTCCATAATCTCTTTACAACAATTGTCCAAAGCATACAGAAATACAAGATGTAAGAAAAAGTTTTAATTCCCCTCATTTTCTTACATTTGAAACACAAGCCTAAAATTGGGATGTTACAACTCTCCCCTTACAAGAATCTTGACCGAGATTAGTTTACTCGGAGAAGAAAGAAGGAAAATCTGCGAAGGCGATCTTCTCGCTCCCAAGTTGCCTCATCTTGAGAATGGTTTGACCATGAACCTTAAGGAACTTGATGACACGGTTCCTTGTTCTCGCTCAGATTCCTCAAGAATGCGAGCAGGATGCTCGCGGTAGGTCAAATTCTCCGCACATCGAGAACCTCCAGCGGAGTTTCTCGATTGGGACACGGAGGCACTTCTTGGTGTGAAACATGGAACACATCATGCACACCCTCAAGTGCATTGGTAGCTCCAACTTTGTATGCAACTGCTCCAACTCTCTCGATGATACGGTAAGGCCCAACATATCGAGGAACCAACTTGCCCTTGATGCCAAAAGCGATGGCCCTTCAAAGGTGAGACTTTGAGATACACAAAGTCATTGGGTTCAAAGCTCAACTCACGGCGACGGCGATGCGCATAGCTCTTTTGTGCAGGTGGGCCGCGCGGATGCTCGCGAATCAAGCGGACACGGCTTTCGGCCTCATTGATCGAATGCGGGCGGCGCCGCTCACGATCTCGACCAGTTCAACGGGGTTCGCACCTTCTCCCATACAAAGCCTCAAATGGTGCCATGCCAAGGCGGCTCGAAAGTCGTTGTTGTAGGAGAACTCGGCAAATGGTAGGCATTTCTCCCACTTCTTCCCATAGGAAAGAACACAAGCACGGAGCATATCTTCCAACACTTGGTTGACTCGCTCCGTCGGCCATCGATCGAGGATGAAAGGTCATCTTGAAATGAAGCGGGTCCCCATAGCCTCTTGCGGACTATGCCAAAACCGCGAGGTGAAAAGTGCACCACGATCGAAACAATCGTCTTGTACACCGTGAAGAGTCACAATCCTCGAGACATAAAGTTCGGCCAAAGGCCCCACACGGCCGAGTCTTGGCGGAAGGAAATGTGCCACTTTAGTCAACTTTGTCGATCCACGACCCAAATAGCATCATTCCTTGGACGAGCGAGGCAATCCGGTGATGAAGTCCATGCCAGCGAATCCCACTTCCACTGCGCCGCAAAGGCTGAAGAAGACCTGCTGGACGATGCTCGGCCTTCACACGACGACACGCCGCTTTCGACAACGAACACAGCAATCTCGCGCTTCATTGGGTCCACGGAATCTCGGCGAAGATCGATACATCTTGGTAGCCGGGATGGATGGACAAAGGAGAATCATGGGCTTCGCGGAGAATCAATTCCCGCAATTCCATGACCTTAGGAACCACAAGGCGCCGCCCAAACCACACAACGCCATGCTCATCCTCTGAAAAGCACTTGGCCATCCCACCCTTGATGTTACGCTTGATCGGCTCACACGGCATCATGTCTGGCATGCGCTTTGATTTGGTCCACCAAGGTTGGTTGCACAACCAATGTAGCAAGAGAACCGTGCTCGATCAAACCCAAATTGAGTATTGGAATTACGAAATGAGGTGGGCTCTTGCTCTTGGAGCATCAACATGTTGCAATACACTTTCCGTGAGTGCATCCGCAGCGACATTGGCCTTGCCGGATGGTGCGAATACCCATGTCGTAATCCTTGATCAATTCCAACCATCTTCTTTGCTCGAGGTTCAGATCCATTGGGTGAACAAGTACTTCAAACTCTTGTGGTGGAATACACCTCAATGATTACCAATCGTAATGCCGCCAAATCTTGAGTGCATGGACCCAGGCTAATTCCAAGTCATGAGTAGGATAGTTGAGTTCATGAGGCCTCAAGCGCAGCGCCGCGATGCATAGGCCACAACCTTACCTCTTGCATAAGAACACAACCAAGACCACGACGAGAAGCATCACAATAGATATCAAAACTCTTGTGAATATCGGGAGAACAAGCTTTGGGTGGTCGGTCGCTTCTTGAGTTCGAAAACTCACATCACAAGCGGCGGACCACTCAAACTTCTTGTCTTTCTTGAGCGGTTCGGTCATAGGCCGCAATCTTGGAGAAATTCTCGATAAAGCGCGATAGTAGCCACCAAACCAAGAAAACTCGCATCGGTGGTGACTTAGGGTGACCCCAAGATAGCACATCGACCTTGCTAGGATCCATGACCACACCTCTGCCGAAAGAACATGGCCCAAGAATGCCACTTCCTCCAACGAACTCGCACTTGCTGAATTTGGCATACTGGTGGTGCTCACGCGACTTGCCCAACACAAGCTTAAGATGCTCGGCATGCTCTTCTTCACTCTTGGAGTAGATAAGGATATCATCGATGAATACCACCACGAACCTATCCAAATACTCCATGAATACCGAGTTCATAAGATTCATGAATAAAGCGAGAGCATTAGTCAAACCAAAAGACATGACGATTGTACTCGTAAAGGCCATAACGAGTAGCAAAGCCGTCTTAGGAATATCCTCGGCCACGATCGACTTGATGATAGCCCAATCTCAAGTCAATTTTGAGAAGACTCGTGCTCAGGTCAAGCGATCAAGAGATCATCAATCAGGGGCAAAGGATACTTGTTCTTTCCGTCACCTCATTAAGCGGACGGTAATCAACACACATGCGCAAGGTCTTGTCCTTCTTCTTCACAAAGATGGTGGACAACCCCAAGGAGATGAGCTAGGGCGGATAAAACCCTTCTCTTGCAGCTCACCCGGTTGCTTCTTGACTCCTCCAACTCATTAGGAGGCATGCGATACGGCCTCTTAGAAATAGGGCGATGCAGGCGCAACTCGATCACAAACTCAGATCTCGAGCAGAGGCATCCGGCAAATCTTCGGGAAAGACATCCACGAACCACATCTTGTGGGAACATCACGGATCTCCAATGCGGCTTTGCTTCAAGGGCATAAAGATGGGGCTCGCAAGCTGCGCGAAAACCAACCTGTTCACCAAGGGTGGTGAGGTAGACAATCTTCACGGCACAATCGATTTGCCCCAAGTGTTGGGACAACCAATCCATGCCAAGAATCACATCCAAGCGCCGAGTCGAGTAGGATAAGATTCGCCAAGAATCCCACTCCCGATGTGGATAGGAACATCCGAGCATACTTGGTCGCTCTCATTTCGAACCGGAGAGCGAATCAGCAGATGGAATCCCCAAAGGAACACGATGAAGTCCACAATCGACAAACAAAGACCTCGAAATAAAGAATGCTAAGCCCAGTCAAATAAAGCGTAGCAGGGCGCAAATTAACAAGGGCGTGCCCAACACCACGTCGGGCGCCTCTGTGCCTCCTCACCGAGATGTGGTTGACTCGGCCGCTCCCCAAGCCGGGGTCTTACGGTCGGTGGGTGACCACTCCCTTGCCGCGTCCTCCATTGGGGCGAGGGCGCTCGATCTTCTTAGGACAACTACTCGCGTAGTGGCCCTTGTTGTGGCGATGAAGCGGTGGCGTCGGCGCGGGGTTGTGGGAACACCTGCTGGCTGGTCGCAGCGCACGTGACTAAGTCACGACTGCGGGCGTGGGGCTGGTCTTGAAGGCCTCGGCGGTGGTGAAGCCAAGAGCGGGCCACCGGTGCGAGGCCCAACTCGGGACGAGCGAGGCCGGCTCTGACGGGCCGAGCCTCCCACTTGCGCTGGCGGGACTCGCCGGCGCTCTCGCCTTGTGCTCGGCGATGATGGCCTTGTCCACCAAGGTGCGGAAGTCCGAAGTCCACAATAGAGAGCTTGTCTGAAGCTCCTCGGACAAACCCTCCATGAACTTCTCTGCTTGGCCTCATCGGTGGCCACCTCGGCGGAGCGTACCTCGCCAAATGGTTGAACTCATGGAGGTACTCGGTGTGATTTGCGCCCTGTTTGGCGCAAGGAACTCCTTCTTCTTGACTTCATCGGGCGGCGGGGACATGGGCCCGACGGAAAGTCGCGGAACTCCTCCCACGAGACCACGTGTCCGCGGGCTGCATGGCGAGAAATTCTCCCACCATGAGAGTGCCGCACCCTCCGATTGATGAGATGCGAAAAGTGCCCGCTCTGCTCTCGGCATCGAGCAAGCGTTGAGCTTCCGCTCAACGAGGCGCAGCGATCGTCTGCGTCCAAGGATCCTCGGGCCGGGAGAAGGTAGGAGGCTGCGTGCGGAGGAACTCGCAAGCCCCACGCGTCAGTGCCCACCTCGGATCGAGGCACGGAGGAGTGGAGGTGTTCTGGCGATAACCTCCAACACCTGCGGTCCTCCGAGCGATTGCGTTCGATCGCATGAGACTTCCGCCATGGTCGGAGGAGGGGCTCCTCATCGGGACTACGGTGATTCCGGCGCCACGTGTCCCACCAGCCATCCTGATTTACTAAGACAAGTTAGATACAGTTCAAGACCCAAGAGCACAGAAATCCAAACTTAGTTAAAATAACCAAAGAATAGCCACAAAAGAACATGAGACCACAAGTCACCGAATCAACTTTCCGAAACGACCAACCCGTATGGAAGAACGAGCAATCGTTTAAGAAGGCCCAAAATTCCAGCATTAACTTCCAGCTCAAAACAGTCCAAACATCAAGGTATAATCACCTAATAGAGTATAGGCATTTAGCTAATTTCATATCACTTCTTACCCTTTTATTCCCACGAGTTTTAGTTGTATTTACCTCTCATTTCCTACCTTAATTACTCACCACTAGCTAGCTGTCCAAATTTCTTTCTCCAAGCTCTCATGGTTCTCCCAAAACCAAGTTAATCGATAGAGGCTAATTTTTGAAAGGAAGAGAGGAACAACTTTTTCAAACTTAAGTGAGGGTAAGGTGAGATGAGCAAGCTAAGATAGGTAAGGAGCAAATTTAGAGAACTTACTTAAGTTTTACAAACCTTTTGAAAGTAAGTTTTCAAAATATCCTAAAGGCGACCAAGCTAGGGGTTTCTACGGTCAGTATGGCTCTGATACCAACTTTGTGAGGACCCGGAATATTTAACTAGTAACACTTAACCTCCAATTGGTTCTAGCGTTACTAATTAAACATTCTAAGCCTCGATGGACATATGCTTCCCAGAATTGCAGCATATGTACATCATCACAAAATTACACATCAATTCCATACACATACATCACTAAGTTCAACAATGACATACATAAAGTAAAGTTATTACAAAAGAGAGCCGACCGGCCAAATAGAACAATATACAAGAATGACAGTGAGCAAAAGCGCCATAAGATGGCTAGAACAAAAGTCGACAGGTTAGCCAACATAACCCACAAGGCAACCGACAGGCCGCATAAGCTAGTCGCCCATAGCTACCACAACACAGCTCACAAAGTGAGGCCCTTGAGCTCACCTTCCTCCTCTGCAACAAAACAATTAAGCATAGCAACCGAGTACAAAGATTGTCTTTGTACCCTTAAGACGACGTGTGGAATAGCAGACCTATTCATAAACTACATGCAAGCTTATTTAGGTGGAGGTCATATGTCTCATTTTGCATGAAGCCAACTTTATTTGCAATAATGTAGTACCTTTTAAAAGCAAGTTTGCAAATTTATTTTGTTATCAAAGTACTTGATGAAGTAAAGATACATACAAGTAACCTCCGAAGTGACTAACCCAATAGTCACCACAACATAGCACGAATCCCGATTCGTACCACCCATCAAGTTTTAATTTAAAAGGTTGTAGTCTAACTCTTGAAAGACCTTGCCAAGCGTGTCCATAACCTAGGATGAGGCTATTCGAATAGTTTTAACCTGCGGGGTGTACCAATGTACCCACACTTGAGATCGCCTTTAAGCCACAAAGCACACTTCCAAGGTATGCTGCCCGGCTAAGTCCTCTGAGACATTTCCAATCTTGTGTATTAACTACGAGCCGCTCATATGGATAGAAACCCATATGCTTACATTGCAAGAAAGACAACCCACCATCACGGAAGCCTTTGGACACTACAATGCTCCCGGCACCATCCCTCCTGCGACTCCCTGCGACTGAGCCAATACACGCCAAAGTACTAAGTCAAGAGAGGTCCCATACCCTCTAATGTGGTTAGCTACGCTAAAATGCTTGGTTTAGTGTAACAAGATGTTCGGTCCTTGTTGACCGGGCACCATTCGATCACACCCCACAATCACACCATCTTACCATTGTGCCCAAGTCTAAATCATTTTGTTTTTAGTTTTAGTTTTCATAAGTAGACATGGCACAAGGTGGAAATCATAAATCATAATAAGTTTTGTGTGATCAAGGTTATCGACAAGTCGATAACCGCCCATTTCTAGAAGCTAAGCATGGCTAAGCAATTAATTCGCAACTACTAAGTGACAAGAGCCCATCCACGAACTCTAAATCACAGCAAGTAACCTAGGCTCATGGTAGTAGAGGATAATCATTTGCTAAGGAAATGCATCTACTAGGCCAACTATTAAAACAAAGTAGCAATGCATACATAGAATTTGTAATCAACATAAATACTTAAAATACTGGGATTAACATGATCAAACTGCTTGTCCGCTTGTCGTTGCTCAATTTGTTTGCGGAGGGTCGCTCTCGGGGTTACATGAAATGTCGAATCCTAAGCTAAAAGGCAAAAGAACCAAGAACAACCAATAAGACTAGCAACACTTAAACAAAGAGCAAGCAAAAATTATCCAAATACAACGAAATTTATACACAAGGTAGAATACAAATATACCAAGACATAGAAACTGGAAAAACCTAATTTGGATTTGTGGTGCAAAAGATATTACTTAAAAACTCATTTTCGGCCATAATTAGCACTGTAGCAAAAATATTTTCTAGAAAGATTTTGAAGCTGAAAATTTTATGGTAGCTACCTACTGGTATAGTGGTAACCCATATAAAATTTTAGGTCATTTGGAGTTAAGATGATTTAGTTATGATTTTCTAAGTTCTACAACTAGCATATATCATTTAGGAACATGAATAAAGACAAAGCCTAGATCAATTTAAAGCATGTCTATAGGCCAAATTTACAGGTTGAGTTTGCCCACTTTGCAACTACTGAGAGGAAGTTATGTGGTTTGCAAATTTTTCATGAATTTCTAGACCTCATTTTTCATTAAACAAGATCATGCTATTAAAATCATTTTCTGCTACAACACGGGGCCTAATTTTATTCTCAGTTAAAGTTTATACTATAACAAAGCTACAGACAATCTGGAATCATTCAAAAGGAGTTAAAATGACAAAGTTATGCACTTTTGAAATTTGAAACGACAAAAGACTTAGGAAACTTGAGCTCGGGAGGTCCAAGCGAGCTGGAAGACAAGGAGAGGTCGTGGGCCGTTAGATCAAGGTCCGACGGCACGAGCCTCGGCGCTGCCAGTGCGCACAAGACCTCCTCCCCCGACTGGGAGAGTGCGGATCGTTGAGATCGATCCAACGATCACGACCGGTCGCGCACGGCGCTACGCAAGGAGGTCTGGCGCCTAACGAGGTCGTGGCCGTCGGATCGAGATCTGGCGGTCCCGAGCACTAGGGAGGTCCAAAGGCCTTAAATCCACGAAGGAGGTCTAACCGTTAGATCTAAATCTAACGGTTTAGACCGAGAGGAGGAGGTCCTAACGCTATCGATCCAAGGAGGAGGTCCTAGGCGGTCAAGATCTTCCGGAGGAGGTCTTGATGGTGGGATTGACACGAGGAGGTCTTGGATGACCAAGATCTTCTCGGGAGGTCCTAGCGATAGTGTTTTATCGGGAGGAGATGCGGGCGGTTCAGAGTTAGACCTAGGGAGGTCTTGAGCGGTCCAGACAACAGGAGGAGGAGGTCGTGTGACTAAAGATTTTACAAATAAAACCTAACGCTCGGATCTAAAGCGGGAGGTCGCGACGGCTAAGATCAAGATTGGGAGGTCCGAGGGTTTCTAACAAGGACCGGGGTGCTCTTTTGCAAAGAGGACCACGAGGAGGTCTTTTCAACGAGGACCTCGGGAGGTCAGAAGGTGGTTTTACAAAAATGACCCGAGGAGGTCTTTTTTGCAGAGTGGTCCTAGTGACTCGGATGGAGTTCCAAGAGGTCTTAAGCGGCTAGGATCTAACCCGGGAGGTCCTAGTGCGATAAGGGCTTTACGGGGAAAGATCTAAAGGTCCAGATCTAATCTCGGGAGGTCCTCAATGGTTAAGATCGACCAAAGAGGTCCTAGGACTTAGAACTTTACGCGAAACCCACCTACGGCGCAGATCTAGCAGGGTGGTCTTAACGGCCGAGATTAAGCGAGGGGAGGTCTTACACTACGGGTTTTCACGGGGAGGATCTAGAGGTCCGGATCTAAGCGTGGGGAGGTCTTAGACGGCTACGAAGAACTCGAGGAGGTCCAAGGTTGTGTAAAGGCGGGAGCTCGGACAGCGACAAAGGGTGGCGGCTAAGACACTCACTGCTACTGATGATTGGTAATAAATGGGCATTTAAGATGTCCTAACCAGATGACGAAAACGGAGGTTTTGAACCGGCAAAATCCCGAGCGGGCTCAACGGCTTGCCGCCGGCGATGGGGACCTCGCCGGCGTAAACCAAGGGCATGGTTGGATTCCAAATAACGTCAGGAACCCAAAGGATGTGCTCTCGACGGCGGCGACGACTCAGAACGCCGGCGAGCCGGAGAGGGTGGTAATTAAGTTTTCGGCAAAACCGACAAACACTAAAAGGCTTGCTACGCTTTAATCTAGCTAAACCCCGAGCTAAAAAGGACTAACGAGGACTCACCAGGGCCAAGGTGAGGTCCAGAGGAACTCGGAGGAGAGGTCGGCGCGAAGGGCGTGCTCTGGTGGCGGTCTTTGCTTGCGGAGTTGGGGAAGACGACCAGCACAACTCCGAAAGCAAGTTCCCCGAATCGTCCACCTCTGTAGAGGTTAAACAACACAAGTTAGGGGGACTCGAGCTGACCAAGAGAGCAAAGTGACAGCCAAAAAGGTAATGAGGAACCACTTTGGGCCGGAGGTCTTCAAGGAGAGCTCAAAAGTGACAATGGAGGCGGGAGGTGGTGGTGTTCTTGGTGCTTGAGTTTGGGCTCACACTCACGACCGAGAGAGTCTAAACAGCACCAAGTGATGGGGAAAGAACAGGAGGAAGGAACCACTGGCTATACATAGCCGGGCGCTTGGACAAGGCTAGGGCAAAAGCCCACCGTGTGAGCAAAGTCCATGCCCCGCCATGACTTGCTAGATTTGACAAGAGCGGTAGGTAGGGAAGACTTCTAGGGCTAGGCTCGACACATTTAATGCATGGCGAGAAAGAGACGTTGGGAAGGACCAAAAGTGATGAGCCATTGCTCCCAACCGCTCTGTCTCGACACACGCATGGGTGCGGGAAAGCCATGATGACCGGACCTCCGTGAGGTCGTGAGGGAGAAGAACAGGCCGAAGGAGGTCCGGGCGTCCCATATCCTCCGAGGTGGGGAGGTCTTGCGCGCGAGGAGTTCTGGGAGGTCCTAGGAGCCGTGGGGAGGTCGTGAGCCACACGATGGACATCCCGCGCTTGACCACCCGCGCCGAGGCGCTCAAGAGCTCTCTCGATCGGTGGAAGGGCGTGGCGGTGGATGGAAATCCAACGGCTAGAACGAGCGCGCACGAGATCGAGCTCGGTGCGGCGCTGGCGACATGGTCCAACCAAGTCGGTTGAGTTGGGCTGGTCGAGCGAGTCGACTCAACCGATTTAGTTTTTACGGTTTTGGAAGGAGCTGCTCCTTGGAGGATTGTTTGAGGCAGCAAACCGACTCCAAAATTATGAAATTTTTACAGGAGCTTGCTAGCTCAAACGAGGACCTAGCATAAAATTTTCAGAGGCTTGGGGCTGTGGATTTTCCTCCAAAAATTTAACAAGGCACTGGTCAAGGTTTGACCAGAATTTGAATTGGTTTATTGACCTCAAAAATATTCAAACATTTTCTAAAAATTGTGAAACTTTTCAGAGGAGTCACATACCAACCCAAGAATTTAGGAAAAATATTTCAGGAGATTACCACAAGATGGAACAAGGATGATTAAGAAGAATAAGATGTGGGTCGAAATGACTTGTGATCTTTGTATTCCCATAATCTCTTTACAACAATTGTCCAAAGCATACGGAAATACAAGATGTAAGAAAAGTTTTAATTCCCCTCATTTTCTTACATTTGAAACACAAGCCTAAAATTGGGATGTTACTGGTTTCCTTTACGAGTGCAGTTAGCGATCGTGGTGACGCTAACGAGTAACGCTACTTCTTTCCTCCACGCAATTGCACTGCGGGTGGATGAGGCCATTAGTGAACTTTTTCAGTTTATTTTGCTTCCATTTGTTGAATATGTTGTAGTGACCAAGTCACTCTATATTGTAGTACTAAACCAGAATGTTGTAAACTTATGTTTAATTATGCAAGTGTACGACTTGTATGTGTATGATGCAATGTTGTTAAAGGATATATATATGCAATGGTCATTGATCACGGAACCATTGTGAGATATATATATATCAGGGATCTGTTTATTGGAATTGTTACTTGTTGAATTTATACCTTTAGCATGATCTTTAATTGAGGGCAAGATCTTGTTCCTTCATTAATAATCATGTTCTTGTATGAATTTAATTAAGTACACTTCCAATAATCCCGGAGCCCCTGATAATGTTTGGACTCTATGTTTGGAATGGAGTTGATGCATAATTTTGTGGCGAGGTGTGTATCTGCGTGCAGGAAGTATACATATCTCGATGCTCGGTTTATTTGATTTGTGATGCTAGTGCGGTGGTTGGTTAAGCATTACAAGCCAAATAAGCCAGGTCCTCACAAAGTTGGTATCGAGCCATTAGTAGTAGTAACCCAAGCATAGTCGTCCTTAGGATATTTTAGAAAAGCTTATTTTCAAATTATAAAAAGGTTTATGAAAACCTAGGCAGATTCTCAGATTTTACTCCTTACCTATCTTAGCTTTCCACTCTCATCTTACTCTAATTTGGGTTTTAAAACTTGGTTTCTCTCTTTCCTTTCAAAAGATAGTTACTTATCCGGTGGGATTAGTTTTGGGAGAACCATGAGAGATTAATCTAACTAAAACTTGTGGGAATGTGAGGGTAAAATGTGTTGTAAGTCTGCTAAGTGTCTAAATTTTGTCAGTTGGCTTTGTGATTTGAAGTTTTGCATTTAGTTCGTGCTGTTTTTAAATTGTTTCGGTGATTTATCGTTTTCTTGCTCTCAGTCTATCACTAACCTATCTTAGTGAAGCAGGATGGCGGAGAGCAGCGTGGCGATCGGCCGGTGGTCATGATGAGGAGCTTCCCCCTCCTCCGACTATGGCTGAGGTTCTCGCTCAGATCGAGCGAAACCGCATGGACCAGACGCGCATTTTGGAGGTTATTGCTAGGAATACCTCCACTCCTTCCGGTGCCTCTGGATGCCGCGGTGGCGGGCACCGGACTCACGGGGACTTGCGAGTTCCTCCGTGCGCGCACCGCCGACCTTCTCCCGCTCTCGAGGATCCTCTCGATGCGGATGATTGGCTGCACATGGTTGAGCGAAAGCTCAACATCGCCGCCGTGCCGGCCAGGAAGCGATTTCGCGTCCCACCTTGAGGGCGCGGCCTCTCATGGTGGGAGAACTACTCGCCATGCGACCCGCGGGCCATGTAGTCACACAGGAGGAGTTGGATCAGCTTTTCGTCGGGCCCACATCCCCGATGGCCTGATGAAGCTGAAGAAGAAAGAATTCCTCGCGCTCAAGCAAGGGCGCAAATCTGTGACGGAGTATCTATACGAGTTTAATCACCTGGCTCGATATGCTCCGGGGGAGGTGGCCTCAGATGAGGCTAAGCAGGAGAAGTTTATGGATGGCTTGTCCGAGGAGCTGCAGGACAGGCTGTCTATTGTGGACTTCCCCGACTTTCAGGCCTTGGTTGATAAGGCCATTGTTGCTGAGCACAAGGCAAAGGCGCTGGGTGAGTCCCGCAAGCGCAAATGGGAGGCCCATCGGTCTACTCACGCCCACCTCACTCGCCCTCGGTGGGCGGCACGAGGCCCATCCTTTTGCTCCACCGGCGCCGAGGCCATCAGCGCCGACTCTCGTCCACCGCAGCGTGTTTCACCACGTGCGCTGCGATTCAGTGATAGATTGGCCTCCGCAATCCGGCGGCCGAGGTTACTTGTTTTATTGCCACAACAAGGGCCACTACGCCAACGCTTGCCCTCGGTATGCGGCAGAGCCTCGCCCTAATGGAGGACGCGAGCGGGAGTGGTCACCCACCGACCTAAGCTCATCCGAGAAGACCGAGTGCGGCAATGGTCGAGTCAACCATCTTTCACCGAGGAGGCTCGGAGGCGCGGATGTCGTGATGGGTACACTTCTTGTCAATCATCGTCCGCTGCAGATTATTTGATTACGGAGCATCGCATTCTTTATTTCAAGATCATTTGCTCTCGCTAGCGGTCTTCACTTGTGTTCCTTTGGGAGTTTTTTGCTCATTCGCTCTCGGGTCGGAAATGAGAGCTGATTTAGAATGCCGGGATGTTCCTATTGAAGTCGAAGGAGTGGGATTCTTGGCAAATCTCATCCTGCTCAACTCAGCAAGTCTGGATGTAATCTTTGGCATGGATTGGTTGTCCCAACACTTGGGACAGATCGATTGTGCCAAGAAGATGGTTTTCCTCACCAACCTTTCCGGCGAACAGGTTGGCTTTTCCCCGCAGCTGCAAGGGTCACACCTTTGTACACTTGTAGCGAAGCCCGCCTTGCAGATTCAGGATGTTCCCATAGTATCTGACTTCGTGGATGTCTTTCCCGAAGATTTGCCTGGGATGCCTCCAGTTCGAGACCTTGAGTTTGTCATTGAGTTGCTGCCTGTGCATCGCCCGATTTCAAGGCGCCGTATCGGATGCCTCCCAATGAGCTAGAAGAATTGAAGAAGCAGCTTGGTGAGCTCCAAGCAAAGGGTTTCATCCGTCCCAGTTCATCTCCTTGGGGTTGTCCGGTGATCTTTGTGAAGAAGAAGGACAAGACTTTGCGCATGTGTGTTGATTACCGCCCGCTCAATGAGGTGACGGTGAAGAACAAATATCCTCTGCCCCGCATTGATGATCTTTTTGACCAGTTGTCTGGAGCTCAGGTCTTCTCCAAGATTGACTTGAGATTGGGATATCATCAAGTCAGAATCAGAGCTGAGGATATTCCGAAGACGGCTTTCACTACTCGTTATGGTCTTTACGAGTATACCGTCATGTCTTTTGGCTTAACCAATGCTCCAGCTTTGTTCATGAACCTTATGAATTCAGTATTCATGGAGTGTTTGGATAATTTTGTGGTGGTCTTCATTGATGGTATACTTATCTACTCTAAGAATGAAGAAGAGCATGCTGAGCATCTGAGGATTGTTTTGGGCAAATTGCGGGAGCATCAGCTGTATGCGAAATTCAGCAAATGCGAGTTCTGGTTGAAGGAAGTGGCATTCTTGGTGTAACATCCCCATTTTGGCTTGTGTTTCAAATGTAATAAAATGAGGGTCAATTGAAACTTTTCCTTCATCCTTTTACTTTTGAAACTTTTCTGAAATTCTTGCAAAAGAATTTTGGAAAATTAAAAATCAAAAGCCTCCTTTATCAAGTCAACAACCTCCTTGGTCAAATCTTTTGTAAAACCCTTGGAAATG
Source organism: Ampelocalamus luodianensis (assembly GCA_036346255.1). Taxonomy (NCBI): domain Eukaryota; kingdom Viridiplantae; phylum Streptophyta; class Magnoliopsida; order Poales; family Poaceae; genus Ampelocalamus; species Ampelocalamus luodianensis. Next base: position 56,632,244 of record CM070625.1, on the reverse strand, counting down.
ATTTTCCCTGGTTCTAGGGTGGCTTGGTAACACCTCTGAATTATTTCATAATTTTGGAAATTAATTGAAATATATTAGAGGCAAGTCAAACCTTGGTCAAACCTCTGTCTAAACCTTCTGAAATTTTTGAGAAAATTCCAGTGCACAAAAACCTCTGGAAATTTTAGGAAGGTTAATCCTTAAGTCAGGAAGATCCAGTTAAAATTTCATAAATTTTGGAGTTGATTTGATGCCTCAATTAAATCCCCAAAGTTCCAAGTTTAAAATCAAACCTTAATCGGATTGTACTGCTCATTGACTCGAGTCGCTCGCTCGAGTCACTTGACTCGACCGAACTAACTAACCGCTACCGCGCCAGTTCAACACAAGGCTTATCACCGTTAGATTCCATCGAACGGCTCTCATTCGTAAGCATTCTGACAACTCGGTTGCCATCGATTCTTCACCGTTGGATCTCGATCCAACTGCCGCGGACCGCACTGGTTCACTTCGGTCTTTACAATTAGCGATCGCGATCGTGGCGTTCAACTCTCATCCGTGCAAGCATCTAATGAGGTTGGGCTCGACCCACTAAAACACTTTGGACTCGAACCACTTTGTGTCATCGACGCGGGCCACCTGTGTCATTGGTCATCTTCCTCCTTCCGCCGGCGCGCGTCGTGCACGCCATGGCGGTGAGAGAGGGGTGCCTTGTCACCTCCTTGAACCCTTTAAACGGCTATCTCGCGGGCGCATTAAATGCCGTCTGCACCGCCCTCGAGTCGCCGAGCTTACCGCTCCGTCGCCCGAGCGATCGACGCCTTGTGGACCGAAGTCCACCCATGGGCATGTGCTTGTTACTCTGTCCGCTCCCTCGACTACTTAAGCCCCTCAAGGCCTTCAGTAGCTTTCTTTACACCCCCCTTGAGCTCCAGCTTGCACTCTCTTTGCTTGCTTGAGCCCAAATCTCCGTAACCCTTTCGGCCGCCATTGTTGAGTAGGAGCTCCTCGGTGCAACCAGCGCTCGGTGGCTTTTCTTCCCTTCTTTTTGCTTCGGTTTGTGTCCCTTACTCCTTGGAGCAAAACCCCTAACTTAATTGTAGTTTGCTTTCACAGGAGCAGCTCAATTTTGGGGAATTGCTTCTGCAAGCCGAATCACCCCCCTTCTTCCTCCTCGCCGGTAAGGAGCTTCTTTTTCTAATTCCTTGCTCATGTGGCATCTCTGAGCTATTGTGAAGATGTTGTGATGACCCGGTCTCCCCCATTTTGCTCAGGCCGTCGTCTCCACTTTTTCTTCTTGGTCTGTGCGCTCTTCGTCGCCGAGTCGCCCGACCTCCTCGGCACCTCCGCATCCCTCAGGTAGCCTTCTAGTAGCCCCTAGAAGCTTGGGCACCCGCTGGAATGGGTTATTGCGGAGCTTTTGGTCATTATGCATTTCGGCCGTTTTGGTCGCCGCCGCTCATCGTCGGCTAGCCGCCGTTCTAGGACACCGCCGACGGTGTGGGTGGTCCCGATGGGTGCGCAATGCTATTGCGGTTCCATTTTGGCACTTAGCTCCCGCCACCGTGCCTTGGGTCGCCGGCGACAAGCCGGAGGGTGCCCTCGGTTTTGTTGTCGGACGAAAACGGCGGTGCCGTAATATCGTTCGGACACAGTAATGGCGTTCATTAATGATAATCATTGTTAATCATGGGTTAGAAATCATTAGCTATCCTAAACCCACCTCCTCAGTCGCTTGCATGTGGGCCGCACATTTTAATCACCGCGCGCTAAACCACGTGTGCGTGGCCTGACGTTGCCACGTGGCCCGTCATTTTCAAACCCTCCCACATGCGCGTGCGTTTAAACTCCGACATGTGACTTGGCGTCGTGACCACCGGGCCCCTATTGTCGGGTAGCCTGTTCAAATCATAAACGCCCAATCAACCTCGGTAGCTCGATATTGGATCGTGGCGGGATCGGTAGAGCAATTGACCGTCAGAAGGCTCCTCAATCCACTCTTCATCGCTTGATCAACGGTCCGGGTTATGCGAGCAATTGACCGAAGGTCACAATGATCGGACCGTTGGAATCAAATCAGCAGTGCGGCAGCGTCTTATGTTGAGTCGGCCGTCTTGCGTGGGCGTCGGATCTTTAATCGCCCACGTTGAGCCACGCCTTTTCTTTCGGTTGAGGATATAAAATTCTCGGTGAGCTTTATCTTTCTACTTGAAAAATGTTGTTAAAACTTTAGAAATTCATATCTTTTTCATTATAAATCCTTTTTGGGTGATTTCAGTAGTGTTAATTTTCTTTTAGGCTAGAAAATAATCTAGAAATGTTTCCAGGCCCTGTTAAGGACCAGAAATGTTGTGAATCGATTTTAGCCTTTTTAGCCCCTATCAAATATTCCAAAAATGCTATAAAAACTTAGAAAATCTATAACTTGTTCTCTGTAAGTCCAAATAGAGCGAACTAAATTTTGTTAATTTCCTTTAGGGATGAACTTTAGTGAAGGACCAGTTTGCTAGTGGTCTTTGCTACTGATATAAATGATGTCCTAGTTTTAGAACTTAGAAAAATCATAACTAATTCGTTATAACTTCAAATGACTTGAAAATTTATATGGATTATCACTATACCAGTAGGTAGCTACCATAAAAGTTTCAGCTTCAAAATCTTTCTAGAAAATATTTTTGCTCTGAGTGCTAATGATGGTAGAAAATAGGTTTTTAGAGAATATCTTTTGCACCACAAATCCAAATTAGGTTTTTCTAGTTTCTATGTCTAGGTATATTCGTATTTTACCTTGTGTATAAATTTCAGTCGCATTTGGATAATTTTTTTGCTTGCTCTTTTGTTTAAGTGTTGCTCGTCTTATTGGTTGTTTCGCTCCTTCGCTTAGGATTCGATATTTGCGGTAACCCAGAAACGACCCTCCGCAACAAATTGAGCAACAACAAGCGAACAAGCGTTTGATCATTTCCATTGATCCCATTACTTTTAAAGTCTAATATTTTGTTTAAACTTCTATATATGCATTGCTATTTTGTTGTTAAACCGATTAGTTAGACCTCTAGTTGCATAATCTGTAGGTGAATGGTTATCCTCTACTACTGAGCCTAGGTTATTTGTCGTGGTTAGAGTTCGATGGATGAACTATTATCACTTAGTAGATTACGAATGAATATTGCTTAGCCATGCCTAGTTATCGGTAGTATTAGGCGATCATCGACTTAGTCGGTGATCTTGATCACACAACTACTTATACTACTCCATTATGTCCAACCCTTGTGTTTATTGATTTACAAATCAAAAGCGAAAACAAAACTATATCTTGACTTGGGCACAATGGTATGTTGATGTGATCCGTTGGGTGTGTGGAATGGTGCCTAAGTCCCCAGGACCGAGTTACTTGTGTCACTAAGCCAAGCGCTTATTGCGTGCTAACCACGAGGGGGATATGGAACCTCTCTTGACTAAGTACTTTGGGAGGTGTTAATTATGAGTGGTTGGTGGGTGTGTTCTTGTGTGTGTGTGTGGTGTTGGAGGGAGCATTAGCGGGACCGGTTAGGCTGTCTAATGTGTCCTTCTCCGTGGTTGCGGCTCTTAATTAGCATCGTCCATTGGAAAGCGTCTTGTTAGACTTAGCCATGCCTGCATACCAAAGGAAGTGTGCTAACCGTGGCTGGTGGAAAGGCGGTCTATCGTGTGGGTACATTGGTACACCCCTGCAGGGTTAAAACTATTCGAATAGCCTCGTCCTAGGTTATGGACATGCTTGGTAAGGTCGTGCAAGAACTAGACTACAACCTTTTAAAAACTTAAACTTGACTGGGGTGGTATGAAGGGGTACTTCATGCTATTGTTGTGGTGACTATGGGTTAGTCACTTCTAGATTGGTGTTGTCATTTATCTATTGCTATAATTGTCTCTCTTTTATTTGAACAATAAAAGTTAATTGCAAACTTGCTTTGAATCTATTACCCTATTGCAAATGAAAACTTGCTTTATGCTGAAAATAAGTCCAGAGCCTCATCCACTTAAATAAAGCTTGCATGTAGTTAATTATAGTTCGTTATCTCACACGTCGATCTTGCAGTACAAAAACAAGTTTTGTACTCATCGCTGCTTAATATTAATTGTTGCAGAGGAAGAAGGTGAGCCCCAAGGGCCTCACTTTTGTGAGTGTGTTCTTGTGCTATTTGGGACGATTAGCTTGGCGGTCCGGTTGGTTGCTTTGTGGGTAAAGGCACACGGATTGGCTTTTGTTTATCGCCATCTTATGGTCATTTTGCTTCATTTGTGTATTTACTTATTTGTATGACTTTTGGTGGTGGCTCTCTTTTGTAATAACTCTCTTTATATTATCTATGTCTTTAAGTTGTTGCTTTTGCTTGGCTCTATGTGAATGAATGGAATTGATGCATGATTTTGTAACAGGTGTGTATACTGCACTGCAGGAAGTATACATATCTCGAGGCTTGGTTTATTTGATTTGTCTTGTTAGGACCAAGTGGATAGTTAAACAAAGATACAAGCCGAATAAACCGGGGTCCTCACACTTGGGCCATGTTCTTTCAGCTGGAGGCGTAGCTGTGGATCCCAGCAAGGTGGCGATGTTCTATCTTGGGGTCAGCCCAAGTCGACCATCGATGTGCGGAGTTTTCTTGGTTTAGCGGGCTACTACCGCGCTTTATCGAGAACTTCTCCAAGATCGCAAAGCCAATGACTGAATTGCTCAAGAAGGACAAGAAGTTCGTGTGGTCCTCTCGCTTGATGATGAGCTTTGGGAGCTCAAGCAACATTGACTTGACCCCAGTCCTTACTCTTCCGATGTCCACAAGAGCTTCGATATCTATTGCGATGCCTCTCGTCGTGGACTCGGGTGTGTTCTTATGCAAGAAGGCAAGGCGCTTGCCTATGCATCGAGCGATTGAGACCTCACGAGCTCAATTATCCCACCCATGATTTAGAGCTTGCTTTGCGGTAGTTCATGCACTCAAGATTTGGCGGCATTATCTTATCCAGAATCACGTGAAGTGTATTCGATCACAAGAGTTTGAAATATTTGTTCACCCACCAGATCCGAACCTCAAAGCGGAGAGATGGCTGGAATTGATCAAAGATTATGACATGGGTATTCGATATCATCTGGCAAGGCCAATGTAGTTCTTGATGCACTTAGTCGAAAGGTGTATTGCAATACTTTGATGGTCCAAGAGCAGCAACCTGCACTTCTTGCAGAATTTCATCGTCTCAACTTGGGATTGGTTGAGCATGGTTCCCTTGCTGCCTTGGTTGTGCAACCCACCTTGGTGGATCAAATCAAGTCAGCACAGGAATCAGATGTTGGTGTGGGTAAAATCAAGCAGAACATCAAGATTGGATCAGCCAAGTGCTTCACAGAAGATGAGCACAGTGTTGTGTGGTTTGGGCAGCGTCTCGTGGTTCCAAAGGTTCCGGAATTGCGGGATTTGATTCTCCATGAGGCCCATGATTCGCCCTTGTCTATCCATCCCGGGGCGACCAAAATGTACCAAGATCTGCGTCAGAGATTCTGGTGGACTCGCATGAAGCGCGAGATTGCCAGGCTCGTTGCCAGATGCGACGTATGTTGTCGTGTCAAGGCCGAGCATCAACGCCCAATGGTCTTCTTGACCCTTACCTATACCGAGTGGAAATGGGATTACGTAGGCATGGACTTCATCACGGTCCGCCCTGCATTTCTTGAGGAAAGATGCTATCTAGGTTGTTATCGATCGATTGCGAAGGTAGCACACTTCCGCCAAGATTTACCACTCTCGATGTCGATCGATTGGCGATCTCTATATCTCCGCATTGTGAGCTTGCATGGTGTGCCACGAACGATTGTGTCGATCGTGGCTCTCTTTTCACTTCTCGGCTTTGGCACGCTTTTACATGAGGCCATGGGGACCGTCTTTCTTTCACTCAGCCTATCATCCTCAGACAGATGGTCAGACGGAGCGAGTCAACCAAGTTCTTGAAGATATGCTCCGTGCTTGTGTCCTTTCCTATGGGAAGAATTGGGAGAAATGCCTACCGCTCGCCGAGTTCTCCTACAACAACGACTTCGAGGCTAGTGTCGGATGGCACCATTTGAGGCCTTGTATGGGAGGAGGTGCGAACCCGTTGAACTGGCCGAAACGGTGAAAGCGGTTCTTGGTGAGTCGATCAATGAAGCCGAAAGTCAAGTGTAGTTGATTCACAAGACTTGCGCGTAGCTCACCGAGCGAGAAGAGCTATGCGGTCGACGTCGTCGTGGTGAGTTTCGGCCCAATGACTTTGTGTATCTCAAAGTCTCACCTGCGAAGGGTCATCGTCGTTTGGTGTCAAGGGCAAGCGGCTCCTCGATATGTCGGGCGTATCGCGTCATCAAGAAGGTGGGAGCTGTTGCATACAAGTTGAATTGCCGGCTACACTCGAAGGAGTGCATGATGTTTTCCATGTCGCAATTGAAGAAGTGCCTCCGTGTTCCGGTTGAGGAAAGCGCCATTGGAAAATATTGATGTGCAAGAAGATCTGTCCCTATCGTGAGCGCCCCGTTCGTATCCTCGAAGAAGCTGAACGCAGAACGAGGAACCGCGTGATCAAGTTCCTTAAAGTTCAGTGGTCGAATCACTCCGAGGATGAAGCCACTTGGGAGCGGGAAGATCGTCTCTGTGCAGACTACCCGTCCTTCTTCTCCCAGTGATCAGAATCTCGGGGCGAGATTCTTGTAAGGGGGGGAGATTTGTAACAGCCCTAAGTTAGGGTTTGTATTTCAAATGTAAGATTTTGAGGAGAAATAAAAACTTTTTATATCTCATGAAATCATTTGGAAGTTTTCCAAATTTTCCCTAAACAATTTCCATTTTCTAGAATTTGTTCTTGTGAATGGAAGTTGTTGTCAACAAAATTCTTGACCTTAAACTTGTGATCATCCTCTGCTAGTATTTTTCCTATTATCTTGACCATCCTAGATACCTCTCTGAAAAATTTCACAATGTTTAGATTTGGTTTGCTATTTCATAAGAGCAAATCAAACTATTCCAAATTCTGGTCAAACCCTTAGGCAGCAGCTTGTGAATTTTCTTGGGAGAAATCTAGTGCATGAACATTTCTGGAAAAATTACACAATGTTGTTCTCTATTCCAGTAAGCTTCCATAAAAATTTCGGAATTTTTGGAGCTCAGGAGCTACCCCTAAAAATTCCCCAATCCTCTCAGCCTTTTTAAAATCAAATTCTGAAAACACTGTTTGTCGGGCTCGAACCCAACTCGAGCTCGAGTCCGACCGCGCCACTTGGTTCCGCCGCGCCGCCTAACTGCACCACCCGAGCCCGATCGTTGCTCACCGTCCGATGCAAATCGAACGATCCACGTTCGCGCATGCAATCGACCGGTCCGAATGCATACAGGGATCTCGACCGTCCGTTTTAGATCAAACGGTCGGCATCTTTCCGATCGAGTCGAACCAGTTAGTTGAACCGCACCAGACCCCAACTCGCGCCGCTTCACCACCGTCGCTGACGTGTGGGTCCCTCTTGTCAGGTTCTTCCTCGCCGACTCCGCTGCCTACCGGAGCTCGCTGGCGCTCGCACATGCATGCCACGCAGCTCGTCGCTGCCACTCTGGGGACGCGTGTCTTCCTCCAGAGGATCGCCTGGAGTCCATCTACCTCCTAGGGTCATCCATTCTTCCTCACGTTCATTCTCGTGCCTTCTCCGCCCATTTCTTAGTTTCGGCCGGAGAAGAAGGTGGGGGTAGCGCCACCACCTCACTGCCGCTCGTGCTTCCGCAACCCCGCCTCCGACTTCCTTGTTCAACGCCGCCTCCATTTTGCCCAGCCCGGATCATTGGCGTGCTCTGGGTCGTCGGGGCGACTTCTTCGTCTCCAACTCCGGTTGCTGCGGCCCCGCGAGCTCGTTTGTGTTCCAGTGAGTCTCTTACCTCAACGTCTGATCCCTTAGGATCGCACTGATCCACTGAATCTAATGGTGGCTTCATTTTCATATTTGGTGCATCGTTGAGGACGTGCGACCGATTCTTCTCCGAGCTCGGTGTTTCACCGCCGTGGTGATTCCGGCCGTCTCGGACCTCCTTCGTCGTCATCATCTTGTGCTTATTGTTCCTGGGATCAAGGCGGAGCTGAGGCGCACCTTCCGTAGTCTTCTAGAAGCCTGTAGCGTCCTCGCCGTGGGAGCCGCACCTTCTTCTCCGCCTCCGTTCGCCGCCGGCATCCTCGAGGGTCTGCGTCGCCGTCATCGAGTTCGCGAGCTCTCAGCGAACCTGAAGGTATAACCCACTCGCCCAGAGGCCCTCCGGTTCGCTAGATCCGTTGTGCGGCTGCGCCGCCATCCTCGTGAACGTCGGTGAGCCGCCGGCGACATTAGGGTATAAACTCCGTCATTAGTTTAACCCAGTTTCTTTCTGTGCTTATGACATGTGGACCCCCCCATAGTTAATCGCGTTTAGAAATTTTAATCCAACTGTTATTTATCCTCCGAGTCTTTGTCTTGTGGGTCCATGTTGTCAGTTAATGATTGTGTAACTTCGTTAATACGTTTCCTTTGTTAGAAAGCGTAATTCTCTGTGCATGTATGTTAGGATTACGTTTTTGCTAAGCCGAAGACGTATTCTTAGAATACGCCTTCGACGTCGCCTTATGCTTTATTGTAATTACTTACTGTTCTAATTAAACTTTGATTTATTAAATTGCTTTATCAAAATTTAGCCTTTGTAGGATAAGATGTATCGCTTTATGCAAATCTAAACCTTTATACCTTCCTGTTGTAACCTTATGCATGTAAAAATTCTATTCCTTTGATTAGGTTCTAATAAACACTTTCTTTTATTAGTTTGTGTAAGACTTGTGAGTACCTTCCGTACTCAAGGTGCTATCACCTATTTTTGCAGGTGAGGACGGTTTTCTTTATGAAGTACCCGTTAGCGCCGATCAGGGTGACGCTAACGAGTAAAGCTACTTCTTTCCTCCACGCAATTGCCTGCGGGTGGATGAGGCCATTGGTGGACTTTAATATGTTGTTTTTGCTTCCGCTGTTAGACTTTTGAAGTGACCAAGTCACTTAATATTGTAGTATTAAACCGAATGATGTAAACTTATGTTTAATTATGCCAATGTATGACATGTATGTATTTGATGCAATGTTGATGAAGGATATATATATATATATATGCAATGGTCGTTGATCCTGGGAACCATTGTGAGATATATATATATCCGGGGAGCCTGATGATTGGATCGGTTACTTATTAAATTTATACTCCTAGCATGATCTTTAATAAAGGGGCAGTACTGTTCCTTCATTAACAATTGTGCTACAGTATGAATTTAATTAAGTACATTTCCAATAATCCGGGGCGCCCACATTTCTGTTCATAATTTTTGTTAAAGAATTAAATGATGCTTTATGTGTATTGTTAGCTTAGAAAATTCCTAGAGAATTCATAACAAATTAAAATGAGTTGTTCTCTGTTTCTAAAAATTGTGTTAAACCATGCTCTAGCTGCTGTATGAATGTTGTGCTCTTTAGATGTTTTTAAATGTTTGAGTTTTGTCGGTGTTATTTGTTCTTATTCGTTCCTTTTTCTCGATCGATAGATTGCGACGGTTCTGGTTTTATCGAGAGTGATCCTCTGCAATAGGTTGAGCCTATTGAGCAGCAGCAGCCAGGCAAGCAGTTTGATCATGATTAATCCTAGTATTTTAAAATCTAATATTTTGTTTCAAATTGTATGTATGCATTGCTTAATTTGTGTTAAATGGATTAGCTAAATCCGTATTTGCATATCCTGTGAGGTGAAATATTGGTCTCTACTACGAGCCTAGGTTATTTCTTTGTGATTAGAGTTCGTTGGATGAATTCTTATCACTTAGTAGATCTGAGTTCAGCTTGCTTAGCCATGCTTAGCTTAGGTAGATTTGGGCGATCATCGACTTAGTCGATGATTTTGATCACATAAAATTATTATTGTTCTTATGATCCATCTTATGCTATGTTAATTGCAAAACTAAAACTGAAAACAAAAGCGATTTAGGCGGGCACAATGGTAAGATTGGTGTGATACATTGGGTGTATTTGGAAAGGTGCGGGTCAATTAAGGACCGAACATCTTGTGAGTAAATTTTTATCCGAGCATTTAGCGTGCTAACCACACTAGAGTATATGGGACCTCTCTTGACCTAGTACTTTGGCGTGTATTGGCTCGAGTGCGGGAGGGATGGTGTTGGGAGTATGGTAGTTGTCAGAAAAGCTTTACCCTGAGTGGGTAGTTGTCTTTCGGCTTTACCATGTAAGCGTATGGATTTCTATCCATACGAGCGCTCGTAGTTAATACACAATATTGGAAAAAGTCTCAGAGGACTTAGCTAGCAAAGATACCTTCGGAAGTGTGCTTTGGCTTAAAGGCGGTGCAAGTGTGGGTGCATGGTACACCCCTGCGGGGTTAAAACTATTCGAATAGCCTCGCCCTAGGTGATGGACACGCTTGGGTAAGCTTTTCAAGAGTTAGACTACAACCTTTTAAATTAAAACTTGCGTGGTGGTATGAATATGGGGATTCGTATATGTTGTGGTGACTATTGGGATAGTCACTTCTAGGTGGTTACTTGTATCTATCTTTAATTCGCAGATTATTTAAACAGTAAAATGAATTGCAAACTTGCCTTTAAATGTATTACATTATTGCAAATAAAGTTGGCTTTATGCAAATGAAACATATGGCCTCCACCAAATAAGCTTTGCATGTAGCATATGAGCAGTGCGCTAGTTCACACGTCGATCTTGCAGTACAAAAACAATTTTTGTACTCGGTTGCTTTGCTTAATGTTTTGTTGCAGAGGAAGAAGGTAAGCCCCAAGGCCTCACTTACGTGAGTTGTCTTTGCAACCGTGTTCGACGACTAGGCTTGGCGGTCCGGTCGATGTCTTGTGGGTTGAAGGCACACGATTGGCTTTGTTTATAGCCATCTTATGGCACTTTTGCTTCCGCTGTCATTCTTCTGTTATTTGTGTATCTTTTGGCCGGTTGGCCTTGGTCTGTAATATTCTACTGTTGTTTACCTCTTGTTTAGTAGTGTAATGTTTGGACTCTATGTTTGGAATGGAGTTGATGCATAATTTTGTGGCGAGGTGTGTATACTGCATTCTGGGAAGTATACATATCTCGAGGCTCGGTTTATTTGATTTGTGATGCTAGTGTCAGGTGGTTGGTTAAGCATTACAAGCCAAATAAACTGGGGTCCTCACAACAAGAACAAGCTTCCCTCTCCTCGGTCAACAGAGGAGAAGTGAGGAAGAAGAGGGGTGCCGAGGGGGTATTATGCCCGGAAATTGACGGAGATGGAGGCGGCGTTGCGTGCCGAAGCTCCAGGAGTGGTGGATGGAGGCGGTGGATTGACGGCGTGAGCATCGCCGTTCTGAGTGCGTCGGGGATGCACGGCCGCGTGGTGCGGGCGCTCTGAGCCCGCAGTAGGAGGTAGGAGACGAGCCTGACATGCAGGGCCCACCGTGTCAGCGACTCTGCGCGTGAGCGCGAATGTAAGTTAAGTGGATCAGCGCACGCCGTTGGATCTCGGGCGGACGGCTTGGATTAGAGAAAAACGATCGCAACGGGCCGAAGGGGTACACGATCTGGGTCGTCGATTTCCCATCGGGTGGCTCACGTGCGGAGCATTTAGTTGGTTCGACCGAATCGATTCGCCGAGTCAGACTCGAGCCCGACTTAATGACGATGTACTCGGTTAGGGTTTAGGGTTTGACTCACATTAAAATTGTTTTTCCTACTTTGATCAGGGGCTTAAAAATAGAAATAAAATTCCTAAAATCATGAAATAATTTGTGGGCATTCCTGGAATAGCCTAGTGTCCACAAAAATTATTTAACCCTACTGTTCACGATATAAAGTGTATAATTTAAATTCAAACATAATGTTGGTCTTTAAATTGTGTTTGAATTTTCATAGGGTTAAAACCAGTCCCAAAAATTTAGGAAAAATTATATTTATTCATGATAATTAATATAGTATTAGAATAAATTATTTCCAGAGGAACTTTAGTAGCATTTATTTCAGTTTTTAGTTTGGAGTTCAATTAAAGTGTATGTTTCATATGTATTTTGAGATTCTCCAAGTACAATATTTAAATAAAAAGTTTCAAAACATGATGCATGCTAATGATATGCATCATAAACCTCTTTATTAATTTGGGGATGTGACATGAAGTGTTGCGACTGGTCGGAGTCAGGTGACGGTTGATAAAGAATCAACCGTTCGGCGGCTATATATCAATCGTAAAGGGGCGCCCATCGCCCCACGGCGTGCAAGCACCCAAACGTCTTGGCCCGAAGGGCCCCGGAGGTAGCCGAAGGGGGCCGAAGGACCCTGAGGCGGCCGGAGAGGAGCGATCGCCGGACGCCGGAGGGCCGGTACCGAGGGAATGCCTGCGTCCTCTGCGGCAACGATCCGTGGACCAGTGCACTAGCACAGTGGCCGGGACCGGGCGGTCCACCATGGACCAAAGGCTACACTTAGGGGTAGAAAAAGACCCTGCAGCCCCCACTTAGGTGGGCCATGTAGGGGTAAACTTGTAATCTCACATACGGGGAAGAATGACTATAAGTAGCCATCCCCCCATGTAAAGGGATGGTCTTTTTGGTTCAGAAGAAATATACTCGATTCATTTCCTAACAGCTGGTCCCCTATCCTAGGATACCCTGGTCCCCTGTGGACGCCGGGGTTCCCCCCTTCTCTTACTGTCTAGCCTTTTTCTAGTACGACAGTTGGCGCCGTCCGTGGGGTCCGCAGAAAGTCACAGCTTGATTTGGACGCAAAGATGGCTCCCAAAGCGACGGCCAAAGCGGCGAGTAATCAAGACACCCCAAGGCCAAACGGAGCAGGGCCTCCCCTGCGGCGACGCCCCCCGCGGGCGCCGTGGAAGAAGCGAACGATTCCACGCACAACACGGGGGGCGCCAACCAAGGGTCGTACGAGGCGCTCTAGCAGGAGCTGGCTGATCTCCACCAAGAGATGGCCGTCCCCCGGGGCCCACCGATGGCAACCCTCGCGGTCCTACCCCGAGCATCGCCGACTGCCGAAGGGGGGGCCGTCCCGTCAACCTCAGCACCGCCACCGCCTCCGGCACCGCCCTCGGTACCGCCGCCACCCTCGGTACTGCCGTCACCCCCGGCATCGTTGCTTCGGAGAGATCCTAGCTCCCCGCTCAGCGTCGGATTGGAAGCGGCCCGCTGGCCGCTCGGTTTTAAGATGCCGGAGGTGGTGCCATTCGAAGGACGCACGGACCCGTCGAAGTTTCTAAGGGTATACGAGACCGCCATTGAAGCGGCGGGGGGAGACGATAGCACGAAGGCGAAAAGCATCACCCTCTCCCTCAAGGGCGTGGCGCTCACATGGTTCTTCACCATACCCCCCGGTCCGTATACGCGTGGGAGCAACTGTGGGACCTTGTTCGCAACAACTTTCAGGGAAACTACGCGGAGCCCAAGGACGCCGGGCACCTGTTCGCGGTGAAGCAGGCCCCCGGCAAAACCCTCCGCAGTTTCTTCAGGAAATTTGCGGAAGTAAAGTGCCAGGTGGGGGGCGTCAACGAAACAACCGTCATAAATGCAGCCACCTGCGGGATGCAGAAGGGCCCCCTGTCGGAGAGGCTGGCCCGCAAGCCCATTCGCACGGTGGCAGAGCTCTTCGATAAAATGGAAGAGTACGCCCGGGCAGAAGAGGATAGCACCCGAAGGACCCCGCCTGCATCGACCCACACCCCCGCCACGCCCGCCAAGCCTCACGCCAGCAACTACAAACACAAGGGGCACAGCGTCTACCACGTGGACGGCGGTCCGCCCCCCGAGAGCGCGACGCAGACAACCCGAGGAGGCCGCTTCCGGGGCCGAGGACGAGGCCGCAATGACGGCCGGCAGCCCGGGGGGACACCAGCGCTGGACGCCCACCACTATTTTCCGATTTCCACGGCGAGGGATCGCACCATCCCAGCCATGAAGTACTACATGGGCGGAAACGCCCGATGGGCCGGCGGGAGGACTAGGCAACAACGGCAATGCATTACCCGCCCACCTGAGACCCAAAGATAGAAGAGGTGGGAGAAGCGCCATCAGCGGATCATCAACATGATCACCGGAGGGTCTTCGCTCGGCGTTTCGTCCAAAAGACAGCGCCGCGCGTACGCTCGCCAAATCCACCATCTCGCGACGTACCCAGTATCCAGCCCGCCTCGTTACACCGAGATACCCATCTCCATCAGCCCCGAGGATGCCCAGGGGGTGCACTTCCCTCACCAAGATCCCCTCGTTGTCTCCGCAGGCATGGCCGAGTTCGAGGTCCGGCGAGTCCTCGTCGACGGGGGGAGCTCGGCGGACCTCCTGTTTGCCGGCGCTTTAACAGGATGATGATCCCCCTAGACCGCCTGTCCCCCCCGGGCGTACACCTCATAGGCTTCGGCGAGTGGCCCATGACGGCCCTCGGCCAGATCGACTTGGCCGTCACGTTTAGCAATGAATTCGCCACCCGCACCGAGGTCATCACCTTTGACGTCGTCCAAATGCCTTCCCAGTACAACGCTATCCTAGGCCAGGCCACGCTCAATGCCTTCGGCGCCATCGCCCACCACAACTATTTTTGCTTGAAGATCCCTGCACCAGGGGGCATTGTCATAGTGCGGCGTCACGAGGACCTCGCCAGCACATTGGTCGAAACCATCTCGCCCGGACGACACGCGTCCACCGTTGGGCGGATGGGACGCGACCAGAAGCCGCCGCGAGGAGCTCGGAGGTCCCCTAGCGATGCCTCCCGTAAAAGGCGATAGCCCTCGGGGCGGACTCGCGCCGTGCACGATTCCATCCTCAAGGTGCTCGCGCCAACGCGGTTGTTTTCGCACGAGGCGGAGGACATTCCGGCGTGGCAAGAACCACGACCGAACACCACACGCCTCGGCGACACGGTGCCCAAGAAGCGAAAGCTGCGACGCATGTCGGTAGAGCGCTCGGCGTTGGCCAAAAATAAAGGTGGGGGTCATCCGCGAAATCAAGTACCCGAAGTGGCTAGCCAATCCCGTGTTCGTGCAAAAGGAAATAGGCAAGTGGCGCATGTGCGTCGACTTCACCGATCTCAACAAAGCCTGCCCTAAGGATGACTTCCCCTTGCCTCGCATCGACCAGCTCGTAGACGCTACTTCGGGCTGCGAGCTCATGAGCTTCTTCGATGCGTACTTCGGATACCACCAGGTGCTCATGGCCAAGGAGGACGAGCCGAAGACCGCATTCATTACTCCCGTCGGCACTTACTGCTACACCCGCATGCCCTTCGGCCTCAAGAACGCGGGAGCAACCTTCGCCCGCCTCATCTCCAAGGTGCTGGCAAACCAGCTCGGCCGCAACATAGTAGCGTACGTAGACGGCATCGTCGTAAAGAGCAAGCTCGGAGAGATGCACGTAGACAACCTCCAAGAGACCTTCGCTAACCTCCGCTCGGCTGGCAAGCTATTTGGCTTCCTCGTCTCCGAAAGGGGCATCGAGGCCAACCCCATCAAAATCAGGGCCATCCAAGAGATCAAGCCCCCCATAACACCCGCGAAGTACAAAAGCTCACGGGCCGCCTCGCCGCCCTCAGCCGTTTCCTGTCCCGCTTGGCCGAAAGGGCCCTACCATTTTTCAAAACAATCCGGGGGGTGGAGCCATTTCGGTGGACGGACCAGTGCCAGCAAGCATTCGAAGACCTCAAACAGTACATCGCCCAGCTGCCAAGCTTGACCCCTAACAGGGCGCCGACCTCTTACTCTATATCGCAGCCTCGCACGCGGCGATGAGCGCCGTGCTCGTTCATGAAAACGGGGGGCCAGCGCCCCGTATACTTTGTCTCGGAGGCCCTGCAGGGGGCCAAGGTCCGGTACACGGAACTTGAAAATCGCGTCGCTCGCTCATAGCCTCGCAAAGCTCGGCACTATTTCGAGCGCATTCCATCATCGTCCCAACCGCGTACCCGCTAGCGCTAATGCTGCACAACAAAGACGTTTCAGGACGCATAGGAAAGTGGGCGGCCGAACTGGAGCCGTTCGACATCACCTTCGTCGCAAGAACGGCGATAAAATCGCAGGCGCTAGCGGACTTCGTGGCCGAGTGGACCCCGCAAGCGAGCGTGCTAACCAACGTCGAACCAACATGGACAATGTACACGGATGGATCATGGTGCGCCGTCGGAGCCGGTGCGGCGGCCATCCTCGTCACACCAGACGATCGCCGCGTGTTGCACGCCGCACGTCTCGACTTCCCAACCACTAACAACGCCTCGGAGTACGAGGCACTGCTGTTGGGCCTCTGGAAAGCAAAGGCCCTCGGGGCAAAGAGGGTCATCGTTAAAACCGATTCCCGGCTAGTGGCGGGACACTTCGACACGTCCTTCGTGGCAAGGGACGCCGAAATGGTCGGCTACCTGGCAGTGCTGCGGGCAGCGTCAGCGGACTTCCTCGGCATCACCGTCCAATCAATACCAAGATGTGACAATGAAGACGCGGACAAGCTGGCCAAATGGCGGCTCGGCGTAACCTCCACGGGGTCTTCACGATGTGCTTAGTGCATCCTCGCGCCTGCGGGCTGCGCCGAGCACAAGGGCGCTCGAAGCAACGCGCGCCCGAACAACAAGGCCAAGCCGCCCAGTCCTAGTTGTCACCCACGACTGGCACCACGCAATCACAGAGTACCTCCAAGGCCACGAACGAACCCAAGCGAAGCAAGCGGCTGCGATCGCGTACGAGCCGGAATTACCGTATGGTAGGAGGGGAATTGTACAAAGGGGGCGTGTGCGCCCCTTGCTCAGGTGCGTGAGCCAAGAAGAGGGTCGTTCCCTCCTGAAGGAGATACATGAGGGCCTCTGCGGAGCGCACCAAGCGCCGAGGGGACTGGTGGCAAGGGCCTTCCGCCAAGGCTTCTACTGGCCGACCGCGCTCGGTGACGCATAGGAGCTCGTCCAAAAATGCCAGGGGTGCCAGTGGACTAGCCGCAACCCACGGGCTCCCGCGGTGGCACTGCAGCCTTTGCCCCCTGTCTGGCCCTTCGCACGATGGGGCCTCGACGTCATCGGCCCATACCCAACTGCCAAGGGCAGCCTTCGCTACGCCTTCGTTGCCATCAAATACTTCTCTAGGTGGGTCGAGGCCGAACCAGTGGCCAAAACAACCGCCGCGGCTGCCCAACGGTTCATGCGGAAAAACATAGTCTGCCGCTACGGCGTGCCGCGGGAACTCATCACTGGTAACAGCACCCAGTTCGACTCCGCGGCGTTCCGCGCTTTTTGCCACAACCTCGGCATAACGATATGCTTCGCCTCCGTGGGACACCCCGAGTCCAACGGAGCGATCAGCGGGCTAACGGCAATTTGCTAAGCGGCCTAAAAAGCGCCTCATAGGCCTCCCTAAGGGCTTATGGCCCGAGGCTAAAGCGCTATGGGCAATCGGGCGTCGCGACGAGGCCACAGAGTTTCTCCCGTTCAAGCTCCTATTCGGGACGAGGCAATGACCCCAAGAGTTCGCGCAAATCTTACCGAAGCGGCGACGGCGACCGCCGAGCGGAGGTCTCCCTCGACCTCCTCGAAGAACAACGCGTCCAAGCCATATCAACCATGACAAAGTACGCCGAGGGCGTAGCGCGCACGTATAACAAAAAGGTCAAACCACGCCCTCCTAAGCAAAATACGTGCACGCGCAAAGAAAACATCGGCAGAAACACACATGCCTTCGCAACCAAAGCCTTTGCATTCATAAAGCAAACCATCTTTTACAAGGTCATTACACGCCGAGATCCTTGATCGGCCCCGAGCGCGCAGCCGTCTTTGGAGCGGACAACCCAAAAACAAAATAAAGCAAGGGGGAACCTAAGCCAAAATCCTAAACAAAGCACTCGTAGCAAGGGAGGCGGAGGGTCACACTGGTCCCCGGTGGTGGCCCCGCTCCGCTACTCGGACCGTCCGCGCGCACTTCCTTTGTCTGCTGGGATAGGACCGCACGGAGAGACTCCATCGTAGCTTCCGGCGAAGGAGGACCAGAACCGGTGAAGCGCGTTGCTAGCTCGGCGCATCGACCTGCGACCAGCGCAACCTCGCCGCGAGGCGGCGACCACCGGAGCCCGCCCGAGCCCATCGGCGTGAGGACACCGCCCATTGCGCGAGGCGAGGCGCGCGCCCACCCGTCTTCACACAATGGTTTGCCGTAAGCGCGAGCAGCCGGGACGAACACCTCTCCGGCACGATGGAGGCGATCCAGGGTCCGATCTAGTTGATCAACGGTGTGCCCCCGGGGGGGCGGCACGGCGTTGACATCAACCATGGCGCCTTCCATGTGCTCCATCGCCCGCCACGTAGCCTGCGCAACACTGGCGAAAAGTTCCCGTTCCGCCTGGACCTCCGCTTCGAGTACGGAGTTAGCGCTCTGCAAGGACGCCGCCTCATCCCTCGAGGCACGGGCTGCTCCTCCAACTCGATGAACTCGGCCTGCCGCCGCCCTCGGCTCGGCAACCGCCGCCTTAAGCCCCTTGACCTCCTCGGCAAGGGCCGCGCGCTCGGCAGCTAGCACTGTGTTCTGCGCGAACTC
Organism: Ampelocalamus luodianensis; assembly: GCA_036346255.1. Taxonomy (NCBI): domain Eukaryota; kingdom Viridiplantae; phylum Streptophyta; class Magnoliopsida; order Poales; family Poaceae; genus Ampelocalamus; species Ampelocalamus luodianensis. The sequence continues at coordinate 56,613,657 of CM070625.1, read as the reverse complement.
CGCGTCGACCCGATCCTGGATCTCCGTGTAGCCGCGCTGGATATCCCGCTCAAGAGCGCGAGAAACCATCAGGGCCTGCACAAAAGGAGAAGTCACTACAACACCGACGTGCAAGGGCGGGCATCTTCACTCACCCTCGCGGCATTCGCCTCGATGCTGCGGAACATCTGGTCGACAGGCACCCGCTACAAGAGCACGTCCAGGCAGGGCGGGGCCGCGAAGCGGGCCACCTCCTCGCCAACGGCGGCCACGCCGGGGCTCAACTTGAAGTCTACGGTCCGCAGCGCGCCCACGCCAGCCGACCCGACCACTCCCGACGGGCCATCAGCGCCCCCCTCTCGACCGGCAACTGCCGGCCCCCCGGTGTCGGGGCCAGCAGGAGGCGCATTACCGCCGGAAAAACCAGCGGACCCCCCGTCCCCCGAAGCGGCCTTGCCCACGTCGCCTACATTGACGGCCGGCACTGCGCAACACAAAGACCGATTACCCAAAGCCAACAAGCAGAACAAAAACAACGGGGAACGCTCCGGACTAACCACCACACGGAGGGACAAGGACGCGCTCCTCCACCCGGGTATCCACGGACCCGCGCCCATACACCTGCGAGGGCGTCCCGCCGGACACTTCTTCGGGGACAAAGCTCGCTATCGCGAACGAGCTGGCCACCACCTCACGCGCGGTGGTCGACACGCCTCGAAGATGACCCGCCAAGAGCGCCCGACTCCGCGCATCTCGGAGCCACCGCCACCCTCATCGCGAAGGGCCTCCATCCCCACAAAGAAGACACGAGCCATCGCCACACCGCCCAACGCCCGTAGGGCACCGCGGATCGGACTGAGGTCTCGGCTCGTTCGGGGCCGCGCGCTTCTTCTTCCAGCGTCGGGATCAAGCGCTCGCAAGGTGAGCGGAGGGTCTCGTCAGACGCGATTTAGCGAGGCTCGCGACACTGCACCCGCCCGCCTCGCGTGCTCTTCCCGATATCACAGGCCTCAGAAGCCGCTCGTGCGCGCGCCGCCTCGTCAACAGACAACACTGCAAGGCGGTTATAAGGACACCAACCCACCAGCCAAAACAACCATAGAAACAAACCTGAGCGGCCCCCAAGTTCCAACGCGGGGACACCATCCCTTGGCTCCCCGAGATGAATGTCCGAGCCCTGCGCCAGCGGCCACAAGCGGAGCGCGCAGAACTCCTCCACGAAGTCCCAGGTGGACATCCTCCGCGCCGCCCGAAGCAAGAGCGCTAGCAGCGCATCCTCCCTCGCCGTGAGCTGGATCGTTGCGGACGAGATAAGATGAATGGGACCCCTGCGGGAACGAAGGCCGGCCTCGGCGCTGCATTTGTGATAAAACCAGCGGCGAGTCCAATCCGTCTCTCACCGGTTGCGGGCCGCTGGAACAGGCATGTACTGAAGAAGTCGCCCCTTCGTCTGGAAGTTGACGCTGCCGAAGTTCAGCGTCTCGCCGGTGCTCTTCTTCTTCTTCGGCTGGCACCTACCGTCATGAAGGTACGCGAAGAGCCTTGACTCCCCGGCGCCAACCCCCACGGACCGGAGCACCCACTCGAAGACGCCGAGCTTCACGATGGAGTTCGGGGTCAGCTGGGCGAGATCGACCCCGTACAGCTGCAGCACTTCGAACAACAAGGGCACGCACGGCAGGCGAAAACCCGCATCCAGGAAAGCCACGAACACAATCATTTCGTCTTCCCGGGGCGCGGGCACAACCTCCGAACCGGGGGCGCGAGCGTCCTCCAGCCTCGTCAGCTTCCCCTCACCATGAAGGGCCTGCAGGACAGCAGGCGTCACGGTCTAAGGGCCCAGCTCGTCGTTATACACCGCAACACCGCCTCCATCCTTGCTACGCTTCGTCATTGCAAGCAGCGGGGAGCGTCGGCTGAGCGAAAATGAGGCAGGAGGTGAGAAAGGAGGCGGAAGAATAACACAACAGGGCGCCACGCCACACATTTATAGGCCAAGGGAAACGAAAGGACGCGGCGCACGGGAGTCGAGGAGTCGCGACCCAAACAAAGGACGACATGTGGCACCCTAACAGTGCGGCACGGTCGCGTTCATTTATGTCGCCCAGAAGCCGACGCCGCATAACACCCAAAACGTCTCGGGCGCCGTCCATTTATGTCGCCCGGAAGCGCACAACACCCAAAGAGTCCCAGGCGGCGTCCGTTTATGTCTCCCGGAAGCGCACAGCACCCAAAGAGTCCCAGGCGGCGTCCATTTATGCGACCCGGAAGCCAACACCACCACCAACCAGCCAACCAAGCGGGGGGCATGCACGGAAGCTTCACCAGGCCGAAGGGGACGGTGTACCTGCACCCTTCGGGAAGAGGCGCGGTTTCAGCCATGGCGAAGCAAGACATCGACCGCGAGGGGCTTGTCGTAGGGGCGGCCCACCGGCCCCCGCGGCCAGGCAAGCACCCAAACGTGCCGGCCCCGCCAGAAGGGCCACGGAGGTGGCCAAAGGGGGCCGAAGGGCCCCGGAGGTGGCCGAAGGGCCCCGGAGGGGGCAGTCGCCCGGACGCCCGGAGGGCTTTGGCTGGAGGGAATGCCCCGCGTCCTCCTGCTGCAACAGTCCCGCTCGACCAGGTGCACTAGCCTGGTGAGCCAGGACCAGGACGGTCCACCAAGGACCAAAGGCTACACTTAGGGGTAGGAAAAGACCCTGCAGCCCCCACTTAGGTGGGGCCATGTAGGGGGTAAACTTGTAATCTCACATACGGGGAAGAATGGCTATAAGTAGCCATCCCTCCCCCCCCCCCCATGTAAAGGGATGGTCTTTTTGGTTCAGAAGAAATATACTCGATTCATTTCCTGACAGCTGGTCCCCTATCCTAGGATACCCTGGTCCCTCAGGACGTAGGGTTCCCCCTTCTCTTACTGTCTAGCCTTTTTCTACTACAACAATGTCTATGAGACATATAACCGCATGGTGGTTATTCATCAGTGCTTCTGGATAAGAAACGTCGTATGGTATGGAATATGCACGTGTTCCATTCATCACACGGTAGAGAATATACCTGAAATCAGTTTCAAGTATCAATTCATACCTTTTACGAGCAGTTCTCCTGGTCGTAAGCTTGGCTTAGGCCTTCTTCCGACCAGGGTACCCATTATGTAACCTCTGGAATCTCTACGACCAGTGAGGTCGTGCACCTTAGGGGTTACGACCATGAAGACGTATGGTCTATTATGTATTAAAAATAATACATAGAGGTTTTAATCCTCGTCAGGTCTCCTCCCACCGAAGTGCGCGGCCTCCTGCGTCTCTGTGCTCCCAGTTGAGGTGCGCGTTGAGCGGCGCCGCGAGATGAGCTAACGTCCTTCGACGGGTCCTCTTTCCCCCGGCCGTGACGTCCTTCGGCGGCGCCTCTCCCCCTGACTGTGAGGTCCTTCACAGCTCCTCTCCCCCAGCCATGAGGTCCTTCTGCGGTGCCTACACTTTGCGAGGTTAGATCCATAGTAGTTAGTACTGCCTCCTCTCTTCCGTCCCTCTCAATTGGTAGCGGCTCCTCTCCTCCCTATCTCTCAACCTCTCCTCCCTCTCTTCTCCAGTGGCTAGGGGCATGGATGGTGTCTAAGGTAGGGGTCAGGGCATATATGGCTGCGGCAACAATCAGAGCGGGACAATCGCTGGTGGCGAAGGCAGCAAAGGTAGTGGGAATGATATATGGGGGTGGTGCCAGGCATAGGGGTACGGATGACAAAGGCATAGAGCTACGGGAGCACCTAGGCGGCATATTAGAGAATGTTATGTCATGCAATCTTGTGCCGCCGGATGTTCGAGAAGCAATGAGGACAGCAGTGAGGAAAGGAGTTGTTCCCCCTAAGCCCTCTAAGGTTGTGATTGATGAAGTGTGATTCGAAAATTTTGGCCAAAAAATTTCAAAAAAAATGGGTAACAGCCGGTTACTGATCCTATCGCTGATCTCCGATTTTTTTTTTCAACCGGTAGCGTTTTCCTCGGGAACAACACAACGAGCTGAGTAGTACGGTACGTATCCCAATTCTCCATCTGACCGAGTAGTACTAGCTAGTTGCTTAATTCTTCTTGGACGGAGGGAGTACTAATTAAGCAATTCCTCTAGAAAATGTAAGCGGTAAGGTAAGATATAAATGGAGTACGTGCCAACTGAGAACTTTGTGTATATATACGAGGTAACACTACCCAATCTCTCATCTTTCTTGATGGTCGGAAACCATCAGGACATTTGATCTCTGGTAGTGTGGCAAAGTAGCCTAGCTAATTGGTCGTTCAGATGCCGGTCCATACCACAACTCACTTGTGAGCCTAGCTAATTTAGGTTTTTAGAAGAAAGAGGGGGCTTTATTGATCATTGTTAACATTTGCAAGCATATCAATACATTCAGTCAGGAGGATTGAGCAGCCATACATGCCGTCCCTCCTTCGCGGATGCCGGATCCTAAAGCTCCAACTACGAATTTCAATTTCAGTAAGCACATTCAGCCTTCCTCTTGAAGTTGTTGACCACCTCCAAACAATTAGTCGCAATGCAAATTCTTTTCATCTCTGCAAATGGCTCCGACAGCACCCTTCTTCCCTGGGTGAGAAATAGCCGCGTCAACATTGATTTTAACACACTCAGCAGGTGGAGGAATCCACTTCTGGGCTTTTTTTCTTCAGCTTCAGCCAATGTACACTCCCATATGAATTTTCTAGGATTGCCAATATTCATTTGAGGCAATGACACTCGTCAGCGCTTCATCAACTAGCACCCATATGAATTTTGCCAATGTACAATTTAGCAATGCGTGATCCCAGGTATCATTATCTGCCCCACAAATTCTGCATTTCGACGAAGTTGCCATATTACGATGGTTCTTGACCCCTTCGTCATGGGCTAATCGCCAGGCGAAAATTGTTTGTATACTGGTTCGTTGCTGTGGTTGATCCATTTGGCCTTGCATCCAACCAATCTTCTCTCTGTTTTTTTCACTTGAACTAGCCTAGCTAATTTAGTAACTAGATGGAAACCCCGCGCGTTGCTGCGGAACATTTGCAGAAGTATATACAAAATCGTTTATGATGAAAAATTAATGGAAAAAAAAAAACAGGCGACAGCAAGGAACAAACCGCAAGCATTCGTTGCAGATATAGTTATTTAATTTATAGACGCAAACGTATGAACCTAAACATGTGCATCAATGTTGGAATAATTTGATCAATATACACCTAAAAGTAACAGTAGAATACATGTTTGGCTAATGACATACGAGAATACCTGCTGTGTATTACTAAACACAATGCAACTTACTGCTTGGTGTCACTTGGCACCTGACGGGATGTCATTTCTGTAACTAAATATATTAGTACAAATTGCTAGAAGGTGTGGCATAACCTAATGATGTGTACAATCGATTCCAAGGATATATGCATCCGACCAGGGTTCACAACTTCGGTGAAATTTCGCCGAAATTTCGGATCTTTCGTTACCCTCCGAAAGAAAATCAGTTCGCCCAAAATTTTACGTTTTGTTTGAATTTGAAGGCTTAAAGAAAGTAAAAACCAGTATACAAACAACAAGCCAAAGATAGCCTAGTGGCAAGGCCCTATCCATGCTTGCCTAGCGACCAGGACCAGGGATTGAATCCCACTCCTCCTCTTAATTTTTGGAATATTTAAATTTTAAATTCAAATTTGATCCAAACCATCTGAACGAAATTCATCCGAAATTTCGGTCATGTCGCTGCTCTCCGAAAAAAATCACACCGCAATAGTTTTAATTGCATCCGACACATAGAGAAGAAGATTACAATCTTGTTATGATTACTTTGTTACAACCCACGTTTTCAAGAAATTCAGGCTGTTGTTAGGGCATTGGCTGTTTGACCAGCCATGGGGCGATCACAAGAAAAGAACTCAACGAAGCAGCCTACACAGGATTAGTTACAAGTGCTAAAGATGAAGGTTTATCAATCTTAGATGACAAAGCTCTCATCTCATAGGTTTTCAAAATATTCTTTTTGATAAAGATTTTTACGTACTTTCTTTATTTTAGTAGTTCCTTCATGATAATCGTAAAGAGATTCCTTATTAAGAGGGCAAAATTAATATGAGCTACACGATCAAATTCTTTGTGAGAAATCCCTTGAAACAGCAAGTTACGAGCTTAAGTATTTAAATCAACATCTGCTTTATTTAGATTAGTAACAGCAGCAGGAACCTCATAAAGTCTAGAAATCTTATTCCAAACATCATTACCTTGAACCTCAATATAAGCTTGCTACGACACTTCCGAAAAGCAAAATCAGTACCATCTAGCGTGGAGGGACGATTCGCATACCTCTCTGACGCCATAGCAACCCGCTCTTATATCATTTGTAGAATCGTTAATGTGGGGACCCCGGGGTTATCTCCTTAAAACCGAGACTAATCAAGATCTTAGGGACATAACTCGGGATCTCCGGTAAATGGATTCCAACTTAACTCAGTCTAAGTGAGAGGCTCAACTCAAATCTAGAGCCCCGACGATCATGCGCGCCGCTCCTCTGCGAGCACTACATGATTGTCGGTTCTCCAACAAGTCAAGCACGACACTTAGCGAGTTAAATGGGAATCCAAGAACAGCGAGTATGACCTATATTGGCTCCCAAGATCAGCGACCAATATAATCATACCCTCATTACAACGTTGATCACATCCATACAACCATCATACATAAATAGAGCAAAAGTTACAACACGATTTCAAGTATACAAATACATATAGGGCGACCGCCAAGTTTAACAAGTTTATAGCGAAGCGAGTAAATAAACCAAAAGGCCAGCAGTGGTATGCCCACAACCCATCGACAACCGATCGGGAGTTAGAAGATAGCATACTACTCGTCGGTGTCACCTAAATCGACACCGCGAACTCATCAACCTCGAGATCGTCCTCACCGTAAAAGCCAAGAAACATCCGGTGAGTACCAAAGAGTACTGCAAGTCTTACACAAATAAAAATAGTTATGCATAAGGTTATTCAAAGGAAGGCTCAGATGGCTTAGTTTTGCGAAAGAGACGCAACAATGTACAACCTACACATACTAGTTTTTCAAATGCCATTTCAAAATCAGATTTGAAGTAGAAGTAAAGCATGTGAATAAGTAATGAACTAAGTAACAAATAAACATACAAATAACAAAGTGGCTGCCCACTTTGATACAACAACAAACATGAACATCCCATTCATGCTAATTACCAAGTTCACCCGCAATTTTACTTCCAAGTCTAACAATAGTAACTCCGAACTCAAGCGGTTGTCCATAACCGTGGACACAACTATTCGAATAGATTATACCTGCAGGTGTACTACTTTACCCACACGACTCGATTAGCCCGTAAGCCTCCGGATAATGGCACACTTCCTTTGGTATGCTGGCCGGGGAGAATCGAGATACGGTCATTTTCAGCAAGAAAACCCTATTGAGCTAAGTCCCCCATGTGAGATGTTTCCGGTCTTAGTACAAGCAGCGTATAGCACTTGCTAAGGGGCTCACAAGTTATATTGGAAATACCGACGCAACATAAAGGGTAATTGGTGCTACCATGCACACTATAGAACATTACATCGGCTCCTAAGGACAAATGATCAAACACAAATGCCCCTACACCACCATGGGACTTAACACAATAGAACCTTCCCCCTACTTAACCATACAGCACCCATATAGCACCATCACTAACCAACACTTGTCCAGACCAAAAGCTCATTTAAAATGACAAAATTTAACTTGTAAAATAGGTACGAAGATCTGAAACAAAAGTATATAATGAGAGTTGTGTTTATCCCATAATTGTCGGGTTATTCCCGACAATCAACTACCGGTTCTAGACTTGCATGGCTAAGCAAACTCGAAACAATATAACTTCACAACTCCTATCATATCATTTCAGCAATGGAATAATTCATGGATAGCCACAATGACAACATAATAGGATGTGTCTAACTATTCATCACAAAAATAGCGACATTATCAAAATAGCATGCAAGCAATTATCATTGCATCTATCCTAACAAAATTGGGATCAAATATGATGCAAAAAGAAAGTTCAAAGGATGCTTGCCTTGCAGGTAGCTAAGTTGTTCGCTCTCAGTTGCGTAGGAGTCAATATCAATGGGCTCGGTATCTAGATAAATACAATACCGAATAAACACCGAGAAAACAGCTCAAAAACCAAAATGCTCAAAAATGCATGATTTTTCTACAGCAGTTAGGTCATGATTTTAGATGGATTTAGGTAAAAGATTTATTCCATTTGGAGTTATGAAATGGAAGTTATGCCATTTTGAAACTCAGGTTTCGATATGCCCGTTTTGAGTAATTTTAATTATGAAGTGAAAATTTGTAGGGTAGTGGTGGGGTAAAGGATTGCACAGGTAAATAGGCAACATTATTACAAGTCCAGAATAGTTGAGTTTGTCCTATTTGGAGTTTTTATGATTTAGTTATGTATTTTCAAAGTTATCAGCCTTTTATAGTACAACAATAATAGAGTTAATCTCCAAGTAATGTTTTCTGTAACAGAGACATGTATGAAACTAATTTTGATAGGAAGTCCATTAAGAATGTAAATTTCCAGAAGTGGTTTCATGTGATTTGGAGTTAAGATGAAATAGTTATGCATTTCTAAAGTTAATACTAATTTCTAGTGTATAAATAAACTGATTTCGAATTTTACTAAAGTGATTTTTTTACTCTTCTCACCGAGTGCAGCGCTAGTCGCGATCCATCGACCAGCGGGCCCGCCGTCACGCCCATGCTAGGCGCACGCATGTGCGTGCTAGAGGCGATAGTTGCGCAGCCGTTGGATCGAGATCCAACGGTCCATATTCGAGATGCAATAGGGCGGTCAGAATGTCTCACAAATCCAGCCGTTCCTTTCGCATCTGACGGCCCATGATCGTAGCGTAATCGGAAATTCGAAGAGCCACCAATCTGGACCGTCGATATCGCATCGGACGGTCCACAACGATCCAAGTGTAAGGAACGGCGCCAGTACATCGCACGTGTTTAAATTTTTGGGCCCACACGTCAGTGGCTCCAACATTTACCAAATGTGTTGTTTTCTGTGGGTGGGGCCCGCATGTAATAGACTCATCAGCGCCGCTTAAGACAACACTTAAATGCTAATGATTGGAGTTTAACGGCTAATGACATGCTACGGTGGCGGCCGTGCGACGACACGGCAGCGGGCGTTTCGGTGGCTTGCGGCTCGCGGCGCTACGCGCCACGGCGGAGCTAGCCACTTGTTGCATTAACCGCGAATAGCCTTGTGCACCTAATAGAAGTGGTGGCGAGGTCTGAGGTGGACCGTGCCGGCGGCTAGCCGGAGATGCACGGCGGCGGTTCATACGGCAAAAATGGAAATGGCTAACTCGAGCTCCTCAGTGCAAAGTAGCGAGTGCTTAAGCTACCTTAAGGTCTAGTAAAGTTACCCAAAGCGTGGAGGAGCTTGGGAGGTGGGGTTGACCGAGGCCGTCTGAGCCGTGGAAGACAAAGGCGATCAACACGGCTTCACGTGGACAAGGAGGCGAGCAAAGCAAACAAGTGTGAATGCTCGGGCTAGCTCGGAGGTTGTGCTAGGAAGGCTGGAAGCGAGGAATCAACATGAAACTTACCGGACAAGGTGGGAGGTGAAGGGGTGCTCTTAGGCCGAAATCACTCCAATCCTCAAATACACGAGCTGTTGTGCATTAACAAAATCAAGTGAGGGGTTTGGACTACAGAGCTAGGCGCACAAAGTGACACGAGGGAGCGAGGACCATACCTCCGGAGACAAGAAAAGACCTACGGATGCCACTCGGGCGTGCTCGGAGGTGGGTTAGAGCACGAGGATGAACAGGGTGCTACAAGCAAAAACAAGATCTCGCGTGAGCAAAAATGGAGACATCAAGGATCGGGGTGGAGGAGCACCACTGTAGAAGCTACCCGAAGAGAAACGAGGCGAGCTTCCTCTTCTCCGTCGGTAGGAGAAGAAGTGAGCGAAATGGAGGAGCGGGAGGGTATTATCTATGAGGCGATGACGGCGAGGAGGCGGCGTCAAGTGGAGATTCTCGGGATTGGTTGCATGCGGCGGTGGAGTCACGGCGTGATGGAGCCGCTCGGCGCACGTCGCCGTCGCTCGGCCGTGTGGCACAGATTCGAGGCGCCGCGGAGGTAGACGACGAACGACATCGGGCCCACGGTCGGTGTCTCTAACTTGCGCGCGAAAGGAGAACGTGGACCAACGTGGGTCGTTGGATGCATGCTCGGGTGGTGGGGTTTAAGGGAGCCAAGGGGCGCGGGGTGAAGCGATGCGCACTCGGCCGCTGATCTTTCATCGGGCGGTCAGAGCGGTGCAACTAGTGGGTTGGGCTTAACCGCTCGCAACGGACTCGGTCGGTACTCTGATGTCTAGGGTTTTAGGTTAAGGTTTGATTGTGATTTAAAATCTGTCTTAGCAACTTTGACCAGGGTTTATAATTAGAAAGAAATCTCCTAAAATCATGAAATAATTTGTGGGGTTCTTGGGAGTATATAGTTCCATAAAAATTATGAAACCCCACTGTTCATAATATATTTTGTGATATTCAAATTCAAACATGTTGTATGTCTATTAAGTTGGTTTGAATTTTCATTAGGTTCAACCTAATTCCAAAAATTCTGGAAAAATTATATTTATTCTCAATAATTAATGTAGTATTTGAATAAATTGTTTCCAGATGATGATCAAAACTTTTTATTTCTGATTTGAATTGAATTTCAAACTTTGAAGGGTATGTTCATTTTTTTTAACAGATTTTCCAAGTGCAATATATTAGGAAATGGTTTGAATTCAATAATGCACGCTAATGAATTACATATTAACCATTTTAATTAGTTGGGGCTGTGACAAACCTCCCCCCCTTACAAAAGATCTCGTCCCGAGATCTGGGTGGAGAAGAATTAGAAAGTCTTTATTAGAAGTTTTAATTTACGTTGTCTTGATTTCCTTCACAGATAGTGTTGACATGTTATAATTATGCCATAAGAATAATTTTGTTTATATTGCTATGTTTTACCTTTCTTTTCTTGATACGAAGGCACTTCATGTGGAGAAAAGGTCTGGATATGCCGCTCGCATCCGGTCTTCACGTTCCCAAGTTGCTTCATCTTCCGTGTGGTTGCTCCATTGAACCTTGACGAACTTGATGTTCCGATTCCTCGTCTTGCGCTCGGTTTCCTCAAGGATACGAATCGGGCTCTCTCGATAAGATAGATCGGGTTGCAAGTCGAGTTCGTCCAACTCAGTTGCTTCCGTTGGGACTCGAAGACATTTCTTGAGTTGGGAGACATGGAAAACGTTGTGCACGTCTGAAAGTGATGGTGGCAACTCCAACTGGTAGGCCACCGATCCCAACTTAGCTAGAATTCGGAAAGGTCCAATATAGCGAGGTGCTAATTTACCTTTGATTTGGAAGCGATGAACTCCTTTCATAGGAGAGACTTTAAGATAAACATGATCGTCCACCTTGAAACTCAATTCGCGACGACGACGGTCGGCATAAGACTTCTGACGTGATTGAGCCGTCCTAAGTCGTTCGCGAATGACACGAACTTGTTCTTCAGCATCTTCCACCAAGGTTGGGCCATAGAATGGCCTCTCTCGCTTCGGACCAGTTCAAGGGTGTCCTACAAGCCCTCCCATACAATGCTTCGAATGGTGACATCTGAATACTGGATTGGAAGCTGTTGTTGTAGGAGAACTCAGCAAATGGCAAGCACTTCTCCCAGTTTTTGCTATAGGACAGCACACAAGCTCGGAGAAGGTCTTCTAAAACTTGGTTTACCCTCTCAGTTTGTCCATCAGTTTGTGGGTGATAAGCTGAGCTGAAAGATAGGTTGGTCCCCATTGCTTGATGCAAGCACTTCCAAAAATGAGAGGTGAAGCGAGGACCTCTATCTCAAACAATCACCTTTGGTACACCATGGAGACAAACAATTTTGGAGATGTACAACTCGCTAGCTTGGCACCGGTGTAAGTGGTCTTGACAGAATAAAGTGAGCAACTTTCGCCGATGGTCGACAATCACCCATATAGAATCGGACCCAGCTTGAGTCCTTGGAAGGCCGGTGATAAAATCCATGCCAACTTCTTCCCATTTCCACTTGGGAATGGGCAGGGGATCTAGAGTACCAGCTGGCTTCAAATGCTCAGCTTTGACTCTTTGGCATACATCACACTCGGCTACATATTGAGCGATCTGTCGCTTCATTTGGCTCCACTGAGCCTCTTCTTCAAGTCTTGGTACATCTTGGTACTACAGGTGAATAGAGAATTTGGAGTCATGAGCCTCTTTGAGAATTTTCCCTTTCAAAGTATGATCAAAAGGCACCACCAACCGGTTCCCGAACCACAGTGTGCCTTGTGAATCTTCTCTAAAGCCTTTGGCTTTGTGTTTCTTCATTGCCTCTCGGATTTGAGCCACTGCGTCGGCTTGTTGGGCTTCTCTAATCTGGTCCTCAAGTGTACAACTCACACTTAGGGCAGCGAGCGAACCTTCTTCAATTATTTCTAGTTGCAATTGTTGCATGGCGGCACACAAGACTGCCGAAGAAGGGATTACAGATAAACATTGCATTGAGATTTTCGCTCAATGCATCGGCCACCACATTAGCTTTTCTGGATGATAATGAAGTCCCATGTCATAATCTTTGATTAACTCAAGCCATCTTCTTTGCCTCAAGTTTAGATCAGCTTGGGTGAAAATATATGTGAGGACCCGGTTTATTAGGCTTGTACTGTTTAACCATCCACTTGGTCCTAACAAGACAAATCAAATAAACCAAGCCTCGAGATATGTATACTTCCTAAATGCAGATACACACCCGCTACAAAATCATGCATCAATTCCATTCATACACATAGAGTCGAAGCAAAGCAATAAGCGAAAGACATAGATAATATAAAGAGAGTTATTACAAAAGAGAGGCCGACTGCCAAAATTCATAAAGACAAGTAAATACACAATGAAGCAAAATGGCCATAAGATGGCGATGAACAAAAGCCAATCGGTGTGCCTTTACCCACAAGGCAACCAACCGGACCGCCAAGCTAATCGTCCCCAACAAACAAGAACACGACTCACAAAAGTGAGGCCCTTGGGGCTCACCTTCTTCCTCTGCAACAATTAATATTAAGCAAAGCGTATGAGTACAAAACTTGTTTTTGTACTGCAAGACTCGACGTGTGAGATAATGAACTATAATTAACTACATGCAAGCTTTATTTAAGTGGATGAGGCTTTGGACTTATTTTCAAAGATAAAGCAAGTTTTCATTTACAATAAGGTAATAGATTCAAAGCAAGTTTGCAATTAACTTTTATTGTTCAAATAAAAGAGAGACAAATATAACATAGATAGAGACAACACCAACCTAGAAGTGACTAACCCATAGTCACCACAACAATAGCATGAAGTACCCCTTCATACCACCCATGTCAAGTTTAAGTTTTTAAAAGGTTGTAGTCTAGTTCTTGTGGGAAATAACCAAGCGTGTCCATAACCTAGGGCGAGGCTATTCGAATAGTTTAACCCTGCAGGGGTGTACCAATGTACCCACACGATAGACCGCCTTTCCACCAGCCACGGTTAGCACACTTCCTTTGGTATGCAGGCATGGCTAAGTCTAACAAGACGCTTTCCAATGGACGATGCTAATTAAGAGCCGCAACCCACGGAGAAAGACACATTAAATGACCCTAACCGGTCCGCTAATGCTCCCCTCCAACACCACAAACACACACACACAGGAACACACCCACCGACCAGCTCATAATTAACACCTCCCAAAGTACTTAGTCAAGAGAGGTTCCATATCCCCCTCGTGTGGTTAGCACGCAATAATTGCTTGGATCAATGGCACAAGTAACTCGGTCCTTAGGGACTTAGGCACCATTCCAATCACACCCAGAAGATCACACCAACATACCATTGTGCCCAAATCAAGATATAATTTTTGTTTTGAGTTTTTGATTTGTAAATCAATAAAACACAAGGGTTGGACATAATGGAGTAGTATAAGTAGTTGTGTGATCAAGATCACCGACTAAGTCGACGATCGCCCAATACTACCGATACTAGGCATGGCTAAGCAATATTTATTCGAAATCTACTAAGTGACAAGAGCTCATCCAACGAACTCTAATCACAGCAAATAACCTAGGCTCAGGTAGTAGAGGATAATTATTTACCTACAGATTATGCAACTAGAGGATTAACTAATCAATTTAACAACAAAATAGCAATGCATACATAGAAGTTAAACAAAATATTAGACTTTAAAAGTAATGGGATCAATGGAAATGATCAAATCGCTTGTTCGCTTGTTGTTGCTCAATTTGTTGCGGAGGGTCGTTCTCGGATTACCGCAAATATCGAATCCTAAGCGAAAGAGCGAAAACAACCAATAAGACGAGCAACACTTAAACAAAAGAGCAAGCAAAAATTATCCAAATGTGACGAAATTTATACACAAGGTAAAATACGAACATACCTAGACATAGAAACTGGAAAAACTTAATTCGGATTTGTGGTGCAAAAGATATTCTCTAAAAACCTAATTTCGGCCATAATTAGCACTTCAGCAAAAATATTTTCTAGAAAGATTTTGGAGCTGAAATTTTTATGGTAGCTACCTACTGGTATAGTGGTAACCCATATAAAATTTCAGGTCATTTGGAGTTAAAATGATTTAGTTATGATTTTTCTAAGTTTTAAATCTAAGACATGATTATTTCGATATTAAAGACTCTTGTAAAACCTATACTAAGCTAAAGTATTTTAACAGATGCATTTATAGAACTTTAGTTTGTTAAATTTGGAGCTACAGAGAGAAAAGATATGCAATTTTGAAGTTTAAAACAATTAATATGTTCAAATAAAAGCTCTCGGGACTAAAAACTGAAAACCCATAAAAGCGGGAGGTCGTGGGCGTTGATCAAAGATCGCACGCCACGAGCTCGATGCTAAAACCCGACGAGCACTGGGCGCAAAGACCTCATCGCGCCAAGGGAGGTCTTAGCCGTTGGATCTAGACTTGATGGTCCAATCTAACGAGGAGGTCCTAGGCGGCAAGATCTAGCGAGGAGGTCTAAGCCGTAGATCTTGAATCCAATGGCTACGACGATTACGACAACAGACGCAAAGGAGGTCCTCGCGCTATCAGAGGTCGTGACCGCCGATCAAGATCCGCGGTCCCGAGCACTAGGGGAGGTCTAAAGGTCAACGATTGATCGACGAGATCTTAACGGCCGATCTCCCATAGGAGGTCTGGGACGGTTGAGATCTACCCGAGGAGGTCAGCCCGTTAGATCTAAATCTAACGGTCCAGTGGTCGGCAGTGGAGGTCCTAGACGGTCACGATCTCGGTGGGAGATCCCGAGCAGCTAAGATGAAGCGAGGAGGCGGGACGGCCGAGGATTGAGCCTAAGAGGTCTGGCGGGGTTTTCTTTGTAAAAGGCCACGGGTGGCTTTTACAAAGACGACCCCGAGGGTGGTCCTGAGGTGGTCTTTGCATAATGACCAAGGGGAGGTCTTTTGCAAAGAGGACCTCGGTGGAGGCCCCGAAGGTGGTTTTTACAAAAATGACCTCGAGGAGGTCTTTTTGCGCAAGAGTGGTCCTAGCGGCTAGGATTTAACCAAGGTGGTCCTAGACGGCTAGGATCAACTCAAGGGGAGGTCCTAGACACTGAGGTTTTTGCGGAAAAGAACCTAAGGCCCATATCTAATCTTGGAGAGGTCGTGAACGGCCAAGATTAGTCCGAGGAGGTCCAAGAGTGGATTTAAAGGCGCAGGACCTCCGGACAACGACAAAAGGTGGCAGCTAAGACAAATTAAAAGCATCTAATGATTGACAATAAATGAATCCAATCAGGAGCATTAAAAGATTTCCAGACTTTAGTTCTAAACCCACGGCCCACACGTCAGTGACTCCACGGCACATATTGAGACACCATTAACGCACCAAATGATAAGCAATGATGAGCATTAAAGTCGTCCAAGAACATGACGACAACGGAGGTCTTGGTCGACAAACCCGGCGTGTTCCACAGCCTTGCGCGCGATGTGGACCTCGTCGGCGGAAACCAAGAACACGGATGAGTCCCAAATAGGGAGGAGAACCTAAAGGTGCCAACAGCTAGGCTAAAGCGCACCACCGGCGGCTGGCCGGAGATGACCGAAGGAGGCTAAATACAAGAAGACGAAAAGCTACCGAGGTTCAAAACGAGGGCTTCAACACTAAGGTACTTACTGTGGAACGAAGGAGGCCCAAGAATGGTCGCAGGAGTTCGGTGACGGTAGAGGTCGCCGAGGTGAAGAAGACGGCTCCGACCACGAACAACCGGCTCCTACTTTGTCAACCTCTGTGAAGGTTTAAACAAAGCAAATTAGGGAGATTTGGAGGTGACCAAGAGAACAAAAGACAGCCAACAATCGCAATATTGAACCTTTGGAGCTCTGAGGTCGCCGGAGAGCTCCAAAGTTCAAGAATGGTGGCAGAGGCTTTTGGTGTTTTGAGCACAAGAGCAGAGAAAGGAGTGGGGTTGAAAAGGAGTGTCTAAAGAAGCTTAGATAGAAAGCTTGGGCTTCTAATATAGCTGGTGGGAAAATGGCAAAGTCAGGTGTAATCGAGCCAAAGTACACATGAAATGATGGGAGTAGGTTGTCGAGAGACTTTTGAGCAAAAGGTGTTGCAGACATTTAATGTTGGCAGACATAGCCGCTTGTCACCCTTAGAGTTGACAAGGCACCGCTCTACCGCCATGCACAAAATTGATAATGCCTGTGCCCACCCGATGCGGTGAGAGGACCAGGAGGACCGGTCATAGAGCTCAACGGCTAAAATCAGCACAGAGCTCCCACTAGGGAGGTCGTGAGCTGTTGGATTGAAATCTAAGGGCTCAGATTTAGAATTATGTGTTAGAGGTCCTAACACTTAGGGGAGGTCTGAGCCACAGATCTCAAGATGGACGGCCCACGATCACCCAAGTGCTAGGGGTGGTCGTGGGGGGCGAGGAGGTCGCCTGTGGTGGTCTTTGCAAAGGTGCAAAGGAGGTCCTAGGGAGGTCCTCGAGGTTGTCTTTGCAAATAGAACAGGAGGAGGTCGTGCGGGTGGGAGGTCTTTTACAAAGACCGAGGAGGTCCTTGATCGTTGATTTGAAATCCAACGCACTGCACCACCGCGCCAACCCGACCGAGCCCGACATGGCTTAATTGGCTCGGTGCGACGAAGACTGAAAGTCGGACAGGTTTGAGTCTAAGTTTGACTCGGACGTGTTTAGAGTTTTAATTTGAATTGAGATTTTGAAGGGGTCTTAATAGATAGAACTAGCTCCAAATTTTATGAAATTTTGTGGTGGCTTGCTAACCTTGAGATGGACCTTGTATAAAATTTTTAGGAGTTTTCGTCTTTGTACATTTTCCCCAAAATTTATACAATGTTAGTTTAAGTTTTGACTGCCCTCTAAAATACTCAAACAATTTCTAAAAATTGTGAAATTTTCCAGAGGGGCCACATACCATCCCAAGATCTTAGGAAAAATACTTACAGGAGATGATCAAGATATTCGACAAGATTGTTTTTGGAGGATCAAGATTTGGATCCAAAAGACTTGTGACTTTGTATTCCCATACTCTTGTACAATAATTGTTTAGTACACGCAGAAAATACATGATGTAAGAAAAAGTTTTAATTTCTACTCATTTTCTTACACTTACACCACAAGTTAAAATTGGGGATGTTACAAACCTCCCCCCCTTACAAAAATCTCGTCCCGAGATTTGGTTCACTCGGAAAAGAAAGAGGGGTAGTCTGCACGGAGACGATCTTCTCGCTCCCAAGTAGCTTCATCCTCGGAATGGTTTGACCACTGAACCTTAAGGAACTTGATGGTCTTATTCCTCGTTCTTCGTTCAGCTTCCTCGAGTATGCGAACAGGACGCTCGCGGTAGGTCAAATCTTCCTGGACATCAAGAGTTTCCAACGGAGCTTCCTCTGTTGGAACACGGAGGCACTTCTTTAGCTGGGACACATGGAACACATCATGTACTCCCGCAAGTGCAGCAGGCAACTCCAACTTGTAGGCAACAGCTCCTTTCTTCTCGATAATACGGTAGGGGCCAACATATCGAGGAGCTAACTTTCCCTTGACACCAAAACGCCGTGACCTTTCAGAGGAGAAACCTTGAGATAAACGAAGTCATTGGGCTCAAAGCTCAACTCACGACGACGACGATCCGCATAGCTCTTCTGTCTGGATTGAGCTGTGCGCAAGCGGTCACGAATGAGCTGGACTTGACTCTCGGCCTCATTAATCGAGCCCGGGCCAAAGAAAGGTCTTTCACCGGTCTCAGACCAGTTCAACGGGGTTCTACACTTTCTCCCGTATAAGGCCTCAAATGGTGCCATGCCGAAACCGCTTGAAACCGTTGTTGTAAGAAAACTCGGCGAATGGCAAGCACTTCTCCCAGTGCTTCCCATAGGCAAGGACACAAGCTCGCAGCATGTCCTCCAAAACTTGGTTGACCCTCTCGGTCTGACCATCTGTTTGGGGGTGATATGTCAGGCCGAAGAAAGACGAGTTCCATAGCTTCTTGCAAGCTATGCCGAATCGAAGTGAAGATGGAACCACGATCGAAATGATCGTCTTCGCACCATGCAAGCTCACTATCTGGCGAGATAGAGCTCCGCAAGGTGACCGATGCGAATCTTGGTCTTGATCGAAGAAAGTGCGCCACTTTTGTCAACCGGTCAATGATAACCCAAATGGCATCATTGCCCCGCTGTGACTGGGTAGGCGGTGATAAAATCCATCCCGACCGAATCCCACTTCCACTCCGGAATGGGCAAGGGTGAAGCAATCGGTGGACGCCGATGCTCGGCCTTGACACGACGACACACGCCGCACTCGCAACGAACCTCGCGATCTCCTCTTCATTCGGGTCCACCAAAATCTCTGGCGAAGATCACGGTACATCTTCGTGGCCGGGATGAATGGATAACGGAATCGTGGGCTTCGCGGAGGATCAAATTCCGCAACTCTATGTCCTTTGGAACCACGAGGCGTTTCGAACCTCAAGACACCAAGCTCATCTACGGAGAAGCACTTGGTCGTTCCGTTCTTGACATTTTCCTTGATGCGGTTTACCCCAACATCCGATCACGAGCGCACTGATCCGATCCACCAAGGTTGGTGTACAACCAAGGCAGCGAGGAACCTGCTCAACCAAACCCTGTGTTGAGACGTTGAAACTCCTCTAGAAGAGGGGTGATGCTCTGAAGCAACAATGCATTACAATGCGCTTTGCGACTAAGCGCATCCGCAACGACATTGGCCTTGCCCGGATGGTAGTGAATACCCATGTCATAGTCCTGATCAACTCCAACCATCTCCTTTGCCCGAGGTTCAGTCCGGTTGGGTAAACAAATACTTCAAGCTTTTGTGATCCGAATACACTTCACAACGACACGATCGTAATGTCGCCGATCTTAAGTGCATGGATCACGCGCCAACTCCAAGTCATGGGTAGGATAGTTAAGTTCATGAGGTCTCAATTGCCTTGATGCATAGGCCACTACCTTGCCTTCTTGCATAAGGACACAACCGAGGCCTCGACGAGAAGCGCCACAAAAGATATCAAGCCGCGATCGACATCGGGAGAACAAGAACGGAGCGGTGGTCAATCGCTTCTTAAGCGCTTGGAAACTTTCCTCGCAATCAGCGGACCACGAGAACTTCTTGTCCTTCTTGAGCAACTCGTCATCGGCCGCTATCTTGGAGAAGTTCTCGATAAAGCGGCGATAATATCCCGCTAAACCAAGAAAACTCGAACTTCGGTGACCGGTAGGTCGACTCGAGAAAGCACATCGCCGATCTTGCTAGGATCCACGCCTACGCCTCCGCCGAAAGAATATGGCCTAAGAAGGCTACTTCCTTCAACGTAACGCGCACTTGCCGAACTTCGATACAACTTGTGCTCGCGAAGCTTGCCCAACACAAGCTTCAAATGCTCGGTGTGTTCCTCATCGCTCTTGGAGTAGATAAGAATATCATCGAAGAAGACCACAACGAACCTATCCAAATACTCCATGAACACCGAATTCATGAGGTTCATGAACAAGGTCAGGGCATTGGTTGCCGAAAGACATGACGGTATACTCGTACAAGCCATAACGAGTAGAAAAAGCCGTCTTTGGAATATCCTCAGTCGAATCCGAACTCGTGATATCCCTCTCGATCAATCTTGGAGAAAACCCGAGCTCCGTTAATTGATCGAAGAGATCGTCGATCTGGGGCAAGGGTACTTGTTCTTTACCGTTACTTCATTAAGTGGACGGTAATCAACGCACATGCGCAGCGTCTTGTCCTTTTTCGACAAAGATGGCTGAGCATCCCCAAGGAGATGAGCTAGGCGGATGAAACCCTTCTCCCGAAGCTCACCCACCGCTTCTTCAACTCCACCAACTCAATTGGGTCCATCCAGTAAGGCCTCTTTGAAATCGGGATGCAGGGAACCAACTCAATGACAAACTCGAGGTCTCGAATCGTGGCATCCACGAAGGTCATCGGGAAGACATCAATAAAGTCACATACCACTTGGGACTTCACTAATATCTAGAGCCGCTTCGCTAGCGCGAATAGATGCGGATCCCGCAGCCTTCGGCGAAAGCTAACCCGCCGCTGTAAGGATCGTGAGGTAGATGAGCCTCCTAGCGCAATCAATTTGTCCCATGTCTTTGAGACAACCAATCCATGCCTAGGATTACATCTAAGCTCGCCGATCGAAGGAGGATAAGGTTTGCCAAGAATCCTACCCTTCTATCTCAACAGGACATCCCTACACTCGGACTCAGCTCTCAACTCCGAACCGGAGAGCGAATGAGCAGCGGGACCAACAATGGAGTAAAGGAGACCCCACGCAAAGAAAAGACTCGAAACAAACGAATGAGATGCGCTGAATCAAACAAAATCAGCGAGTGGAAAGAGTTAACAGAAAGGGTACCCAACACAACGTCGGGTGCCTCTGTGCCTCCTCCGCGGAGATGAGGTTGACGCGCCACTACCCACGCCTTGGGTAGCGGGGACAACCTTCGATCTGGGAAGAACCACCTCCTGCCCGCGTCCTCCATTAGGACGAGGGCCGCTCGGTCCGTTAGGGCAAGCATTGGCATAATGCCCTTCCGGTTGCACGAAAAGCAGTGACCCGGCCGGATTGCGGGGCCACTCGCTGGTTCGCAGCGCACGCGGATCGGGGCACGCGGCTGCGAGGGCGAGGAGCTGGTGCTTTGGCGGCCTCGGTGGTAGTGAAGCCACGTAACGGGCCTCGGAGTAGGCCCGACACGAGGGCGAGAGGCCGCTGTGCGGCATCACCGGGCCTCCCACTTGCGCTGCGGGACTCGCCAGCCGCCGCCTTGTGCTCAGCAACAATGGCCTTGTCTACCAAGGCCGGAAGTCAACAAAGTCCACAATGGAGAGCCCGTCTTGCAGCTCCTCGCACAAAACCTCCATGAACTTCTCCGCTTGGCCTCATCGGTGGCCACCTCGGATGGAGCATAACGAGCCAAGTGGTTGAACTCGCATGTACTCCATCACCGACTTACGCCCTGCTTGAGCGCGAAACTCCTTCTTCTTCGCCTTCATCAAGCGGCGGGGATGTGAGCTCGACGGAACGCCGTCCGAACTCATCCCAAGAGGCGGTGTGGCGGCGGGCTGCATGACCAAGAAGTTCTCCCACCAGAGAGTTGCTCCCCGGCCGATGGGAGGCAAAGAGTGCCCGCCCTGGTCCAGCATCGAGCAACGCCGAGCTACGCCAACTCGACGCAGCCAGTCATCTGCGCCCAATGGGTCCTCGACACGGAGAACGTGGGGTGGGTGCGAAGAAACTCGCAAGGCCCCCACGAGATCGAGGTCCACCCCTTGCCCAGATCTCCGAGGCACCGCAAGAGGGCGGAGGTGTTGCGCGCAATAACATCCAGCGAGACCCTCCGTCCCTCCGAACGGTTGCGCTCAATCAGTAGAAGGACCTCACCATGGTCGGAGGAGGCGAAGCTCCTCATCCAAACCAGTGCGACCACGGCCGCTACGAGTACCTCCACCATCCTCGCTTTAAGAAACTTAGGTTAGAAACCAAAGCACTAACAAAGAGAAGTTGATGAAAGCGAAAAGCTAACGATTAGGGGAAGGAGACATCACCCTAACCGAAGGCCAAAAACAGCAAGTAATAACTTTAAATGTTTCCAAAGAAGTTCCAAAACAGCAAGGAAACTCCAAACCAAGCTCAACTTCTCAATGCCATTAACCCGTATTGAATGAACGAGTAATAGTGTGAGAAGATAAAAATTTCAGCACACTACAACCAGCCTAACACTACTCAAGAACAAGGTTAAGGCGATAAAGATAACGTTAGATACTTAGCTAACTAGTATCACATCTTACCCTTTTATTCCCACAAGTTTTACTTGATTAACCTCTCATTTTCTACCCTGGTTAGAACCTCTGAGCTTGCTGTCCGGAAACTGAATGATCGCTGTCCAGATTTCGCATCCAAGCCTCCTAATTGAAATCTTCAACTTCGGAAGCTTCAAAACCTTGTAGAGGGCGGCTAACATTTCAATTTGCCAAGCTCATTGGTCCCAAAACCCAATTAATCGATAATGACTATCTTTTGAGAGAAGGAAAGGGGAAAACACTTTTAAAACTTAAATTAGAGCAAGATGAGATAGAAAGCTAAGATAGGTAAGGAGTAAAATCTGAGAACTTACTTAAGCTTTCACAAATCATTTGACCCTTTGAAAATAAGGTTTTCAAAATATCCTAAGGACGACCAAGCTTGGGTTACTACGGTCGGAATGGCTCTGATACCAACTTTGTGAGGACCCCGGTTTATTCGGCTTGTACTGTTTAACCATCCACTTGGTCCTAACGGTACAAATCAAATAAACAAGCCTCGAGATATGTATACTTCCGTAAATGCAGATACACACCCGCTACAAAATCATGCATCAATTCCATTCATACACATAGAGCCAAAGCAAAAGCAATAAATGAAAGACATAGATAATATAAAGAGAGTTATTATAAAAGAGAGGCCGACGGCCAAAATTCATAAAGACAAGTAAATACACGGAAGCAAAATGGCCATAAGATGGCGATGAACAAAAGCCAATCGGTGTGCCTTTACCCACAAGGCAACCAACCGACCGCCAAGCTAATCGTCCCAAGCAGTGCACAAGAACACGACTCACAAAAGTGAGGCCCTTGGGGCTCACCTTCTTCCTCTGCAACAATTAATATTAAGCAAGCGGATGAGTACAAAACTTGTTTTTGTACTGCAAGACTGACGTGTGAGATAACAGAACTATAATTAACTACATGCAAGCTTTATTTAAGTGGATGAGGCTTTGGACTTATTTTCAGCATAAAGCAAGTTTTCATTTACAATAAGGTAATAGATTCAAAGCAAGTTTGCAATTAACTTTTATTGTTCAAATAAAAGAGAGACAAATATAACATAGATAGAGACAACACTAACCTAGAAGTGACTAACCCATAGTCACCACAACAATAGCATGAAGTACCCTTCATACCACCCATGTCAAGTTTAAGTTTTTAAAAGGTTGTAGTCTAGTTCTTGTGGAAATAACCAAGCGTGTCCATAACCTAGGGCGAGGCTATTCGAATAGTTTAACCTGCGCAGGGTGTACCAATGTACCCACACGATAGACCGCTTTCCACCAGCCACGGTTAGCACACTTCCTTTGGTATGCGAGGCATGGCTAAGTCTAACAAGACGCTTTCCAATGGACGATGCTAATTAAGAGCCGCAACCCACGGGAGAAAGACACATTAAACAGCCTAACCGTCCGCTAATGCTCCTCCAACACCACAAACACACACACACAGAACACACCCACCGACCAGCTCATAATTAACACCTCCCAAAGTACTTAGTCAGAGAGGTTCCATATCCCCTCGTGGTTAGCACGCAATAATTGCTTGGATCAATGGCACAAGTAACTCGGTCCTTAGGGACTTAGGCACCATTCCAATCACACCTGTAAGATCACACCAACATACCATTGTGCCCAAATCAAGATATAATTTTTGTTTTGAGTTTTGATTTGTAAATCAATAAAACACAAGGGTTGGACATAATGGAGTAGTATAAGTAGTTGTGTGATCAAGATCACCGACTAAGTCGACGATCGCCCAATACTACCGATACTAGGCATGGCTAAGCAATATTTATTCGAATCTACTAAGTGACAAGAGCTCATCCAACGAACTCTAATCACAAAGAAATAACCTAGGCTCGGGTAGTAGAGGATAATTATTTACCTACAGATTATGCAACTAGAGGATTAACTAATCAATTTAACAACAAAATAGCAATGCATACATAGAAGTTAAACAAAATATTAGACTTTAAAAGTAATGGGATCAATGGGAAATGATCAAACTGCTTGTTCGCTTGTGTTGCTCAATTTGTTGCGGAGGGTCGTTCTGGGATTACCGCAAATATCGAATCCTAAGCGAAAGAGCGAAAACAACCAATAAGACGAGCAACACTTAAACAAAAGAGCAAGCAAAATTATCCAAATGTGACGAAATTTATACACAAGGTAAAATACGAACATACCTAGACATAGAAACTGGAAAAACTTAATTCGGATTTGTGGTGCAAAAGATATTCTCTAAAAACCTAATTTCGGCCATAATTAGCACTTCAGCAAAAATATTTTCTAGAAAGATTTTGGAGCTGAAATTTTATGGTAGCTACCTACTGGTATAGTGGTAACCCATATAAAATTTCAGGTCATTTGGAGTTAAAATGATTTAGTTATGATTTTTCTAAGTTTTAAATCTAAGACATGATTATTTCAGATTAAAGACTCATCAAAACCTATACTAAGCTAAAGTATTTTAACAGATGCATTTATAGAACTTTAGTTTGTTAAATTTGGAGCTACAGAGAAAAAGATATGCAATTTTGAAGTTTAAAACAATTAATATGTTCAAATAAAAGCTCTCGGGACTAAATCTGGAAAACCCATAAAAACTGGGGAGGTCGTGGGCCGTTGATCAAAGATCGCACGGCCACGAGCTCTGATGCTAAAACCCGCGACGAGCACACAGGCGCAAAGACCTCATCGCGCCAAGGGGAGGTCTTAGCCGTTGGATCTAGACTTGATGGTCTGAATCTAACGAGGAGGTCCTAGACGGCAAGATCTAGCGAGGAGGTCTAAGCCGTAGATCTTGAATCCAATGGCTACGACCAGTGCACGCACAGCAAGACGCAAAGGAGGTCCTCGCGCTATCAGAGGTCGTGACCGCCGATCAAGATCCGCGGTCCCGAGCACTAGGGAGGTCTAAAGGTCAACGATTGATCGACGAGATCTTAACGGCCGGATCTCCCATAGGAGGTCCTGGACGGTTGAGATCTACCCGAGAGGTCCAGCCCGTTAGATCTAAATCTAACGGTCCCGTGGTCGGGCAGGAGGTCCTAGACGGCCACGATCTCGGTGGGAGATCCCGAACGACTAAGATGAAGCGAGGAGGCCGGGACGGCCGGATTGAGCCTAAGAGGTCTCGGCGGGGTTTTCTTGTAAAAGGCCACGGGTGGCTTTTACAAAGACGACCGAGGGTGGTCTGAGGTGGTCTTTGCATAATGACCAAGGGGAGGTCTTTGCAAAGAGGACCTCGGTGGAGGCCCGAAGGTGGTTTTACAAAAATGACCTCGAGGAGGTCTTTTTGCAAGAGTGGTCCTAGCGGATAGGATTTAACCAAGGTGGTCCTAGACGGCTAGGATCAACTCAAGGAGGTCCTAGACACCGAGGTTTTTGCGGAAAGAACCTAAGGCCCATATCTAATCTTGGAGAGGTCGTGAACGGCCAAGATTAGTCCGAGGAGGTCCAAGAGTGGATTTAAAGGCGCAGACCTCCGGGACAACGACAAAAGGTGGCAGCTAAGACAAATTAAAAGCATCTAATGATTGACAATAAATGAATCCAATCGGGAGCATTAAAAGATTTCGGACTTTAGTTCTAAACCCACGCCCACACGCCGCTGACTCCACTAAGACATATTGAGACACCATTAACGCACCAAATGATAAGCAATGATGAGCATTAAAGCTGTCCGAAGAACATGACGACAACGGGAGGTCTTGACTGACAAAACCCGAGCGTGTTCCACAGCTTGCCGCCGGCGATGTGGACCTCGTCGGCGGAAACCAAGAACACGGATGAGTCCCAAATAGGGAGGAGAACCTAAAGGTGCCAACAGCTAGGGCTAAAGCGCACCCTACCGGCGGCTAGCCGGAGATGACCGAAGGAGGCTAAATACAGCAAGACGAAAAGCTACTGAGGTTCAAAACGACCGGGCTTCAACACTAAGGTACTTACCAGGGAACGAAGGAGGCCCAAGAATGGTCGCAGGAGTTCCGGTGACGGTGGAGGTCGCCGGAGGTGAAGAAGACGGCTCCCGCCACGAACAACGGCTCCTACTTTGTCAACCTCTCGTGAAGGTTTAAACAAAGCAAATTAGGAGATTTGGAGGTGACCAAGAGAACAAAAGACAGCCAACAATCGCAATATTGAACCACTTTGGAGCTCTGAGGTCACGAGAGCTCCAAAGTTCAACAATGGTGGCAGAGGCTTTCGGGTGTTTTGAGCACAAGAGCAGAGAAAGGAGCTGGGGTTGAAAAGGAGTGTCTAAAGAAGCTTAGATAGAAAGCTTGGGCTTCTAATATAGCTGGTGGGAAAAATGGCAAAGTCAGCCGGTGCACTGAGCCAAAGTACACATGAAATGATGGGAGTAGGTTGTCGAGAGACTTTTGAGCAAAGGTGCCGGACATTTAATGTTGGCAAGACATAGCCGTTTGTCGACCTTAGAGTTGACAAGGCACCGCTCTCACTGCCATGCACAAAATTGATAATGCCAGTGCCCACCCGATGCGGTGAGAGGACCGGGAGGACCGGCCATAGAGCTCAACGGCTAAAATCAGACGAGCTCCCACTAGGGAGGTCGTGAGCTGTTGGATTGAAATCTAAGGGCTCAGATTTAGAATTATGTGTTAGAGGTCCTAACACTTAGGGGAGGTCTGAGCCACAGATCTCAAGATGGACGGCCCACGATCACCCAAGTGCTAGGGGTGGTCGTGGGGGGCTGAGGAGGTCGCCTGTGGTGGTCTTTGCAAAAGGTGCAAAGGAGGTCCTAGGGGAGGTCCTCGAGGGTTGTCTTTGCAAATAGAACAGGAGGAGGTCGTGCGGGTGGGAGGTCTTTTACAAAGACCCGAGGAGGTCCTTGATCGTTGGATTTGAAATCCAACGCACTGCACCACTGCGCCAACCCGACCGAGCCCGACACGGCTTAATTGGCTCGGTCACGAAGACTGAAAGTCGACTGGTTTGAGTCTAAGTTTGACTCGGACCAGTTTAGAGTTTTAATTTGAATTGAGATTTTGAAGGGGTCTTAATAGATAGAACTAGCTCCAAATTTTATGAAATTTTGACAGTGGCTTGCTAACCTTGAGATGGACCTTGTATAAAATTTTTAGGAGTTTTCGTGCTGTACATTTTCCCCCAAAATTTATACAATGTTCTGGTTTAAGTTTTGACTGCCCTCTAAAATACTCAAACAATTTCTAAAAATTGTGAAATTTTCTAGAGGGGCCACATACCATCCCAAGATCTTAGGAAAAATACTTACAGGAGATGATCAAGATATTCGACAAGATTGTTTTTGGAGGATCAAGATTTGGATCCAAAAGACTTGTGACTTTGTATTCCCATACTCTTGTACAATAATTGTTTAGTACACGCAGGAAATACATGATGTAAGAAAAAGTTTTAATTTCTACTCATTTTCTTACACTTACACCACAAGTTAAAATTGGGGATGTTACAATATATTTGAGACTCTTGTGGTCGGTGTAGATCTCGCAACGATTACCGATGAGGTAATGTCGCCAAATCTTTAGAGCATGAACAACCGCCGCAAGCTCTAAGTCATGAGTGGGATAGTTAGCTTCATGAGGCCTCAACTGTCTTGACGCATAAGCCACCGCCGCCCTCTTGCATAAGCACACAACCGAGCCCATGGCGAGATGCATCACAAGAAATATCAAAGCTCTTGTGAACATCCGAAGGATGAGCTTTGAGCCGTGGTCAAGCATTCTTTGAGAATCAAAGCTTTGTTCACAATCGGTGACCATTCGAACTTCTTTTCCTTCTTCGAAGTTGAGTCATAGGCCTAGAAATCTTGGAGAAGTTCTTGATGAACTGCGGTAGTAGCCCAAGCCCAAGAAAATCGCGAATGTCGGTGACGCTCTTTGGTTGTTTCGATTCAAGACATCCTGCACCTTACTTGGATCAACAAATGACACCACCCTTGGAGAGTACATGACCCAAGAAACTCACTTTCACGGCCAAAATTCACATTTGCTTTGAATTTGGCATAGAGTTGATGTTGACGGCTTTTCCAACACAAGTCTCAAATGTTTCTCGTGTTCTTCGTCGGACTTAGAGTAAATAAGGATGTCATCAATAAATACAACGATTTAACTGGTCCAAATACTCCATGAAAACCGAGTTCATGAGATTCATGAAATAAGCGGGTGCATTAGTCAATCCAAAAGACATAACGGTGTACTCGTATAGACCATACCGAGTAGAGAAAGCTGTCTTCGGAATGTCCTCTGTCCTGACCTTGATTTGATGGTAACCCAACCTCAAGTCAATCTTGGAGAACACTTGGGCTCCACTAAGTTGGTCGAACAGTCATCAATCCGCTAAGCGGATACTTGTTCTTAATAAAGGACTTCATTCAACGGACGGTAGTCAACACACATCCGCAAGCTCTTGTCTTTCTTCTTAACAAAGATGGCCGGGCATCCCCAAGGTGAGGAGCTTGGCCGGATGAAACCCTTATCTTGAAGCTCTTGGAGTTGTGCTTTCAATTCTACTAACTCATTAGGAGGCATCCGATACGGCCGCTTTGAGATCGGCGCAGTACCGGGTGCAAGCTCTATGACGAATTCCACTTCACTGCCCGAGGCATGCGGGTAGTTCTTCAGGAATACATCGGGATATTCACATACCACCGGAACTTTCTCAATTTCAAGAGAGGTACTAGCTTCCAAAGCATAGAGATGAGAACTGCCAACTGAAGGTGCAAAAATGACCTGACTGCCATCTTCGCTAGTGACTGAAATGGAACGTTGAGCACAATCGATCTTTCCCTGATTTTTGGACAGCCAATCCATCCCTAATATCACATCAATACCTACTGAATTTATCACAATTAAATTTGCTAAGAAGTTGATATTTTGAATTTCCACTTTTACGCCCCGGCAGACTTGATCGGTTTGGAAAACCGATCCCGGTGATTGAATTTGATAAGGTGGCTGAAGTTTGACTATTTCAAATTGATTAAGTGTAGCATATTGTTCTTTGATGAATGAATGAGATGCTCCTGAATCGAATAAAACTGATGCAGGACAAGAATTAACGAGAAGTGTACCCAAAACGACGTCCGGAGCGTCGCTAGCCTCCTCGGCGGTGACGTGGTTCACTCGGCCACGCGCTGAAATCTGAGGAGGGGTAGATGCTGCCCTCGGAGGTGGTGAAGGTCTCGCCACAGCTGGTGGAGTAGGAGCTCGATAAGTCTGGGGCATTCCTCGCCGCATGCAGGCGGTGGTGTGCATAGTGGCCCTGGCGACCACAATGGAAACAGGTGACATTGGGCTTGTATGCCCCACTGTTCTGGGAGTTCTTACCCCCGTTGTTCCGCTGCGCCACTGGTGGAGAGGGTCGTGGAGGTACCACAGGAGGCCTCGGTGGTCTTTGGGGCACGAGAGCGAGGTGCCAGGGTGGCCTGGCGCCGCGAGGGAAACTGCTACTAGCTGAGAACTGGGCTGCCCTCCTCCTCTTCCTGGACTCCTCCACTGCCACACTCTTATGCTCCACAACTATGGCCTTGTTCACTAGATGCTGGAAATTGCGGAAATCATGTGCAGCTAGAGCCAATCGCATCTCCTCGCTGCCGCCCATGAAGTGGCGGCGCGGCGTCGATGGATACATCATCTGGGGCATAGCGGGCCAAGGAGTTGAACTCTGGAGGTACTCCGAGACGGTCTTCTTTCCTTGCTTCAGGGCAAGGAACTGCTGTTGCTTGATCAACATAACCCCCTCAGGAATGTGAGCCTCCCTGAAGGTCGCACAAAACTCGCCCCATGATGGAACTTCCCATCCGGTGCATGGCGGTATAATTGTCCCACCACGCACTAGCGCCCTCAAGGCGATAGCGGCAAAGAGCACCCTCTCAACGCTGTGCACCGAGCAATAGCCACTTCTTCTCAATGTCTCGGCCAGTCCTCGGCCTCCATCGGGCTCGGTGCGAGAAGGTGGAGGGATTGGTTGGCTGAAATCAGCGAGACCTCCCGCCGCCTCTGCTGTCCCCTCTCCTGCCGCCGCAGGCGGGAGAGGTGTTGCGAGCTATCGCCTCCGAGGATCCTGGTCCGATCCATCCTGCTTTCTCGACCGTGCAAGACTTCCACCATAGTGGGTGGCGGAGGAAGTACCTCCTCGGAAGAAGCCCGTGGGCCGGGCGGTGAGAGGGCTCACCCTCTCCTCGCGGGCGTAAAGTTCGCCACAGCAGCAGAACGAGTGCCCAGGGTGGCGATCCCCATCGCACTGAGCTCTAGCCCGAGTATTAGGACTCGACATCCCGGAGTGACAAGGAGGATTAGAAGATAAACATGAAGGTCACAACTTATTTGAGCAAGCAATAAGAATGATATTTAAAAACACAGAAATTTAACATCAAATAAGGTACAAAACATTAAGGCGATTACAAAATCCATAATAAAGAAATGATAGTCCTTTGGAACAATTACATCCAAAGTTGGCCGAGACAAATGGCAACCGCCCAAAGTCAAGGTCCAAAATAATACAAGAAGATCCAACGACTACTAGCTTGTTACAATAATTAAAGGATACACGCCAATGAAAACATGCCCGACAATGAGCTCACTACCTCAACACCTAGATATTATTCCGGTCAAAGTTCACGGAAACTCATCCAAAAGATGTGCCCTGTGGATCCAGATCATCGGGTCCCCTAGGTTAGAAGACATAAAGGTGATCCTATGGCATTAATATGACCTCCTACCACAGGAAGACGACAATCTGCTGGTGCAGAAAGATAAGGGGAGATCATATTAGTGCCATATAGCACACTGGGATGGATGAGCCTCATATCATGCATGAGCCTTAAGTGCTCCTGGGCCTCAATGAGACGCCGTCGCGTCTCCCACAACTCATGCATGGTGCAGCGATGCATCTGGTCCATGATGTGCACCAGTCTTGCCAATTGTCGGACCTGAGGGTCTTCTCCGAACTGAATCCTAGCAAACCTGCTCACTTCCCCTTCACATGCTTGCATGGGGAAATGGTCATAGAGGCGGTGGGACAGCTCGGTCAGTCATAGCGAGGCGACTCATGGCCACCTAGCCACTTCTTGCAGCCGCCATGGCCTCCAAGTGCCATAAGCTCAAAGCGATCGGGATACTTCCGTAACATGCCTAGCAATAATATACGCCACACCAAGTATTCCTCCATTCCGGTCCTCGATCTCGACGGTAAAGGGAGTACGTCATTGGTAGGTGAAATTCGCCTTCCACATCATATCCTCGGTAACTCCGGGTATCCTCCACATCCTCGGCTTGGGTCTCGAACAAGGTATTGGGGTTCATCTAAAGGATGAGAAAAGGCAAGGTAAGTTAGTTTTGCAAAACCAAAACTGAATAAGGCAAAGAATGATACTAGGATGGGTAAGGAATAAAAGATACTCCTAACTTAACTTTTCAAAGAAATTTTGATAATTTGGAAAATAAATTGACCAAGGGTTTGCTAAACTTAACGCCCATGCTATCACTAACCTCTGACCAAGTATGGCTCACGATACTGTAACGTGGGGACCCCGGGTTATCTCCTTAAAACCGAGACTAATCAAGATCTTAGGACATAACCGGGATCTCGGTAAATGGATTCCAACTTAACTCGGCCTAAG
Organism: Ampelocalamus luodianensis; assembly: GCA_036346255.1. NCBI lineage: Eukaryota > Viridiplantae > Streptophyta > Magnoliopsida > Poales > Poaceae > Ampelocalamus > Ampelocalamus luodianensis. Next base: position 56,581,544 of record CM070625.1, on the reverse strand, counting down.
TGAGAGGCTCAACTCAAATATAGAGCCACGACGATCATGCGCGCGCTCCTCTGCGAGCACTACATGATTGTCGGTTCTCCAACAAGTCAAGCACGACACTTAGCGAGTTAAATGGGAATCAAGAACAGCAGTATGACCTATATTGGCTCCCAAGATCAGCGACCAATATAATCATACCCTCATTACAACGTTGATCACATCCATACAACCATCATACATAAATAGAGCAAAAGTTACAACACGCTTTCAAGTATACAAATACATAAGGGGCCGACCGCCAAGTTTAACAAGTTTATAGCGAAGCGCAGTAAATAAACCAAAAGGCCAGCGATGGTATGCCCACAACCCATCGGCAACCGATCGGGAGTTAGAAGATAGCATACTACTCGTCGGTGTCACCTAAATCGACACCGCGAACTCATCAACCTCGATGATCGTCCTCACTGTAAAAAGCCAAGCAAACATCCGCCGAGTACCAAAGAGTACTGCAAGTCTTACACAAATAAAAATAGTTATGCATAAGGTTATTCAAAGGAAGGCTCAGATTGGCTTAGTTTTGCGAAAGAGACGCAACAATGTACAACCTACACATACTAGTTTTTCAAATGCCATTTCAAAATCAGATTTGAAGTAGAAGTAAAGCATGTGAATAAGTAATGAACTAAGTAACAAATAAACATACAAATAACAAAGTGGCTGCCCACTTTGATACAACAACAAACATGAACATCCCATTCATGCTAATTACCAAGTTCACCCGCAATTTTACTTCCAAGTCTAACAATAGTAACTCCCGAACTCAAGCGGTTGTCCATAACCGTGGACACGGCTATTCGAATAGATTATACCTGCAGGGTGTACTACTTTACCCACACGACTGATTAGCCCGTAAGCCTCCGGATAATGGCACACTTCCTTTGGTATCTTTGGCGGGGAGAATCGAGATACGGTCATTTTCAAGAAGAAAACCCTATTGAGCTAAGTCCCCATGTGAGATGTTTCCGGTCTTAGTACAAGCAGCGATAGCACTTGCTAAGGGGCTCACAAGTTATATTGGAAATACCGACGCAACATAAAGGGTAATTGGTGCTACCATGCACACTATAGAACATTACATCGGCTCCTAAGGACAAATGATCAAACACAAATGCCCCTACACCACCATGGGACTTAACACAATAGAACCTTCCCCCTACTTAACCATACAGCACCCATATACGCTTATGGTAGCACGAAAAACTTGAATCAACGACGTTACCAAAGTTCGGTCCTTAATTGTCGGACAAGTCCAACCACATACCCAAATCTCGTGCACAAAGCACCATCACTAACCAACACTTGTCCAGACCAAAAGCTCATTTAAAATGACAAAATTTAACTTGTAAAACAGGTACGAAGATCTGAAACAAAAGTATATAATGAGAGTTGTGTTTATCCCATAATTGTCGGGTTATTCCGACAATCAACTACCGATTCTAGACTTGCATGGCTAAGCAAACTCGAAACAATATAACTTCAAAACTCCTATCATATCATTTCAGCAATGGAATAATTCATGGATAGCCACAATGACAACATAATAGGATGTGTCTAACTATTCATCACAAAAATAGCGACATTATCAAAATAGCATGCAAGCAATTATCATTGCATCTATCCTAACAAAATTGGGATCAAATATGATGCAAAAGAAAGTTCAAAGGATGCTTGCCTTGCAGGTAGCTAAGTTGTTCGCTCTCGGTTGCGGAGTCAATATCAATGGGCTCGGTATCTAGATAAATACAATACCGAATAAACACCGAGAAAACAGCTCAAAAACCAAAATGCTCAAAAATGCATGATTTTTCTACAGCAGTTAGGTCATGATTTTAGATGGATTTAGGTAAAAGATTTATTCCATTTGGAGTTATGAAATGGAAGTTATGCCATTTTGAAACTCGTGTTTCGATATGCCTGCTTTGAGTAATTTTAATTATGAAGTGAAAATTTGTAGGGTAGTGGTGGGGTAAAGGATTGCACAGGTAAATAGGCAACATTATTACAAGTCCAGAATAGTTGAGTTTGTCCTATTTGGAGTTTTTATGATTTAGTTATGTATTTTCAAAGTTATCAGCCTTTTATAGTACAACAATAATAGAGTTAAAGATATATTTTGCTAAAACACATTCTCTGTGACAGAGGCAACAGGGAAACCATTTTTAGAAATAAGTATACTGAAAATAAAAATTACGAGTTGGTTTCATTGTTTTTGGATGTTCCAATATTTACTTATGCATTTTTAAGGATTTCAGCCCATTTTCTATTGTAAATATAATGGTTTTTAATGAGTTAATCTCCAAGTAATGTTTTCTGTAATAGAGACATGTATGAAACTAATTTTGATAGGAAGTCCATTAAGAATGTAAATTTCGTAGTGGTTTCATGTGATTTGGAGTTAAGATGAAATAGTTATGCATTTCTAAAGTTAATACTAATTTCCAGTGTATAAATAAACTGATTTCGAATTTTACTAAAGTGATTTTTTTTTTACTCTTCTCACCGAGTGCAGCGCTAGCCGATCCATCGACAGCCGGCCCTCGTCGCCGCCCATCATAAGCGCGCACGTGTGCGTGCTAGGGCGATGGTTGCGAGCCGTTGGATCAGGATCCAACGGTCCATATTCGAGATGCAATAGGACGGTCCGAATGTCTCACCAAATCCAGCCGTTCCTTTCGTGATCCGACGCCCATGATCGAGCGTAATCGGAAATTCGAAGAGCCACCAACTGGACCGTCGATATCGCATCGGACGGTCCACAACGATCCAAGTGTAAGGAACGGCGCCAGTACATCGCACGTGTTTAAATTTTTGGGCCCACACGTCAGTGGCTCCAACATTTACCAAATGTGTTGTTTTCTGTGGGTGGGGCCGCATGTAATAGACTCATCGGCCGCTTAAGACAACACTTAAATGCTAATGATTGGAGTTTAACGGCTAATGACATGCTACGTGGACGGCCGGCGTGACGACACGGCAACGCGCGTTCGGTGGCTTGCACGGCGGCTCGCGGCGCTACGCGCCACGGCGAGCTAGCCACTTGTTGCATTAGCCGCAATAGCCTTGTGCACCTAATAGAAGTGGTGGCGAGGTCCGAGGTGGACCGCGCCGCGCTAGCCGGAGATGCACGGCGCGTTCATACGGCAAAAATGGAAATGGCTAACTCGAGCTCCTCGGTGCAAAGTAGCGAGTGCTTAAGCTACCTTAAGGTCTAGTAAAGTTACCCAAGCCGTGAGGAGCTTGGGGAGGCTGGGGTTGACCGAGTCTTTGTTGAGCGTGGAAGACAAAGGCGGTCAACACGGCTTCACGTGGACAAGGAGAACGAGCAAAGCAAACAAGTGTGAATGCTCGGGCTAGCTCTGAGGTTGTGCTAGGAAGTCGTGGAAGCGAGGAATCAACATGAAACTTACCCGGACAAGGTGGGAGGTGAAGGGGTGCTCTTAGGCCGAAATCACTCCAATCCTCAAATACACGAGCGGTTGTTGTGCATTAACAAAATCAAGTGAGGGGTTTGGACTACAGAGCTAGGGCGCACAAAGTGACACGAGGAGCGAGGACCATACCTCCGGAGACAAGAAAAGACCTACGGATGCCACTCGGGGCGTGCTCCGGAGGTGGGTTAGAGCACGAGGATGAACCGCTGCTACAAGCAAAAACAAGATCTCGCGTGAGCAAAAATGGAGACATCAAGGATCGGGAGTGGAGGAGCACCACTCGGTAGAAGCTACCCGTAGAGAACGAGGCAGAGCTTCCTCTTCTCCGTCGGTAGGAGAAGAAGTGAGCGAAATGGAGGAGCAGCAGGGGTATTATGTCAGCGGCGATGGCAGCTGGAGGCGGCGTCAAGTGGAGATTCTCGGGATTGGTTGCATGCGGCGGTGGAGTCACGGCGTGATGGAGCCGCTCGCGCACGCCGCCGCCGCTCGGCCGCGTGGCACAGATTCGAGGCGCCCGGGCGAGGTAGACGACGAACGACATCGGGCCCACCGGTCGATGTCTCTAACTTGCGCGCGAAAAGGAGAACGGACCAACGTGGCCGTTGGATGCATATCGGTGGGCGGGGTTTAAGGGAGCCAAGGGGCGCGGGGTGGCGATGCGCACTCGGGCCGTTGATCTTTCATCGGGCGGTCAGAGCGGTGCAACTAGTGGGTTGGGCTTAACCGCGCCGCAACGGACTCGGTCGGTACTACGATGTCTAGGGTTTTAGGGTTAAGGTTTGTTGTGATTTAAAATCTGTCTTAGCAACTTTGACCGGGTTTATAATTAGAAAGAAATCTCCTAAAATCATGAAATAATTTGTGGGGGTTCTTGGGAGTATATAGTTCCCATAAAAATTATGAAACCCCACTGTTCATAATATATTTTGTGATATTCAAATTCAAACATGTTGTATGTCTATTAAGTTGGTTTGAATTTTCATTAGGTTCAACCTAATTCCAAAAATTCTGGAAAAATTATATTTATTCTCAATAATTAATGTAGTATTTGAATAAATTGTTTCCAGATGATGATCAAAACTTTTTATTTCTGATTTGAATTGAATTTCAAACTTTGAAGGGTATGTTCATTTTTTTTTAACAGATTTTCCAAGTGCAATATATTATGAAATGGTTTGAATTCAATAATGCACGCTAATGAATTACATATTAACCATTTTAATTAGTTGGGGCTGTGACAGTTAATGACAATCAGAGAGATGGCGAATGATTGTGGAAGATTTTTCGCACTCAATCCGAATAGAAAGACTCGCGAGAAGGAATGCACCTCACAGCGGCTGCTAGCACACATGTATGTCCAGAAAACAATCAAGTCACTGGCACATATGCATGTCCAGAAAAGAATCAACCCACTGGCACACAAATTCCTTCCAGTGAAAAGGTTCTACCCGTCCATCCCCACTACAGCACTACTCTCTGGCGGACATTGCCTCGATTGATCTGCTTGTTTAGCTTACTAATAACACTGCATTTCTAACGCGCTTCCAGATCTGTACCTCCATCTGACCAATCCGAATCTGACACAAGAACTAGACGGTGATGCCAGTGCTCTATCTACAAGAACCTCAAGACCCAGCACAATTGACGACGATCTGTCGGTCTGAGCAGCCCTGCCCAGTGCCCAAATAATCTACTCACAAATACTACCGCTGTTGCTTATGGCTCGAGTCTTTCATCTATTCACATTTGTGGATTGATGATACATCCAGATCAATGCCATTTTAGTCTTATCAAGGGCCTGCTGCCCGTTTGCCATCTAGACTAGTTGGTCCACAGTGCCATTTTTTTTCTCTCTCCAGATAACGCTGTTGCTTGGTGCTGTTCTGGAACAGGGCACCATGTGTTTTGGTTGGCAGGCACCGATGGATAATTTGGTTTGGTTCCACGACCTGTTCTTTCACTTGGCACTTGTACTCACTCACCTTGGTGGGGGATCCGGATCCTCTGTAGTAAATGCAGAGAACAACGTAGTAAATGCGAAGACAACTGTGCAAGTGTTTTCACGCTATGCAAACAGTGTTATGGTATACTACTGTATCAAAACACTGTAGTAGCAGCCGAGAAGAGCAGTAGCAAATGTACTATAACGAAAAATCATTGTAGCACCTCTGTATTAAGAGCAGTGCTGCAAAGAATCCCTCTCCCCTTGGTGGGCGAGGATTTTGCTCTTCTCCACTCTATTTTTCAATGTACAATTCATTCCTCTACTTGAGATAGTGTTTGTTTGATGAAACCATGCATGCTACTCCTACCTAGTACAAACTGTACCAATTTATTAGGGCAAAATTGGCGGCAGGGTATCACGTTTCCCTTTCATTGGCTGTAGCACACCCAAACTTCATTTCTTTACTGAAAAGACGTTGTAATTTTGTGTCACTTCATTAAAAAAAATACAGTTTTGCTAGTTTTAAGTCGCTTGAAATTTTCTTAAGTTTAAGTCACTTGTTGTGACCATTGAATTTGTGTAGAGATTGGTGTGTTACATCATTGTCATATGATTGGATATTGATCTAATGGATGTCATATGATTGGATATTGATCCAATGGTCACAACAAGTGACTTAAACTTAAGAAAATTTTAGACAACTTATGAATAGACAGTCCCAAAAAAATATCATCCATCCTAGGAGGAAAGAATATATATGCAAATAGTCTGTGTTTGCCCTCACCTGTTCCGAGGGTTTGATTCAACCCCGTTCATGCGGGTTCAGGTCAGATCAGCATGGGCATGGTCTGCTTTGCCCGGGTGGTCTTCTTCTTGGCCTAGGCTCGAACATAAATGGAGAGGCGCAAGAGGAAGGGAACGGCGAGCTCCGACGACGAGGGAAAGCGCACGTGCGTGGCGTGTTCCCGAGGACGGAGAACTCATTTTCGAGATCGAAGGCGGTGGAGAAGAAGCCAAGAATGCTAGCGACACCGACGACCATGGCAACTCAGAGGAGGACGGCGATGGACGCCTTTGGTGGGCGAGATTGAAGGATAAGATGAGGGCGAGCTCCAGTGCGACAATACACACCTCGTGATGCGGTTGGTGAGGCGAGAAGGTAACGGAGAGGATGGGTCGACAGTGGCAGTGATGAGGCCGACGCGGCAACGGGCGGGGATGGCGACTCGGTGGTCTCTACCGACCCATGTGTAGTCGGGAGCGCGTTGCGAGGATAGGTTGAGGGCGCGAGCGCGCAAGGAAGGAGAGGCGCGGGAGAGCGGGAACCCAAGGGAATTGGAGGAGAGGTTGAGGCTGCGGAGGGCCGGGAGCGAGGCAGGGAGGCAAGTGACGAGGGCCCCGGAGAGCGTGTTGTAGGACAGGTCGAGGTCAGCAAGTGAGCGCGGGAGGGAGCTGGGGAGCTCGCCGGAGAGCGCGTTGGTAGAGAGGTCGAGCACTTGGAGATGTTGAGGCCTAGGAGGGCGATCACGCGACGGAGTGTTGGGCGGGTGGAGCGAGACACCGAGCCGGACGACGAGTGGGCGCGTGGGAGGCGCGTGAGAGGACTCATGAAAGGCGAGGCGCGCGTGCGGCGGGAGGCGCGGCCGCGAGGCGCGGCGAGACGCGAGGAGCAGGACGAGGAGCTTGAGGGGAGAGAGCGGCCGTGTGTCCACGACGAGAGGATCGAAGGGCGCGTGTAGGCCGAGCCTCCGCAGCGCGTCCGTCGCGTCGAAGCTGAAGGAGAACTTGAACTTCGGGACCCCTGCACGGTCCCCGAGCCCGTCATTTCGATCCGGCGGGAATATGAGCATGACCCCTGCACGGTCCCCGAGCCCGTCGTTTCGATCCGGCAGGAATATGAGCATGCAAAAGCACGATGCCCGGTGGTCGAGCCCGTCGTTGGGCCCCTCCATCCTGCAGAAGCACTGGAGGACCTTGAAGCAGCCCAGGTCGTCGTCGAAGCTGGCGGTGTAGTTGTAGAACTTCGCGGTTCGACGTGAAGGGCACCGTCACGGCCGTGCCGTCGAGGCGGTAGAACTTGTGGGTCGAAGGATGACTAAGAAGAAGAGGAGGGTATGGAAGTTATTTAGTATTTTTTTTCTTTCTCCAAAATAGCTAAAAATGATATTTTAATCCCCGGTGTCCTTCAGAAAAGTGACACAAAATTAGAGTATCTTTCGGCAAAAATACAAAATTTGGGTGTTCTACGGCCAATGACATGGAATTGTGATGAGCTGCTAACAATTGTGCGGTCCAGTCAGCTAACTTGCAAGCGCCCAGAGTAGAAGATTTCAGTGCTTCCTGCTGGCACTGGTAGCCTGGTACAGCAATACATACCATGACCCATTCGTCCGTCCCATTTTTCTTTTCTTGTCACACCGATCTGTTTCACAATCGCATCATGCGCGCATACGGGTGTTTCTTCCCTTGTTCCTCTCGCTCTCAGCGCACTGATAGGAATGGTTGCGCACCAGGGAAGGGGGAGGCCATCATCTTTTTTTCTCTGTTCCTGGATATATTCATTACCTGATACTGCCCCTTTTGTTTAGCTTTGTATCTTTGTGATATTCTCCCCTTTGTCTGAGATAGGTACCCTCTTCCTCTTGTTAGGCAGGTTTGGGATATACTTGGATTCAGTTTCCTGCAAGCTCCATCTCTTTAAACTTTTAATGTGTGCGCTTTCCCACTTCACCATACACTACCTCAAGGTGACTAATTTTTGGTATTTGCTAGGCCGCTTAATTTCCTTTTTATCTTTCATCTCACTGCAAGATCCTTTCTCTCTGATGTCATGCTCATGCTTGTGTGTGTGTCGTTGATGGGTGGACCAACGCAGGAGATTCCCTCTTTCACTAGGAACAGTCCACTAAACCTGCTCACTGCTAAAACTAGCTAGGTACTAGTATTGCTGATGGTGGACTAATCTCTTACGCTAGTGCGTCTTCGTGATCTTCTTCTGGTGCTTCAATTGTGGGCTTGAAAAGTAGGAAGCGGATTGAGGTTGATAGAAAAGGACGACTTGTTTGTTACATAGCAGCATCACACTTAATAGAGTGGGTTAGAAAGTGATGATGATTTGTACCTTTTGCTATTGACCTGAGAGTGTCTAAGTGCGCCCACCGTTGCCATCGAAGGAAGGCATCCGTTCTTTTCATTTGTTTTTGTCTATGAAGTCCTAATTATGTGTAATATCTAGGCTTGGCAGCACAGAGTACGAGTGTTTTGTCCAACAAAACCGAAAAGTACAGGTAGCTAGAATGCAATTCTCTTCCATTGCTGCAAGGGATTCATTCATTGAGGCGGTACCAGCAGCATCAGGTGTCTTCTTTTTTTCTCCTTTTCCTGGGGCTAGCTTTAACCTTGAACTGTGTCTGAAACTATTGGGGAGAAGTTGACATGCCAAATCTAAAGTGCACGTCTAAAACACTGGAAGAGAGCATTCAGTCAGCTGGCTCTACCACATTTGAGAGCTTGCCATAGTAGCTAGGTGGTGAAGTGTATAATTCGTTTGCTTCATTTTATTTAGTTGTGAAAAATAATCTATGCATGGCTTGGTCGGCAGATTTGACCGGCCTTGACCCCTACGGACCATGCATGCATAATGCAGCTGTGCACTACAGAAAGTCACAGTGCTAGTGTTCACCGGTGACTAAGCTAGTCACATGTCATGCAAACGAAAAGGAGATCGAGGTTGTTTTTTGATGTGACGACCCGTTTATCTCAATGCGTAAATTTGATAGTAATACCATGTAGATGCCCCTTCCTTGGTTAAGGATGATGCATGGTTTCTTCAATGTCACCTCAAATGATGCAATGATTGTAACAGGTCGGAAATTCAGATATACAACGTCTGTAATCACAGACTAAAGACTAGAGCAACGTAGTAGTTGACTGTTTCTTTCTCTCTCTCTTTTTTCAAAAAAGAAAACTCCGGAATCGTATGGGACTGTAGACCAAATCAGAATGGATGGTTTTTATGAAACCAGATTAACATCTGATGAGTTGTGAGCTCCACTGGAGACATTATCTGATGATTTAGCTCTTGCATTGCTTGAGCTGGGAGTCTGTCTGTTTCTGTGTGTGCTGGTGCTGGAGCTGTCTCTTGAGCTTGATCTGCCACCAACCATGTAGCCTGTAAGCTGGTTCGGTTATACTATCTATCTATACATACATGCATGCTGCTGACAACAGAATGTAATGTAAGTAGTGCATGATTTTTTTCTTCTCTCTTCGTTTTCCTTTGCTTTCAAGTGATGGGGATATATATATATATATATGTGGCTACTTTTTCGTTTATTTGTTTTCTGTTTCATTTTTTCCTGCTCTGAATCGAACCAGCTGATGGATGTGGACACCCTACCTGTCACCACCGCCTGTATGGATCTCATCTGCACTCTCCTCTTCCCCCTGCCTGCCTGTTACAGAGCGTACGCCCTTCCTGGTTTACTTGTCTTGCTTACTTATCCCCCACCCCTCTGTCACAGCGCCAGGCTCCGTTTGGAACACAGGATTCTTGATGATCTAAATGTGTTCAGGAAAAACGTCTGCTTTTCGCAGGAGACACCTCCCTATACAATCTAATGAAACATTCATGTGATGTACGTACTACGCCTGAAAAGTAACCAGCTAATAAAACTCAGTAATTTTTCACATTAAAAATGCAGAGGTCGATATGGGCAACTTAATAAGATACATTGCAATCAAATGCGGTGCCCACAATCCTGCCGTCCGTGATGCACAATTGCCAGTGTTGGTCCCCTCGACAATCCTGGCTACAACACTTTGACATGCATGATGCATTCCCCTGGCAATTTACCAACTGGAGCAGCTTATCTCACAGTACGCGCGTACCATACAGTTAGTTAGCTAGGCCAGCCGCCTTATATACACCGCAAGCACCTCACCACCACAGCCTTCTCTTCAATTCTTCATCATCCTCGTCAGTTCTTCTTCAGTTCTTCTTCTTCAGCTCTTCAGTTCTTCTTCTTCTTCTTCTTCAGTTTCAGTTCTTCTTCTTCAGTTTCAGTTCTTCTTCTTCTTCTTCAGTTCTTTAGGTCTTCTTCTTCTTCAGTTCTTTAGATTTGGCAAGTCACCAGGATGTCGATTAAGCACTGCGATCAGCACAAGGACTGCGAGCGGCAGCAGCTGTACCGGCGGTGCTGCGCGGCCATCGCGGCCATCATCCTCGTCGTCCTCCTCATCGTGCTCATCGTCTGGCTCGTGCTCCGCCCCACCAAGCCCCACTTCGTCCTCAACGACGTCGTCATCACCTGCTTCAACGTGACCGCGGGCGCCTCCTCCTATTCCTCCTCCTTCCTCACCGTCACCATGCAGGCCACGCTCGCCGCCCACAACCCCAACGACCGCGTCGGCATCTTCTACGACCGCGCCGTCGTCTACGCCGAGTACAAGGGCCTGCAGATCACCGTCCCCACCGCGCTCCCCGTCATCTACCAGGGCCACCTCGACACGTCCGTCTGGTCGCCCTTCCTCTCCGGCAACAACGTCCCGCTGCCACCCAACCTCGCCGTCTCCATCACGCAGGACGAGACGGCGGGCTACCTGCTCGTGACCGTCCGCGTCGAGGGATGGATACGGTGGAAGGCCGGGACCTTCATCACCAGCCAATACCACCTCAGGGTCAGGTGCCCAGCGCTGCTCACCGTGAACGGCGGACAGGGAAGCTACGGCTCCAACTCCGGCGGAGGCGACGGATACTTCACGTTCCAGCGCGCAGCGCCCTGCGTCGTCGATGTCTGAGCCATACCATCTCCGTCTTCTCATCCATGCCGCGACGCCACCGTGCTCGTTGGAGCAGCGGATAGGGAAAAGACATCAATCTATCTAGAAGAGGGAGATCGACGAGAGTTTCAGCGTACTATCAGGAAGAAGTCGCACGCGTGTTGAACACTGTCAAGCTTAATTGTAACTAGATTGCTCATATATAAATAGATGCATTTCACAGTCCAATACCTACTGATTAATTTCGGTGTGTTAATTTTCAGAGGAATTAAGAGCAAACTCTCGTCATCATCTGTACACACTCTACCTAAACTGAAATATATATACTATTCTTACGGTATGTAGTCAAGGTTGCTCACCAGCTGCTGTCGAAAGTTTTTGCCGACGTGTTACTTTGTTGCTAATGTTGACGATGATACCGACCGCGCTGATGGTTGGCACGTCCTTGTACAAGTGATCGGTTGATACGATGTAGCAAGTAATTCACTGGACTACTGTTCATGCTGCATCATATTAATATGCACGCATGCATGGTGAAATTTGTTGTCTTAATTAGGTAATGCCCAGTCCTTATCGTACGATCACCTCCATGCATTGATACATCATCATTGGTATTTTGCAAGGCTGATTAGTAGTAGTAGTACTCCAGGGGGTAAATTTCACTTAAAAGAGAGTATACCACTACTCCACTGAAGAAAAATTAAGAGACATGGCGGTCTACCTAACCTAACTGATTTCATGGTTTGGTCGCCCTATCAAGCTGTTTCTTGGAAGACGAAAAAGGGACATTAAAGTAGCTACAGTCACACTTCAATTAAAGCACCAAACTTGTTTGTCGATGGACAACATATGTGTTGCGTGTTGCTTGGGCTTTACTAGCTTCATATATCCGCCATCGATGCATGCTTTCGGGGAGTATTTAGAGTCATCTCCTCCAGTGTATTGAATCGATATCGATTCAAAGAGATGTTACATAAGCATTGAAAGAATTGAGTTTGTTTTTTTCTAATATATTGATCCGATTCTTACTAATAACTGGTACCCACGTTATGTTAAAAAACCATAAAAAAAAATAATATCCTCTCTCAGCCACACTCTCCCTCTTTCATAACTAGGCTTTTAATGTTTTCAATCGACTCTTAAATAGAGTCCGGTTGGAGAAACTTTTTTATTGTAATCGACCCCTCTAATGCATTGAATCGATTCAATACCTTCTCTTCTCCTCTTTGAATCAGTTAAAACACAACATTTAAGATGGTCTTAGAAGATGAAGGCAAGACCCGGTCATACTCATACATGGGAGGTGATTTACTTGCGCCTTTCTTGACTTGATCTGGTGTCAATTTCCGGTGTAGGTGTTGCCATCGTCGTTCAGGTGTGTCGATCCGATGAGATTTCATCGTGGGCAAATAAAATCGGGTCAAAACTAGAAAATTTAATCCAGGAATTAAGCTAGGAAGGAGGAGCTGTGCATGTGTGTCTGAATCGATCTGTGTGTGTTTAGACTTTAGAGAGGCCCAGTGCATTTGAATCGCGCGCATGGCCCATCCCGCCATGTGGGAGTGGGAGCCCTGCCTAGTGCATGGATTGAAGCTAGGCTCCACTCCAACCGCCCCTTCAACTTGAATCGAATCGAATCGCTTCGCTCCTACAAAGATCGCATCTCATGATCTAGTCATGGAACCTAGCTTAATTTCTTCCTAGTAATTTCTTGCCAACTTCACCCTCACCACCAAGACATGGCTCCTCCGCTACAACCTCTCCCTCGCCATCCGCAACCCCAACAAGCGCATCGCCATCCACTACGACGCCGTCGCCGCCGAGGCCTACTACCAGGGCCAGCGCTTCGCCCACGCCGACCTCCCGCCCGCCCTTCTTCCGGGACATCGCCGAGACCACCGACATCAACCCGGCCTTCCTCGGCCAGCACCCGCTCGTCGGCGGGGTCGCCACCGAGGGGAGGTTCTCCATCGACGTCAAGCTCAGTGCAAGAATGAAGCTCAAGGTATGGGCCTTCAGGCTGACGGGCCCCAAGCCCAAGGTCGACTGCCCGCTCAGGCTCCACCGCCGGAACGCCACCACCGGCGCAGCCCGCCCAAGTTCCAGCCAACGGATTGCCGCGTCTGGTTCTAGCAGATCAATACATATATATACTTCTCATGGTAGATCTTCTGGCCTCTGCGATCGCGCGATATCCACCTGATTATTACTAGTTACATTATTGTATTAGCTAGTTTCGCGATCGGATTGAAATGCCATGTCATAGTTCAGATTGATTCTCATCTGTTGCTTGCTTGAATTGTACTACGTACGTGTGTTCTTCTTTGCATGCCAATGCATTGTGCATGTGCTTTTCTGTTCATCAATGTACATTACAATTATATTCTCCGAGAATGTTGGAGATATGCCCTAGAGGCAATCATATTGATGATGATATTTCGTTGTATCCATGATTTAATAAATATTCCTTGAATATTGCCTTTGTGTTAATTAACAAGTATGTGACTTGTTTGTGAAACTCTTTACTTGTATGGTTATTCTAAAGTTGTCCCTAGTCGGAGTTCATGTAAGGACACACGTGAATGATGGATTAGCACATGTATCGGTTGATGATCATGTTTCACAGGTCATAGACATGGAGATGTCAAACCAATAATGTGGACACATGTTTAGAATATGGGGTTGGACCGACCCAACATGAGACATAGTAATTATTCTTATGGTTCTCTCTACACAATGTGTACGCCTTGTTCTTAGACCTGAGATTGTCGCATGTACTTGAGATGTGAATCGACCTACTTAGGCTATCAAACGCTACTCTCGTGAATCGGGTAGTTATAAAGGTAGCTGGTTTGTCATGAAGCATCCGCGAGGCATGGTCGATCGAGATGGGATTTGCCCTCTCTACCCGAGAGAGATATCTCTGGCCCTCGAGTGATCGGATCCGAAATGCATGGCCATGCTACTTAAGGTTAAGAGTTAACCTAGTAAGGGATTCCGGATCACGGATCGAGAAAGAGTGGTCACTTGGAGCTCGACCGAATATCGTGAGGCAAAGGGATTGGCATGTACATAACGTTGTGATGGTTCGTCCGATATGATATTTACGTGCGCTTAGGAGTTGGCACGCCTTGCCAGAGGCCGCTACCAACTATTGACCAAGTATGTGTACTCGCATCATGTCTAAACATACGTGAACCATAGGTCACACACTTAAGTGAAGCCTCCAATTCGGATTGGATCCGATTAGATCGGCATTGAGTCCTAATGAGCCTCTATTCGTAGAAGCTCATTGTAAGGACGCCTATAAAAGGAGGCGGCGCACGGGATGAGGATGAGTTTTTCGTGACATCCTCAAACCCCGACCGCCACCCTCCCACGCCCTAGTCGCCGCGCGACCTAGTAGTCCGGCGCGCGCCGCTCTCCCGCACGTGTGGATACCTTTGAAGGCGCCGCATCGTGGCATTGGGACGAACCGCAAAGAGGAGTCAGACGTGGGGACGCCACGACGAGGACAAGGAAGTAGTACGAATACTCGCCCCAACGTGCCGCATCAACTTAGTACGACTACACCGCCCGACGTCGCAACAACTTCCGCACTGCGCGTCAAGGGTAAGACCGTGATCTATAATCGCAGTGATCTTGGTTTACGGGTAGAATTTTTTTAATTTGCGCCAGTGTAGCCTACCCGCTTCCCTACAGTGGTATCGAGTGGTTGCCGCCATGTTATTGGTTCGGTGATTTGCATATGGCGATATGTAATCGGTATGATCGATGTGATCGATTGTATAGTTCTCGTAATGGATTGATCCGTTTCGTGATCATGCTACTAAGGTCGTGAAACAACATACCCCTACCGGCCGGATTCGCCATCGGGTAGACAAGTGACACGTAAAACTCGTTTATGCATGCGAAGATCAATACGATTGATCGAATCGTAACCTAGATTAATAATCGATGTACCGTGATCGCGCGATCGGGCTCCATGAGCCGAAAGTTGTCTCGTTCTCAAACCACGGCATGCTCGCACGCGAAGATCAATGCAAATTGGTCGAATCGAATAAAGAGTCGATTTGTGGTAAATATGATTTGCCGATCAAAATCCTAAGTAAAAATTGCATTGATTGGATCTGCTGTTTTTACGAATGTCGGACTGATGGCGCCGCCCTTCGAACCCTGATGGGAAACCCCTCGACCCCTTATCCGAGATTGCATTCTATGCATAAACTTGTTTTTGCAGGATGTATGTGACCGATGGCCTAATGTGTATGTGATGCATGTTTGTAATATTTGCATGACTGCGTGTCGTGGTACGGCAACACGGCTGGAGCCATTGTGTTGTCAAAGTATTGTATTAACGGCTGCGTGCCGACTTGTGATGATTCCTAGTATCCATGTATTTTATTACTAGTGTTATGAGTAATAGCTTATAGTACTACTCTGAGGACACATCACTTGGAGGATGGCACACATGAACCATGGAGATGGAGATCATCATGGTGGATGATTCTATGGCGATGGAGATCACCATGAGAAAATGGGCCATACTGAGTCACAACCAGGTGAATGCTATTCCCGTTGTTTTACTCCTATGCATGTTTGAATGGTAGAAGTATAGCGATCCCTCACAAAATGTTAAGTTAAACATATGCCCTCCCAATTAAACTTTGCACCATCCCATGTCTTGTAAATTGATGGTGGGTCTATAAAATTAGGGCATCATCAACTTTCCTTGACTAGATGGGTTTTGTATCGGATACTTACATGCATAAGGTTTGGTGAACTTAACAAGGTTATCATAAAGGTTATGGGCCTTGGGGCATAAACGTTGGGCGTCGGGGCATAGAGATGTTACCCAACAACAAGAGTCATATAGAGATATGATTAGTAAGGTGTTGCTTACCGAATTACCTTGTCTCCTAGCGGTGATGCTTAAGATAGGATGTATGAATTTATATTGTTCGAGTCTGCTTAGCCATGCAAGTCTAGAACCGGTAGTTTGATTGTTGGGAATAACCCGACAATTATGGGATAAACACAACTCTCATTATATATTTTTGTTTCAGATCTTCGTATCTGTTTTATAAGTTAAATTTTGTCATTTTAAATGAGCTCTTGGTCTGGACAAGTGTTGGTTAGTGATGGTGCTTTGTGCACGAGCATTGGGTAAGTGGAAGGATTTGTCCGACAATTAAGGACCGAACTTTGGGTACCGCTGTTCAAGCAACACTCGTGCTATCACACGCGTATATGGGTGCCGTATGGTTAAGTAGGGGAAGGTTCTCGTTGTGTTGAGTCCCACGGTGGTGAAATTGTAAGGGCATGGGACCGTGAGATCCCATGTTCCTTTGGGCCGATAGGATGGAGATGTTAACGCCTTGTGTTTCCTAGAGCCCTGGTTGGGGACCTAGCCAATGGAATCATCTTGCTAGAAACGACCATATCTTGATTTACCCGTACGGCATACCATAGGAAGTATGCTACATTCGGATGCATCCGAGGCTTACGGCTAATCAAGTCGTGTGGTAAAGTAGTACACCGCAGGTATAAATCTATTCGAATAGCCGTGTCCATGTTATGGACGACCGCTTGAAATTTGTGGCTGCTTATTGTTAGACTTGGATTTAAAATTGTGGTTGAACTTGGTATTCGTCATGAACGGGATGTTCATGTGTTTAGTACATCAAAGTGGGCTGCCACTTTGGTCTTTGTATGATTCAATTGTTTATTACTGAAATGCTTTACTACATGCTTTACTTCTACTTCAAAGCTGATTTTAAAATGGGCACATGAAAACTAGTATGTGTAGGATGTTATTTGTTGCGTCTCTTTCGCAAAACTAAACCAATATGAGCCATCCTTTGAATGACCCTTATGCATAACTAATTTTATTTGTGTAAGACTTGCAGTACACTTGTACTCACCAGATGTTTCTTGCCTTTTCAGTGAGGAAGATTATGAGTCCGATGATCTTGTTAGTGTTGACTTGGGTGACACTAACGAGTAGTGTGCTATCATTTAACCCCCAGTCGGTTGCCGATGGGTGATGGGCATACCACTACTGGTCTTTTGCTTTATTTATTTGCTTCCGCTGCTACTTGATACTTTACTTTGAATTTGGCCGGTCGTCCGTATGTAATAAGTCGAGACTTTGACTATTATGCAGATGTCTTTTGATCTCTTGTTGTATGCGTTGTATGGATGTAATCAACGTTGGATGAGAGTATGAGTATATTGGTCGTTGATCTTGGGAGCCAATATAAGTCATACTCGTTGTTGATGAATTCATTTAACTCACTAAGTGTAGTGCTTCAATCGAAGAGAATCGACAATCATGTAGCGCCGCAAAGAGAAGCGTGCATGATCGTTGAGGCTCTAGCATTTGGCTAAGTCTCTCACTTGGATAGAGTTAAATTGAATTCATTTACCGAGACCTGTTTATGTCCCTAAGACCTTGTCTAATCTCGGTCTTATGGAGATAATTACCGGGTCCCCACGCTTATCCGATCGAGATTATCGAGTCGAGTCCCGTGAAGAAGACCGCTTCACGCCTTCCGACGAACGAGAGGCTATCTTCCTGGTAACCTCCCAAGAGAACCACTTCTTCTTCCAACCCGCCATGACGATCGGGTAAATATCTGAATGTACTCCTCGACTTACCGTCGTGGAGCTTCAGACCACAGCTACCGGCGATCCCGGCTTGACGAGCCATTCCATAATAATACTCGAAAAGCTCGAGGTCCGCGGAATCCCTGTAAGCCTCACATAAGTACACAAACACGCTTAGCATCGTGATGGAATTAGGACCAAGGTTCACTAATTCCACCCCGAAGTGCTCAAGCACGAGTGTGAGGAAGGGGTGAGCAGCAATCAAGGCCACACTCACAAGAAGCCCGAAAACGGAATTTGTCCGCCTCTCCCGACGGCCAATGCTGCCCGTTCGCCGCAATCCACTTCACGAGAAGACTCTCGGGAATCTTCTCGGCAGCGACCAAAGCAGTCATCTTTGCATCGTCCATCTCCGACTCAGCCCACTCAGAGACAATCCTGGCCATTTCTTGTTCTCTCTCAGAAGTGAGAAGATTTGAGGTTGGGAAAGTTCCAAAACAGTGTACGGAATCACCGGCGGCGGAGGAGACGAGAAAGCAACCGACTGTTGGGTAAAAAGGTAAGAACCCTAAGTTCTTCCCCCGTGGCCCGTTTTATAACCGCACGATTGAGACGAAACGTCGCGAAATCCCAACAGTCGTCACCGCTTCGGGAATTGCTTCAACGGATAGACTTTTTAACCTGCCCGTTGGAAAGTCCCAAGACACCTTTTTCACACCTCAAGTGAAATTACCATCTTGACCCCCGGGTCTAGTGAAAGGCCAATCGGAAATGTTTTGCTTAGGTCAGAGGCCACGATTGCTTCGAAGTCGTAATAAATCCTACGACATCTTGCAATCGTGGTGGTCTTAACAACTTACCTCGATCAAGCGTATTCTTAGTCGAGAGAAACGAATGTTGAAGAGTCTTTCCTTCAATGTTCTCCTCACAACCCCTTAATGATCAGAGGGTCATCTACGACCCTTCAGTCAAGTAAGCTATTTCCACTTGAAGCTGGGGGGCTAGATGACGAGGATCTAAATAATCCTCATTTATTAATCAGGAAATATGACATCACAAAGCATACCCCTTGAATATTATAAGGGAAGAACGAGTCAGGAAGTCGTAGGTTATCCTACGACAACCCCCTAGTCGTAAGTTCTTCTACGACTACCCCCTAGTCGTAAGTTCTTCTACGACTATGGTATAATCGTTACGACTACGTCTGGTCGTAAGTCTTTCTACGACTAGCTCACATACAGATTCTCACGATTTCATCGGACCCACCCGTCAGAAGATTCACTAAATAGTGAGGATCCAAATAGTCAAAATACACAGTTATATTTTGACATAACTGCTGATAAATCCCCACTATCTCTGACTGATAACCGTTTGATAGCATGGGGAGGTTACTACTCCGGTAATTACTCTCATTATTGCGCAATAATGAGCGACTAATTAGCCTGGAATGACGACGTCCACCGTTGCTTAGTATAAATAGGTGTCTTTTAGAGATAGTAGGAGGAGGACCCTTTTTTGGGGACAGAGAGAGCTTTTCCTGGAGGACAGTTTGGAAAACCTTCAGTCGATTGTAATCCAGAGGGCAAATACAAGATACACAGGAGTAGGGTTATTATTCTCATCCGAGAAGGCCCGAACCTGTATAAAAATCCCTGTGTCTCCTTCGTCTGCGTGATCAATTGTGGAGACCCCCCGAATCAAACAATCTTTACGTAAGATCAGTTCTAAAACATCGACAGAATTCAAAACAGCAAGTACGAGATCGTGTTGGCTTCCAAGATTAGCGACCAACATGCTCATACTCTCATTCAACGTTGGTCACATCCATACAACATTCATACATTGATAAACAAAAGATATACATCATAATAGTTAAGTCTACAACTATTACAAAGCGGCCTACCGGCCAAATTCAAATAAGAACAAGAAGTAGCAGCAGAAACGATATAAATAAACCAAAAGTCTAGCAGTGGTGTGCCTCATAACCCATGGCAACCGACTGGGAGTTAAATAATTGCACTACTCGTCAGCGTCGTCTAAATCGACTCTAATGAGTTCCTCGGGCGCGAAGTCGTCTTCACCCGAATTTGCCGAGCCAGGTTGAGTACAATTGTACTCGCAAGTATTACACAAAATAAAAAGTATTTATGCATAAGGATATCAAAAGAATGACATTAGTGGCTTAGTTTTGCAGAAATACAACAATTTAAATTCCTAGACCATCTAGTTTGAAATTGCCATTTTGTAAACATTTGTTTAGCAAAAGAAGTATACAAGACATATATAAATATGTGTAGATCAATCAATACCAAAGTGGCTGCCCACTTTGATAAACTAACATGTATGAACATCGCATTCATGTCGAAACCAAGTTGTAACCACATCAACTTTTAATTAGAGTCTACTAATGGTGTCATTCGTAACTAAGTGTTTTCCGTAACCATGGACACGGCTATTTGAATAGGTTTTAAAATCTCTGCAGAGGTGTATTGCTTTACCCACACGACGCGATACTGCCCGTAAGCCTCCGGATAATAGCACACTTCCTTAGGTATGCCGGCCGGGTAGATCGAGATTCGGTATTTTTCAGCAAGAAAATCCTATTGAGATAAATTCCCCTTACGCGATGAACCCCATACTTAGTACAAGTTACGGATAGCGCTTGCTAAGCGGGCACGCAGGTTGTGTTGGAAATACCGATGTAATGTAAATAACGAAAAATAGTGCTCCCATGCACACTTCAGACCTTCCCCGACCTCATCTTCTTCACCCTCGTGATCATGGTGAGCCTCTGGTCCTAACGCGCGCATCATTTTGTCAAGGGCGACTTGCTAGTGCTCCTTTCCTCTTAGCCACCCATGGCGCCACCGTGGTTGCATGCCATCAGCTCGCCTCTGGTGACCATAGGTCATCACGCCTACTCTGTTAGCTTCGCTTGGACTCACCGAGTCCAGTGTGCCTCTCCTTTAGCTCTGAGAACACCTCCTTCATCAAAGCCATTGCCGTCCCGAAGCTCCTCACCACCTCTCGCCGTTGCGTCGCCGACTCCGTCCAGCTCTCCGACCATTTTTCACCTCCCCTAGCATCGTCGTGACGCCCTCTCTCCATTCCCAAGCTCCCCTGAGCTTTTCTGCGCACGCCTCACTGGTGGCGAGCTCCTCTTCCTCTCGGCCACACGCACCTCTTCCCCTTTTCCTTTCCTCTCTCTGACTGGTGGGACCCACAAGATTAAGTATTGGTTAGCACTAATGACAATGCTTAAAGTTAGTAAGTGTATGATGTGTGGGACCAGGTGAAAAGATTAGCAGAAATATAATTCAAAATGTATCAAGGATATGTGTCACTAACATGTGGGGCAACGCACTATTCTCATACTTAAACACGTTTCAAAACCTGAGAGACTGACATGTGGACCCCAGCAATCAACAGATTAAATAAAAATCAGAATATAATCATTTGTTAATTAGTTAATGAGTGTATGACATGTGGGACCTCCACTATTTTATAAATAAAATCAATGAAATTAAAATATGAGTCACTGGCGAGTAGGCCCCACATGTAAGTTAATAAAATTTGAAAAATAGAGAAAAACCGCTTTCAGTTCAAGGGAAAATACGCTTTCTCTATTGGAAAGTGTAAACCTCTGAAAAACTCATAGGAAAATATGCTTTCTCTATTGGAAAGTGTAAACCTCTGAAAAACTCATAGGAAAATATGCTTTCTCTGCTAGAAAGTGTAAACCTCAGAGAATACGCTTTCGACGTCACCTTTTTTTTATTATTATTTTCAATATTTTCAAACCGAAGCAAATTAAAAAGTTAATAACTTTTGCATATGAAGTCCAAATTAACTGAATCTTTTTTCTAAATTCATGTAAAATCTTGCTCTCTCTTAATATGCAAAAATATTTGGATTTTTTTTATGTTAAAATTATTTTTCTATGATTAATTTACTATCGGCTCTTTTTGAATAGACGTCGATACTTCAAACGAAATTTTTGACGATTCTCCATCCTCATACTCTGAGATACTAGAGCAAGGTAAGCACCCCTTTGATCACGTTGAGTTCATTATTTCAATTATTGTACTTTTTTTTTTGCAAAATCTATTGCGCGTGCGTGTATGTTTGCTTTAAAATTGCTATATTTGGAAATAATAGTAGTTATATTCCTATTCGATGCATGATTCTCCTTGAAATATTGATATATTTACTGTTGTAGCCATTAGATTATGGTTTAGGCAATAGATGATATCGATTTAGGTATTTCGAGTGCGAATATCGCACAAATGCTTAGCCGAGCTCTAGTTTTACCAAAACTGGAAAATGAATGAAGTATTGAGTATGAATTTGGGAGATTTTGAAATGATGGTCCAGAGGGGTTTACCTTTGTTATTTTGTATAAAAATGAAAGGAAAAAAACTTAGTTTGTGATGCGGACGAGTTATATTATAATTTGAGGAGTATGAGAAGTGTATCTCACGAGTAGATAGGAGGAGATACTCGCCCGGGTCAATTAAGGACCAAACGTCGGTGCCACTTATCTAAACCGACTAAACCTAACTGTACAACTACATGTGTCGGTATGTGACAGTCTTAGCTAATTAAGTCATCGAAGACTAGCCTTGCATGTTGGATGGCCGCAGTAGTGCGGGCATATGTAGATTGCTCGAAGGGGCTCCCTTCACCGAGGCATGGGGACTAAAGCCTTTCGACGCAACGGTGAATGCCTCACCGAGACGAGTGCACCAGGTGAAGTGGGGATGTTCATCGGGCTAGTGCAAGGTTAGGACTAAGTCATATAAAGACTTTGTTACGTGCTCTAGACCGCTACTAAAAGATCGTGAGCGGTGGCATCGACGGATCTGGGATAAACTAAAGAATTTCTATCTGTGGATAAAGTTGTATACCTCTGCAGTGTAAATCTATTTAAATAGATGAGCTCGCGGTCATGAGTATGCTTAGTGCAAATCACATCGGGTATAGTATCTATTTTTGCAAAACGATCTTATCGGGAAATATTGGGATGGATATTTTTTATGATATATGAATTGAGTATCATGTCTATGGCTGAAAACAAGATGTTAATAGCAGCCAAGGAGAGTTGTGATTTGTTATTTATCAAATTACTTACTTGTTCTTTATCTATTTAACCGCTCTTTAAACTTTCGTCGCAAACTACTACGTGTTGTTATTGCAAATAAAATTTGCTTAATGCTAAAAACAACTTGTAGCATAGAGCCTCATCCCTTGTTAGCCATGTATATATATAAATTTTACGATACACTGCAAGTATTGTTGAGTACGCAATGTACTCAATCTTACTTAAAATGTTGTTCAGGGGAGGAGGATGAGCACATGCCGGACGACACCTTCTTCGGTCCCGGTACCGGGGGTACGGGGACGGGTCTTTCTAGAGTTTTCTCCTTGTCGGTTACCTGAGGGTTTGGATAGGCATGCCGCTGGATTTTTGCTTTTAATCTACTAAATTTTCACTACTGCTTCTGATACTTAAACTTTTATTTGGCCGGTCGGCCATTGTACTGTAAACTATGTAATCATCTAAGTTTATGTACCATATTTGTTTTGTGTTGTATGTAATTGTGTACGGATGTGTATACCAATATTGTGGATATGTGTATTGGCCACTGATTACGAGAGTAGTCCGGTACTCCCATGTAAGGTTCAAGTCCTCCGAAATTCCTCCGTTCCAGACAAGTTCTACGTCCTTGAAATTGCTCTTGTTATGGCGTAGCTATCAGGTACAGTACCGAGGGATCTACGAGACAAACCAAGGAAACAGGGACAGATGCGTGTATGCTACTAGATGGAGTTAGTATACGTCGTACGTACATGCATTATTAACTATCTGCTGGGCCGCGTACTACCGGCCGGCTCTGATGAAGCGTACGTTCGTTTCATCCTTCTGTAGTTTGTCCAGGTCGATGGACCGTACGTACTATAGCTAGGCTGTGCTGGGGGCACTCGTCTAGCTTGCTGCTGCTGATTGTTGCGTGCGGTGTTTAATCTGACCCCAACTGCATGCTGATTGCTGTGTGACGAGTGGGGATCGGGGAACCAGTACAGATAGAGGTTTGGGAGCTGACCACACGGGCCCGTGCGTCGGCGCATGCAACAAGAGACTGACTAGGGGAAGCCGGAAGCGGTTTCTGCATGCACGCAGCACCAAAGAGGAGTCGTCCTGCTGCGTGGGTCTGGATCTTTGATTCTCGGTCGATCGGACGATGAAGATTGGATTCAAATACGTGCAACTGTAGATCCGAGATGGAGGCGTTATATACAAGGGTAATGCTTCTACCCGAGCGTCCGATACAAGAAAGAAAATCGGAACCCCCCGCCCTTCTCTTCGAACGTCGTTTGAGCTTGTCCTCCCAAGTCCCAAAACGTCCCTATGAGTCTCTCTCTCTCTATATATATATTCTGCGATGGTGCTTCCTCACTTCCTCCCGCACGCGCATACTACTGTCGACCAATTGGCGTCGGAGCTTCATCCAGATCCGAGCACGAGGCATAGATTTCAGCTCCCTCTCCAATCACTTCCTCAACTCCACTCTCTCCATCTCAATCTATCCTCATGAGCGCATCTGCGAGACTACAACTAACGTCTCCCTCCCTCCTCCTCTGGCAAGCCAGCGGTGGCGAGGAGATCTCCACCGGAGATGAGCTCATCACCCTCCCCTTGCCTCTCTCCCTCTTGTTCCCAAAGCCTCCTCCCTCTTCCTCGTCATTCCTCCAGCCAACTCCTCCCTCCCTAGCCCCCCTCCAGCGAGTCAAAGCTCCGGCAAGCCACCGACGGCCGGAGGTCACGACCGGGGATGCTGGATCTGTACAAATATGAGGGATCTAGCAGAGGGCCAGTGACAAGCCATCGAGCTGGCCTTGGCCCCACCCAGATCTTGGCTTATCGGAGACGAGGCTCTGAGCTAGCCGTCTTCTCCCCCTCCGGCAGTCTCATTCATCGAATCTATGGGCATGACCTCTCCTCCGATATGCTTTTGTTGCAGACATTACCTCGAATTGTTGCAGAGTTGTTTATCGATTGTTGTATGAATTATTGCACTTTGTTGCATTGTGGTTTCTCAAGCATTGCCGCAAGATGTATTTGTTGCCAATTGCGTTGTTGATTTGTTGTATTTTTTTGTTGCATCGAGTTAGGAATTTGTTGTATTTTTTTGTTGCATCGGACAGGCTTACTAAATAATTGTTGCATCTGATCGGATGACTGAGATCGAATATTTCAAGCTAGATCGAACGATGAAGATAAACATCGTACGTCCGGGCGCTTTTCGAACGTTTTCGCAGTGAAACCTAAATTACATCCGGCGATCGAGTCGAGTGCACACAAGCTGGAAAACTGACAGAAAACAGTGAGGTGGGCGTGCAGATGAGTGCCAGTGCGTACGTAGTGGACCGTACTAACCAACACATGCACGAGGGATCAGGCTAGAAACAGCTTGTTGGGGGGAAAAAAATCGGTACTAACCTCTCGTTTCATCAGCCGTCGGTTTCCCATCCGACGGCGACGCGGCTGTGAACAGCGAGTAATCAGTGACCAGTTACTGTCGATCGCATCGCATTCAGTGACCATGGCATGGGCCATTCATGTCATGCATGCTCAAAAACTGCATCTCCATTGATTGTGTTGCCTTAAGCTTCTTCTTCCTCGATCTCATCAACTGCAACTGCAATAATGCCGCTGAAAGAGGAGCGAGCGCTGAAAGAGCAGCAGTTGGTAGCGGTGGTCGGAGAGGAAGGCGAGGCGTCGGTGGTGCTGAGCGCGACGAGCAGGTCGACGAAGGCGCCGACGATGAGGCCGTGGGTGCTCTTGCGGTTTGCCCTCAGGTACCACCCCAGCATCTCCTCCAGCCACCGCCAGTCCTTGGCGCCGTGGCTCATCACCATCTCCTCCATCGACGCCCGGAAGTCTCGGTACGGGTTCTCCGACTCCATGGACATCGCCGTCGCGCCATCGAACGCCTCCTGCTTGTTGTCCCTGCTGCTGCTGCTGTCGATGCAGGTGGTGGTGTCCTTGTCGTCGTCGTCGTCGTCCACCGCGGGCTTCACCTTATTCACTTTGGCCTTCTTCTTCAGTATGGAGGAGGAGGAAGTGGCCGGCGACGCGTCGGGCTCGAAGAAGAGACGGTCGGAGCGCAGCGCGAGGATGACGGCCTCGGCCTCGGCCTCGTCGGCGTCGACGACGAGTGTCCCGGAGGCCTCGGACGCCGTGGAGAGGCTCCCGACGGAGGCGAAGGAGATGGAGAAGCAGGAGTCGGCGGAGTCCGGGAAGTAGGCGGAGTTCATGGTCTTGTAGGCCCGCTTGATCGTCGTCATGTGGTGGCCATGGTGCTGCTTCTGCGGCTGCTGTCTGAAGGAGAGGGTCCTTGGCTGCTTGCAGGACGGCCATTGCCACGAGGAGGCGGCGGACGTGGAAGAAGAGGAGGAAGGGCGCAGCAACCCTGCAGCTGCACTGCTGATACTACTCCTGCTGCTGCTGTCCTTGCTGCTGCCACTGCTGCTGAAGAAAGAGGTGAGGCCAAGCTTCTTGACCATGGCTGGTAGCTAGTTAGTCTTAGAGAGAGGGAGGCCGGGGGAGGTGGTGTGGCTTAATATTATTCAGAGGAAGGAGGTGTAGTGTCTCTCAATTAACAGGTAGCACTAGTACTACAAGTAATCGAAAGAGGAGTTGAGTTCCAGCTCAAAAAGAAGAAGAGAAAAGCATCCAAGAGAGTGAGAGTAGGTTACCTAGAGAGAATAGAGTGGTTTCTCTTTTTTAAAAGAGTGAAGGAAGATGCCATGCTTCTGCTTCTGCTTCTGCAGTACATCAGTTCATGTTCAGTTGGGGGCCGGGTGTGCTTCATGCCTGCCTCTGTACCTCTCTCTTTTTTGGCCATCCACGTGGAGCCTATACATGACACGTCATCAGTGGGCATGCAGTAGCTGGTTGGACAACCCGGCCGTTTAATTGCATTGGCGGTACAAGATACTAGTGCGTTGAAGTTTAATCAATTCATATATATATATATATATATATATATACGCCGTCCATCCAATATGTCCAGAGTTAGGTACACTTGGAAGCAAGCAGCTAGCATATATACCAGCACTCATCTCTTCCAACGAGCACTCATGCTTAATAGTTGAAGACTTGAAGTGGCGGTGGTATGGTTCATCGTATATTCCTTTCTGTATGCGCGTACTATCCGCCTGTATTATCCGTTCCCGATCTGAAACCGTGATGTATCCGTCCCGACAGTACCGTGTTCGAAAGTCTGAATACTCCGGATTCGTATTCGTATCCAGTCTTACCATAACTGACTCCGAACCAGGAAAAAAAATATGGGTTAAAATACGGTATGAGTAATATCCATTCGAATCTGACCCTACCCCATTAGATAAAAGAAGAAATAGAAAAGAAAATAGAAAGTTGGGCCCGCCTATCGGTTTGAGAGAGGATGAGATACCCTATCCCATTTGCGCGTGCGGCCTGGGGCTCCCTCGCGAGCAGCAGTGCTAGCCGGCACCAACGCTTCAGGCGGCGGCCGTTGGCTGCGACCGCGCTGCGATGCCGCCTCCTCTCCTATTCAAAAGGCGGTCTCCTTCTCCTTCTTTTCTTCACCCCAAGATCAGTGAGTCTTCCCCTTTTTTGTGTGGTTCTTCTTCTCCTTCGGTTGAGCTTTGGGCTTTGGCCTTTGGAGCCACTGCTCCGCCATGGTGGCTCGACACCGTGGGTGGTGAGGTCCGGACTCTCCTCCTTGCGCATCCTGTCGGCTCCCTTCTTGCACCCTATCCTCTGTTGGGTGTCCGGTCTGGAACCCGGGACTTGCGCATTTGGAGAATTGATCCAGCCGGCTTTGTCTTGATCTTGAGTGGAAGAAGGCTTTTGGTTTTTGTGCTTGGTGCTCTGTGGGTGCATTCGGCTGGTGCACTATGATTGGTCCTTGTGTGACATTTCTCTGTACCTTGACTTCGCAATTTTTGGTGTCCCGAATTGTGGATTAGCATTGTATCTCCAACGACCTCTTTCGTTCAAATGCGACACAGCAGGGCGATTGGTTTTCTGAGTCAGCGCCTTCGGTATGCCTTGCCCGGTTTACTACTCGGTGGCTTTGAGTGCCATCCCTATCGTGAGTATTACTGTTTTTCACTTTCACATTACTTTGCATATATGTTGTGCTAGTAGAAGGCTCAATTTGTGATTGATTTTATTGAAACTAGCACCGGGAGATAATGCTTAGTAATGTTGTGGGTTCGAATTAATGCTCAATGAGGATTTGGGGTCATTATGATAATTAAATACATCAATTGGATCTGAATTGGTCTTGAGCTAGTAGTTAACTCGTTGTTTTTCTATTGTGCCTTGTTATTCATGCTCTTTTGATCACTCTGGTTCATTCGATTGATGTTTTCTGGTCATTTTGCTCCATTCTATTGGTGGCCTCGGCTCACTGTGGTTCACTATGATTATTATTCAGTCATTGTTTATACTTATGTCAATTGAAATATTGTGTGGGTGGTTCAATTGCATGTTTGACAGGGAACTCTCAACCGATAATTTGTTTTGAAGTGACTCAACTAATTATTTGTTTTAAAGTGATTAATTAGACAAAGCAAGATTAAATTTAAAAACTCAAGTCCTAACTTATTTCAGAATAATTATTATATTTAATTTGTGATAGATTTTTGACTCAAGTGGTGAGGAGGCTAAGATTACATCTTGAACAGCCCAACATCTAAGAGCAATAAATAAACATTCCAAATTTGAGCATTATGTTGATTTTGTATGTTTTCGAGTCATATCTTTTGAGCATATTATTCTATTAATTGATATGAAAAAATTACATATTTATATGTTATTTTTGTCATTTATATACTCCCATCCCTGTAATGGATCAAGAAACACACGAAAGAGAAGCATCATCAGATTCATCACTTCATTATTCTTGATCAATCTTTTCCTATTTTTTCTTGCCTGCATGCCGCCGTTGTAGTTGTAGATTGGTTGCCATGCATTGGTACAAACCCAATGGGATCGTCTATTCATAAGTTGTCTAAAATTTTCTTAAGTTTAAGTCACTTATTGTGACCATTGGATCAATATCGAATCATATGATATCCATTGGATTAATATCCAATCATATGACACACCGATCTCTACACAAATCCAATGATCACAACAAGTGACTTAAACTTAAGAAAATTTCAGGCAACTTAAAACTAGCAAAACCGAAATCCAATCGACAAGAGTGAGGAACATGAAAGGGTGTGCCTCCAATTAATTGTGTTTTACGAGCTGAGTCGTTCGTTCCCTGTTCGTCTCGTCTTCCTGCTGCATGCTCAAGAATATGTATGCATTTCTCGCAGTGCGCCTATCCATGCATCCATCCATCTGTCATGTCTCAGGATGGGTTTCATCTCCTGCAAAGTAATCTTAATTTTCACAGGTTGCTCCTTCCCTCGCACTTGTTTGCTGGCAGCAGGCTGCTAGTGCCATGCTTCAGATTCTCTTTCCCCAGGAGCTGCCATACTGCACGCACCATCAAAAAAATTACATGGACGATACATGTATGTTGGTGCTAGAGACCAGTTAATTAATCCCAGCAAGTCATATCTCATGAACAATATGGACAGAACTAAATGAATAATAAAAATACCAAAGCAGTTTCAGGCAGGCTGTTCCATTTTTTCTGTTCTTTTACGGGGTTTAGACCACTTTCACATTAACAAGGGAACAGTAGTCTGAATCTTGCAGAACTAAAAAATTATTGCCTGTACAGCCTTAGCAGCAAACAAAGGAAAAAATCCCTCCGCTGATTTCAGTTTTGTTTGATACTATTTCTATGCACTCTGCAGCCTTAGTAGTAAATGTAGTGTCAAACGAAGAGTTCCACAGTATTCCAGAAACTCTTGTCACAGTCTACAGTTAACCAAACCCAATGATGGAGCATAATGAGTATTGACAGGATCACAAGAATGAACTGCAAATTTTCTGTATGTACAGTGCATACAGTTACCTGAAAATTTCCAGTTTATGTAGCAGAGGACTTCAGCTAAGGGGCAAATGCGGATGGAATTTCCCATTCAATGTCAATTAGACAAGATCTGGAAAAGAAGAAACTGACAAATGAAGTTTATATTACAGTGACTTCTTAAGCTTAACCACACTGAGGTTACAAGACATAAAGATAAAGACAAAAATGTTAGATAAGAAATAAATGAATGGTGGTGAGTGGTTGTTGCAAATATTCCCTCTGTGTTGCCATTTCACCTCTCTGAATTTTGTACTAAGCAAAGTGGTCATAGAATTCTACAGCATTTCTGCAAGTCTGGCTAAACATGAGACCAAATTTATTGCACTCGCCTCTAGGGCTTCTTTCCTTTCTTTCTTTCGTTCTTTCTTTCTTTTCCTTTAGCTCATTGAACGCCTCTTCTTATGGCATGGAAATCAAGGCTCCAATGGAAGGCAGTAAGCCTGTGACATATTTATTGCGTTTCTCTTGTGAGTTGGTGGTGCATCTAGAGTGAGTAATCTTTAAGGAATTTGGGTTGCAGAGATAACATTTTGTTGGAGATATGCCCTAGAAGCAATCATGGAGATGATTATATGTTCATAATTTATTGGATAATTTATTATCTTGTTCCTTGAATAATATCGTTAATATTTATTATCAAGTATGTGACTTGATTGTGAAACTCTATATTTATCTTTGTGATAATTATTCTAAAGCGATCCCTAGTCGGAAACATATGAGGACACATATGAATAGACTAGCATATGTATTGGTTGATGATCATGTTTCACGGATCATGGATATAGAGATATCAAACCAATAATATGACACATGTTAGTGAACATGGGGTTGGATCGACCCACCATGAGACACTGCGAGAATGTTGTATTCTTTTGTGTCATCAGTTGGTCTCTTTTACAATATGTATGTTATATCCTTAGACTTGAGATCGTTGCATGCACTCAAGATGTATAGTGACTTACTTAGGGGTTGTCAAACGCTACTCCGTAACTGGGTAGTTATAAAGATAACTTTCGGGTTTGTCATGACACATGCGTCGAGGCATGGTCGATCAAGATAGGATTTGCCCCTCCATGCAACGGGAGAGTTATCTCTAGGCCTCTCGAGTGATCGGATTCCAGAAATGCATGGCCATGCTATTCATGGTTAAAGAGTTAACCATGGTCGAGGAATTCGAATCACGTGATCGAGAAAGAGTGGTTGAGCTAACCAACAAGGATGGCACGTACTCGCCTTGAGTTTGACCGATATCATGAGGCAAAGGGAAATACATATGAGATTTATTGAGGTTCGTCCGATGTGATCTTTAC
Source organism: Ampelocalamus luodianensis (assembly GCA_036346255.1). Lineage (NCBI taxonomy): Eukaryota > Viridiplantae > Streptophyta > Magnoliopsida > Poales > Poaceae > Ampelocalamus > Ampelocalamus luodianensis. The sequence goes on along the minus strand of CM070625.1, from coordinate 56,550,382 downwards.
GTTTACTTGGGAGTCGACATGTCCTGCTAGGGGCTACTACCGATTAGTGGACGAGTAGGAGTACTCGGGCCATGTCCAAGTGCACGTGAACCTATAGGGTCGCACGCTTAAAGGGCCGGGACACGTTTTGGATGGTGATCCGAATTCTTATGGGCCACGAGTTTCTAATAGGCCTCAAGTTCGAGATCCATCATGGATGCCTATATATAGAGAGGAGGTGGCATAGGGTCAAGTGTGATTTTCGGAATTCCCGAAACCCTAGCCACCACACCTCCTTCGCCCAAAACCGCGCAGCCGTCGCTAGCACTTCGGCGCGTGGTGTTCCTGCCCCGTACGTGTGGATACCTTGGAGGCGTTGTTGCGAGGCTTCAACGCTAGGACGATCCGCAATCTGTGACGGCCACGGGGAGCACTTGGAGGAGGCGCGAGACTAGTACGACTACAACCGCACCAACGTTCTACATCGACTCTTCTTCCGCTATGAATCTGCGCGTCTAGTGGTAATCCCGTAATCTATTACTAGCGGAGGTTCCTTGGTTGCGCGGTAGATTTTTGAATTTATGCTAGTGTAGCCTACCCGTGCTCCACTCACCGGCGAGCGGAACCGCCGAGCAGGACCTTGGAATATAGATAGGGTTTCCACCCTTTTGGTGCAGGTTGCCACTCCTATGGATTAGGACCTTAACTTGGTTTAAGTATTGCTAATTCACACCATACGTTAGATAGAATGCGATTCACGCCTAACTTGTTTTTGCAGATTTTGTGAATAGTATGACCCGTGAATGTATGAGATGCATGTATGTGTGTAATGTTCATGACCGCATGTCATGCTTATTGCAGCCCAAGGTTGTCTATATTTGTATAACTGATCAGCGTGTCGACTTGTGATGCTTCTTCAATCCTTGTAATTTATTACTAGTGCTATTAGGAGTAATGGCTTAGTGGGAGTACTTGGTGGAATTGGCCACTTGGAGGCATGGCGAGCAGAAGCACGGCGATGGAGATCACCATGTGGAAGGGTTATACTATATCACGATGCAATGTGATTGTCTCGTGAACGCCTTTATATTCTGTTTGTTTCTATGCATGTTATTTAGTTGCTCGAATACTTTTAACATGGTAGAAGTAAAATTCCTCACATAATATTAAGCAAAATTGATGCCCTCCCAATTAGCTACACCATCCAAAGTCATGTATTTTAATGGTAGGTCTTGCTAAAGCGAGTGCCATTAATTTTCCTTGACTAGATGGGTTTGTGTCTGACACTTACACACATAGCATTGGTTAAACTTGACAATGTTATTATAATGGTTATAGACATTGGGGCATAGGGTTGGCGCGGGGCATAGAGATGCCGCCCAACAACAAGAGTCATATAGAGATATGATTACCAAAGGGTTGCTTACCAATTTCACAAATCTTTTAGCAGTGATGCCAAAGCTCACTAGTAGATTAACTGATTGTGGGTCTTGAATCACTAAATGTCATAAGAGGGATATGGAATTTAGTGGGAGTATCTTTATTAAATTGTTTAATAGAAGTTACTTTTCTTGAACATATATCTTAGTTTTTGCATATTTTTATGTTGTAGATCATGGCACCAATTGCTGTACCTACCTCCAGTTTTGCTTTACGTTCGATTCTTGATAAAGAAAAACTGAATGGAACAAATTTTGCGGATTGGTCCCGCAACCTAAGAATTGTTCTTAGGCAAGATAAAAAGGAACATGTTCTAGAGGAACCAATTCCGAAGTGCTCACTAAAAATGCTACTATCGCTTTAAAATGCCTATAAAAAGGCATGTGATGAGTCCCTTGATGTTAGCCGTCTCATGCTTGATGCCATGAACTCGGACCTTCGTAGGCGCTTTGAGAACATAGAGGCCTACGATATGATCGTGGCGCCAAAGGTATGTTTGAGACACAAGCAAGAACCGAGAGATATGAGATCTCAAGAATTTGTTTGGGTGTAAGCTACCGAGGGTAGTCCGGTGAGCCCTCATGTGATCAAGATGGTTGGTTACACATGAGCTTGGAAAACTTGGTTTTCCACTTAGTCAAAAGTTGGCTCTGATTTGATTCTTGCTTGCTTCTCGCAAGCTATGGACCGCTCATTCGAACTTCCATATGAATAGTTTAGACAAGAATCTCACCGAATCGCATATGATGCTTAAGATCATGGAGACAAGATTAAAAAAAGCAACGATCATGTGATGATGGTGCAAAAGAGTACAAGCTTCAAGAAGAAGGCTAAGACTAGGGTCAAAGGAAAGGGTAAGGCTAAAGCTTTGGATGAGATCCATGCTACAAGCCTAAGCCCAAGACTAAGTCGGCCCGACTCAGAGAATGAATGCTTTTACCGCAAAGAGGAGGCCATTGGAAGAGGAACTGCAAGAAATACCGCCGATCCGAAAAGAATGGTGGGACTAAGCCTTTCACTTGTGTATTAATGTTATAGATTTTTTCTTGCAGATTCTTAGTTAACTCTTGGGTATTTGATACCGGATCGGTTGCTCATATTTGCAATTCGATGCAGAGTCTAACAAGGAGTAGGAGCATTGCAAGAGGCGAGATGGATCTTCGCGTCGGGAATAAAGCAAGGGTTGCTGCATTAGCCGTCGGGACCTTGCCATTACATTTACCTTCATGATTTATTATGGAATTAAATAATTGTTATTGTGTTCCAGCCATGAGTAGAAACATTATCTCTGCCTCATGTTTGTTGGCAGAGGGTTATAAGTTCATTATTGAGGACAATGGTTGTTCTATATTTTTGAATAAAATGTTTTATGGCTATGCTCCTGTTATGAATGGGTTGTTTATTTTAAATCTTGATGTTACACCTGTCTTAATATTAATGCGAAGAGGCTTCGGTCTAATGATATAAATTCCACTTTTATTTGGCATTGTCGTTTGGGTCACATAAGTGAGAAACGTATGAAGAAGCTCCATGATGATGGACTTCTAAACTCATTTGATTTGGAATCATTTGAAACGTGCGAATCTTGTCTACTTGGAAAGATGACCAAGCGCCTTTCTGGAAGAATCGAGAGGCGTCGACTTGTTGGCACTCGTACATACTGGATGTGTGTGGGCCAATGAGCACGATACCTAGAGGTGGTTTTCGTACTTCATTACTTCCACCGATGACTTTAGTAGATATGGATATATATACTTAATGAGGCATAAGTCGAATCCTTTGAAAAGTTCAAGGAATTCCAAAGTGAGGTACAAAATCAACTTGGCAAGACAATCAAATTTTTACGATCTGATCGTGGAGGTGAATATTTGAGCCATGAATTTGGTGATCATTTGAAGCAATGTGGAATTGTCCCACAGCTTACACCACCGGGCACTCCACAATGGAATGGGGTGTCCGAGCGGCGTAATAGGACCTTGTTGGACATGGTTCGATCGATGATGAGTCAATCGGATCTGCCATTATCTTTTTGGGGTTACGCTCTAGAAACTGCCGCTTTCACTTTAAATAGGGTACCATCTAAATCAGTAGATAAAACACCATATGAGATGTGGACTAGGAAGAGTCCTAGTTTGTCTTTTCTAAAGATTTGGGGATGTGAAGTTTATGTTAAACGTTTGACGTCTGATAAACTCACACCCAAGTCAGATAAATGCTTCTTTATAGGATATCCTAGGGAAACCAAAGGATATTACTTCTACAACCGAGAAGAGGCAAAGTATTTGTCGCCGAAATGGTGTCTTTCTAGAGAAAGAGTTTCTCTCGAGAAGGGCAAGTGGGAGAACTGCAACTCGAAGAGGTTCGAGATACTCAGCTGGGGAGGACTTAGTCGCAGACACCCTAATAAGGGAAAATGTGGTTAGGGAACCCACAATCGGAGATACCCTAACCGGGGAAGCACCAAATCTGCGAAGGTCAGATAGGACGCGCAAAGTACCTGCTCGGTATTCGCATGATATATTGTTGTTGGACAGCGATGAGCCTATGACTTATAAGGAAGCAATGATGGGCCCAGACTCTGAGAAATGGCTTGGAGCCATGAAATCCGAGATAGACTCCATGGGAGATAATCAGGTTTGGAATCTAGTCGATCCGCCTGATGGTGTTAAAACTATTGAGTGCAAATGGGTCTATAAGAAAAAGATTGACATGGATGGAAATGTTCACATTCATAAAGCTCGACTAGTTGCAAAAGGGTTTCGACAAGTTCAAGGAGTTGACTACGATGAGACTTTCTCGCCGGTAGCGATGCTTAAATCTGTACGGATTATTCTAGCTATTGCTGCATATTTCGATTATGAGATATGGCAAATGGATGTCAAAACGGCTTTCCTTAATGGAAATCTAAGTGAAGATGTGTACATGACACAGCCAGAGGGTTTTGTCGATCCAAAGAATGCTAGTAAAGTGTGCAAACTTCAGAAATCTATTTATGGGTTGAAGCAAGCATCTCGGAGTTGGAATATACGTTTTGATGAGGAGATCAAAAGGTTTGATTTCGTCAAGAACAAAGAAGAACCTTGTGTTTACACGAAGGTTAGTGGGAGCGCACTTGTAATCCTAATCTTATATGTGGATGACATATTATTGATTGGGAATGACATTCCTATGCCGAATCCTGCTAAGGCCTCATTAAAAATAGTTTTTCTATGAAGGACCTAGGAGAAGCAAAGATATATCTTAGGATAAAGATCTATAGAGATAGATCAAAAAGACTAATTGGATTAAGCCAAAGTACTTATATTGACAAGGTGTTGAAACGGTTCAACATGCAGGAAGCCAAGAAAGGGTTCTTGCCTATGTCACATGGCATAAGTATTAGCAAGAGTCAGTGTCCTTCGACAACTGATGAGCGAGACCGTATGAATGGTATTCCATATGCTTCAGCTATTGGATCTATCATGTATGCCATGATATGTACTCGACCAGATGTATCATATGCTCTAAGTGTTACAAGCAGATACCAAGCTGATCCCGGTGAAGGTCATCGGATAGTCATGAAAACATTCTTAAGTACTTGAGAAGGACTAAGGATGTGTTCCTAGTTTATGGCGGTGATGAAGAGCTCGTTGTAAATGGTTACACTGATGCAAGTTTCCAAACCGACAAAGATGATTATCGTTCGCAATCTGGGTTTGTATTCATTTTGAATGGAGGAGCAGTGAGCTGGAAAAGTTCCAAGCAAGAGACAGTTGCTAATTCTACGACGGAGGCCAAGTACATTGCGGCTTCTGAAGCTGCAAAGGAAGGTGTTTGGATAAGGAATTTTATTACTGAATTGGGTATGGTCTCGAGTGCCTTGAGCCCAATGAATCTCTATTGTGATAATAATTGAGCCATTAGATCCCATCAGAAGTCCAAGCATATACTCAGGCGCTATCATCTTATTCGCGATATTGTGGATAGAGGAGATGTAAAGATATGCAAAGTACACACGGATTTAAATGTTGCTGATCCGTTGACAAAGCCTCTCACACAACCAAAACAAGAGGCGCACACAAGAGCTATTGGTATTAGATACTTAAATGATTGACTCTAGTGCAAGTGGGAGACTGTTGGAGATATGCCCTAGAAGCAATCATGGAGATGATTATATGTTCATAATTTATTGGATAATTTATTATCTTGTTTCTTGAATAATATCGTTAATATTTATTATCAAGTATGTGACTTGATTGTGAAACTCTATATTTATCTTTGTGATAATTATTCTAAAGCGATCCCTAGTCGGAAACATATGAGGACACATATGAATAGACTAGCATATGTATTGGTTGATGATCATGTTTCACGGATCATGGATATGGAGATATCAAACCAATAATATGACACATGTTAGTGAACATGGGGTTGGATCAACCCACCATGAGACACCGCGAGAATGTTGTATTCTTTTTGTGTCATCGCTGGTCTCTTTTACAATATGTATGTTATATCCTTAGACTTGAGATCGTTGCATGCACTCAAGATGTATAGTGACTTACTTAGGGGTTGCCAACGCTACCCGTGAATCGGTAGTTATAAAGGTAGCTTTTGGTTTGTCATGACACATGCGTCGAGGCATGGTCGATCAAGATAGGATTTGCCCTCCATGCAACGGAGAGATATCTCTAGGGCTCTCGAGTGATCGGATTCGTAAATGCATGGCTATGCTATTCATGGTTAAAGAGTTAACCATAGTCGAGGAATTCAATCACGTGATCGAGAAAGAGTGGTTGAGCTAACCAACAAGGATGGCGCGCATCGCTTTGAGTTTGACCGATATCGTGAGGCAAAGGGAAATACATATGAGATTTATTGAGGTTCGTCCGATGTGATCTTTACGTTTACTTGGGAGTCGGCATGTCCTGCTAGGGGCCACTACCGATTAGTGGACGAGTAGGAGTACTCGGGCCATGTTCAAGTGCACGTGAACCATAGGGTCGCACGCTTAAAGGGCCGGACACGTTTTGGATGGTGATCCGAATTTTATGGGCTACGAGTTCCTAATGGGCCTCAAGTTCGAGATCCATCATGGATGCCTATATATAGAGAGGAGGTGGCATAGGGTCAAGTGTGATTTTGAAATTCCCGAAACCTAGCCACCACACCTCCTTCGCCCAAAACCGCGCGCGGCCGCCGCCAGCACTTCGGGCGCGTGGTGTTCCCGCCCGCACGTGGATACCTTGGAGGCGTTGTCGCGAGGCTTCAACGCTAGGACGATCCGCAATCTGTGACGGCCACGGGGAGCACTTGGAGGAGGCGCGAGACTAGTACGACTACAACCGCACCAACGCGCTACATCGACTCTTCTTCCGCTGCGAATCTGGGCGTCTAGTGGTAATCCTGTAATCTATTACTAGTGGAGGTTCCTTGGTTGCGCGGTAGATTTTTGAATTTATGCTAGTGTAGCCTACCCGTGTTCCTACACATTTGATTTTCAATTTTTCCAAATCTCCATATTTAGTAGTAATTTTTCAATTACTACTAGTGATAGACTGATAACCTGTACCGGTAATCGTGCCATGACCAAGGCAACAAAATCTCCATGCAGTATGCAAACAACAAAAACTCCCTAATAAACTAGTAGTTAACAGCAAGGTGAAGAGTTGGCGACAAATTAAAGGAGTTGTATCGAATGCGACATATGCACTAATCATCTACCAGATCTGCATGACCATGAGTTCTTCCATAGGTAACAGGAGATTACTCAATGAAAAGGTACCCATATTGCCTCACAACTGAACTAGCTTGTTGTGCTTAACCTTTAATGACCTGTTCCATGCATATTAGTATACGTAGTAATCACTGAAGCTGCATAGACGACGTCCCGTGTGCCTCCATGCATGCTACCATACCAGTCAGTGCTAAAGGTTGGTGCACTTGCTAACGTCTTCACTGTAGAATGATCCTGCAGATCCCTGTGGCCTGTATCCACACTGTTTGGAACAGTATTGCACTTACAGCTTTTAATCATGGATAGCATATCTCAAACACTTCAAATTGCAGCAGCTTTAAGAATCTACATGGAGCATGTATCGAATCGATTGGTGAAAAACTTGGAGGTAATTAGTTAATTAATGCAGAGCTGCACAAGGATAAACCGTTGTAAGGGCCATGCATAGTACACAATAGTGTCTGCCCTCTAACAGATCCACTGTTCTGGAACATGTAGCATTCCCGAACTGCAGAATTGCTTGCTTGCTAGCTAGCTGCACTCATAACTGGTAAGAAGGCTAGGATCGACATCATAACCAGTGGCCTGTTGCGTTATTATCCGTCCAGGCCAAGAAACAGTAGTGAGTTCACAAGGTTGTACTTCCCTATATATGCTTCTACGATGGGGCCTCTTGGTTTTGTGACTTTTATTTTTAAGAGGGCTAATAAGGGCAAATGACCTTGCAGATGCAATAATGCAAAGCATGGCTCCACAGGGCACATGCCCTGCCCTGCTGTTCACTCGTGCATGGCCAACTACCGATCGATAGCCAAACAAGAGTACCATTTTCTAAACTGAACTTGGTTGGCCACTCCAGGACAACACCTAACCTTAACCTCTCAACTAAGTCCAAAAGCTACTAAATCTTAAATAATCGTCTCCAAAAAAAACTTAGCTCGCCAATGTCCTAATCATAATTTCATAAGCCAGGCAGGTTAAGCTAAGGATTTTCTAGATTCATTAATTTTCAAAGGAATGTCTGTACTTACTTTGTACCTGCATTTCATGTATATATTCAGCTTTTTCTCGGGGTCTTACTTTGGATTGTATAGTCGGTCCTTTCTATCATTTCTTCATATATGTGAAAGGATGGGGGAAAAAAGAATTTTTAAAGCTGCATATCGAATCCTACTGTGTGTTGTGTAGTATGTGTAACAGCCACTCTTGGATTTTGTCTTCAGAGATGGACAAATTAGAGGACCCGATCGAACAGCTGTAGGATATATGAGAATCTGAATATAGAAGCTTGCAGTGTTTGCGTATATCTGATCCAACATTGAATCGAAATGAATACGCCAAAACTGGAAATTTTCCCAACAGATGAATAGCGCTGAACAAAAGCTCCCTCCGACGGACTGTGAATGATTGACACAAAAAAAAAAAGAGGAGCAAATGATGAACCAGATAATATTCTTTGAGCCCTTCAGCCAGGAGACAACGTGAATCAACAGGATTCACTATTTTCTTATGATTGTTTGTGATTTAAAACATGTTGCAATTGCTAAACAAATGCATTTGTTTATTGGGGATGTTTCTAGACAATTTCTGAGTTGTTTATGATCAAACCAATATAAATCAGCTAAAATTGGTATGGAAGGCAGGGTTCTATGTACATATATAAAACTTTGACAGTGGAAAATCCATGCGTAAAGACGTATTTTATACTCTAAGTTACACATCAAGTATGTATCCAAAACGAAATAGGTTTTACAGGATGCAAATCCTGTCGAACTCACCAATGGAATTGAATAATTCATAGTTTCTTACAACCATATACTTTCCAACCCAAAAGAGACTAGGCATGAACCAACTTTAGCCTGTGGTTTCAAAATCATGTGTTAGTTTGTCTCTTATGTGAAGTACAGACAATCTACATGTGTTAGTTGTTGGGCAGGTACCCTCCATCGTGCGAGCTATGGTTGGTTCTTGAGACAACGCAATCCTAAAATATTTCTCTGATCAGGTATTAGCACAAGAACCAAAGAAACTAACCTTGCATAAGGTGTGTAATTAACACATTGTTCTTTTCAGATCATCCTTTAGTTTTAGTTAACCTTTGCGTTCTTGCATCAAACATAACTTGGTCAGAAAAGCTTTCTAACGAACATTACTATGAATAAACTACTTTAAAAAGTTGGGTCGCGCCAGGCCCCCATCCGCTACAGGATTCATCAAATACAAAACAGTTTATGAATTTTTTGTTTTAGTTTTTACCTCTGAAAAGTGCCTCTGCTACGTGGTTGTCTTGTCTTTGTCTTGGTCACCTCCCCATATCCAATTTTTTTTTAAGGAAGTGCAAAAGCTTTGCACAACGTTATATTAAGAAGAGCTCACGAAAAGCACAGAAATTCCAATTACAAATGATAGAGAGGGGGGGTTTTGAAGGAACACGGGTAGGCTACACTAGCGCAATTTAAAAATCTACCGTGCAACCAAGGAACCTCCGCTAGTAATAGATCACAGGATTACCACTAGACGCGCAGACTCGCAGCGGAAGAAGAGTCGATGTAGCGCGTTGGTGCGGGTTGTAGACGTACTGGCCTCGTGCCTCCTCCAAGTGCTCCTCGTGACCGTCACAAGTTGCGGATCGTCCTAGCGTTGAAGCCTCGTAGCAACGCCTCCAAGGTATCCACACGTACAGGGCAAGGACACCACGCGCCGGTGTGCTAGCATCGGCTGTGCTGTTTTGGGCGAGGGAGGTGTGTTGGCTAGGGTTTTAGGAATTCCGAAAAATCACTCTTCACCCTATGCCACCGCCCCTCTATTTATAGGCATCCATGATGGGTCTCGAACTTGAGGCCCATTAGAAACTCGTGGCCCATAAGAGTTTGGAACACCATCCAAACCGTGTCCTGACCCTTTAAGTGTGTAACCCTATAGGTTCACATACACTTGGACATGGCCCGAATACTCCTACTCATCCATTAATCAGTAGTGGCCCCCTAGCAGGACATGCCGACTCCTGAGTATACGTAAAGATCACATCGGACGAACCTCAATAAATCTCATATGTATTTCCCTTTGCCTCACGATATCGGTCAAACTCAAGGCGAGTACGTGACATCCTTGTTGGTTAGCTCAACCACTCTTTCTCGATCACGTGATTCGAATTCCCCGACTATGGTTAACTCTTTAACCACGAATAGCATGGCCATGCATTTCTGGAATCCGATCACTCGAGAGGTCTAAAAATATCTCTCCCGTTGCATGGAGGGGCAAATCCTATCTTAATCGACCATGCCTCGACGCATGTATCATGACAAACCCGAAAGTTACCTTTATAACTACCCAGTTATGGAGTAGCGTTTGGCAACCCCTAAGTAAGTCACTATACATCTTGAGTGCATGCGACAATCTCAAGTCTAAGTATATAGCATATGCATTGTAAATGAGACCAACTGATGACATATAAGAATAAAACGTTCTCGCAGTGTCTCATGGTGGGTCGATCCAACCCCATATTCATTAACATGTGTCATATTATTGGTTTGATATCTCCATATTTATGATCCGTAAAACATGATCATCAACCAATACATATGCTAGTCTATTCATATGTGTCCTCATATATTTTCGACTAGGGATCGCTTTAGAATAATCATCGCAATGATAAATATAGAGTTGCACAATCAAGTCACATACTTGATAATAAATATTAACGATATTATTCAAGGAACAAGATAACATATTATCCAATAAATTATGAACATAACATAATATAATCATCTCTATAATTGCTTCTAGGGCATATTTCCAACAGGAGGGGGTGCAGAAGAAGAACACCGGAAATATAGAACCAATAGACCCGGAGGGAACCGGACCAAATGGAGACGGGGGCCATAAGTTACTGGCCAACCCGCCCGAAAGGAAAAGGAAAAAAAACTACTCCTGCCTGCTGCGCGACTCTAGACAAGCAGCGGCCGCCAAGCGCCATTGACGATGCTCGTCGTGAATGTGTTGTAGAAGCTGCTCAGTAGTTGTGTACACATTATTGAAGATCCTTTGGTTGCGCTCCTTTCAGATCGCCTAGGAGATGAGGATGGCACAGGGATCAATCTCTTTTCTTTGCAACTTAGACGCCGACTTCCGAGCGGCAAGCCAATGGTCTTGCAAGGTTGTCTGTCTCACTGGAATGGCGCAAGCGGCCCACTGAACTAAAAACCTTGCCCAAACTTGCGCCATCACCGCACAACCTACTAGAAGATGGTCTATTGTCTCTCGCCGATGACCACAAAAGACACGACGCCTTGGTTGGGCAACCCTCACGATCAAGTCGGTCGGTAGTCCAACGTCGATGATTGCTAACCAAATGAAGATTTTGCATTTAAGAGGAACCTAGGCTTTCGGATGGCTTCGCACACCGCCATCCGATTGATCCCGCAAAGAAAGCCATATATGTCGACTTGGACGAGTAGCGACCGGACGGTTCCAACGCTAAAAACCAAATCGGTGACACCCGTCGAAATGGATCTGAATAACTATTTGTAACATCCCAATTTTGAGCTTAAAAAATCTTTTAAATAGTTAGTAGGAAGAAAATTCACCATCTGGATTTTATTTGAATTTAATTCAAAAGCTTAATATTGACTTTATAATCAAAAACATTTAATGTGAATAATCCCAACTTGAACAATAGCCAAAACTATTTTATTTGGGTTCTATGTGCTCGAGATATATTTTTAGATTTTTCTAGAATTTTTCTGAGTTCATTTGCTATTTTCTATTGCCTATTTGAATTTCTGGTATTTTCTAAAATAGAAAATCTATTAATAATCTTAGTTAACCCTTTGGGCCGAAATCCAAATCTCCGGCCCAACTCCTATTCCCGCAAGACACGCCACTCACTCAAAGACATGCTGCGCCGCTCCCACCGGCTGTGGACCCGCTCACAACCTCTCTCTCTCTCTCGCGCGCGCGCTCTTCTCGCCGTTGGATCAAGCATGGGCGGCTAGATGCGCGTGAGGCAACAGACGGTCCGAATGTTTCGTTCAATGTGGACCGTTGGATCAAGATTGAGTGGTCGATCTTGAGTCAATAGCCGTCGCCGCGCGCGCGCGCCTCTGCCCGCCGGCGTGTGGGTCCCGCGTCGCCGTCGTCATCTCTGCGTCACCCTTCTTCGCGAGCGGCCGAGTCCGCCATGGATTCAAACTCGGAGCTCGTCCGACAAAAGGATTTTCCAAACTAAACCGCCCCGGATTTCTTCGCCAAATCCTATCCCCGCTTATCCCGCACTCGTTTCCGTTGGAACCTTATCCCGACACGGACTCTATCTCCGTTTCTCTCTCGTGCTCATCTCGGACTCCTTTTTAGGGTTTCCGCCGCCGCACGCTCCCGGACCCCCCGAGCTCCTATAAATAGGACCCCCGGGATCGCTTGAACACCCGCACCAAAACCCCCAACCCTAGATCACCCGAGAGCCCCTGCGCCGCCGCCGTTGCTGGTTTTTGGTTTTCCACCCGCAAGGTCTCCGGTGAGCTTTTCCGCCGCTGTCAGTGCCGCCCGGAGCTCGCCGACTGCACCACCAGCATCGCACGAGCATAAGCAACCTCCTGGTGCCATCCACCTCGCCGGAGCGCCACCGGAGCTTCCGTTCGACAAAACCCGAAGGAGCTCCGCCGCCTAAACCTCGCTGCCGACCGCCACCGTCCACCCCAAGCACCCAGCGTCGCACCAATAGGTTCGCAATAGCGCCCTCTACACACCGGTATCACTCATCGCCGGTGGATCGCCGCCGTTCGCCGTTGCCATCGGGACCCGAGCGCCGCCGCTCCCGGTGTCGTCCACCTCGCCGCCACCTCAGCGCCGCGTCAGCCCCACGCGTGCGTGTTGTCTGACGTGGGGCCTCGTCAACATCCACGTGCGCGCACACGCGGCAGTCTACCGGACCCCGAGTCCCGAGGCTCGGTGGACCTAGTCCACCGTGAGCCTAGCCTCTGACATGTGGGTCCCACATGTCAGAGATTTCTTTTATTAGTTCTTTTTCCGAAATTCCTCCGCTGACGTCAGCTTGCGCAATAATCTGATTTTCCTTTAGGAAAATAATTGAAATTCATGAAATCTTGATTTTGACATTTTATGTATTTTCAATCTTCAAAGGCCATAACTTTTGCATCCTAACTCCGATTGAGCCCATTCAAATTTCTAAATTTGTCTAAATTCAAGATCTATTTATCTGAGATTTTTATTTAATTTTTGGAGTTTGTTTTGCCTTTGTTATTTATTTGTTTTGGTTGTTTTGCTTCGTTTGTGCGTAGGCGTCGATACTTGGGGTTTTAGTGAAGAAGGCTTCAACCAAGTTCAAGACCAGTACATAGACCTATTCCAAGGCAAGTCATACCGTTGATCATATTGAATCCCAGTTTTCCAAATTATATTGTGTGGAATTATTGCATTTACTTTAATTATGTATTTAAGCGCTTTTGGGCTAGTTATTGATCCAAAGCTATTATGTCCACCTTGCTTACTTGTATACCTTAATCTTTTGTCGCCTAGATTGGTTTATTATTTAGTTGGTATTAACATATTGCCAACATGGTTGGTTAGATCGACTAGAATTGCTTAGCCATGCCACGGGTCATCATCACATGTAAGTTGCAAATATTAATTATGACTAAGTGGCTATGGAACTTATGTAAAAGGCTGTGTCTTTGTATGTTATTACTTCGTGATGGCATGTGTTGCACTAAACCAACCGGGTGGTAAAAGATTTAGACCGAGGCAAGTGGTGAATCTTTGTGTGAGCTGGTGGCTTTGTGATTGGGATTTATCTGTGTGGTTTAGTTAGAAAAGCTGGAAGTCTTGCCTTGGTCAATTAAGGACTTAACTTTGTGCGCCATTGAGCCCGAAAGCTCTTTGACGACCGCATGTCCAGTATGAGCCTAACTTAGTAGGTTACGGAGTTTCAACATTGGGGTTCGGTGGATAGGTTAAGCTTTGTGATATGGGACTGTGTGAATAAGAACGTCAATGTTGAGACAAAGTTGCCGAACTGTTATGTTACGATTAGTGCTAGCTACACTAGTTGTATCATGTGGGTAAAGTGTACAAACCTCTGCAGAGTGTTAATCAATCTATTCGAATAGCCGCGTCCTCGGTCATGGACAACGCCGGGATTTCACATGAGGGTAGTGTTCATAAAATGTGGGATTGGGAGTGTGATCTCAATCACATGGTGTGTGAATCAATCGGTTTATTTGTGTGTCTTTGTGGAAACAAGCTTAAATTAATATTGCTTATTTGTTTTAAATTATGCTTTCAATCTATTATGTGTATTCAATTGCAAATGTTGCATTTACGCAAAATAACCACGAAGCCATTCCTTTGGAATAAGCTTTGCATCTATATATTGCATTTTGTGGTATGATTTGCGAGCATGCGGTTGTGTACTCACGCTTGTTGTAAAACTTGCGTCCAAACCTACTGTAGTGGAGGAGTCTTCGCTGCCGCTGAGGAGGAGTTTGTGGAAGAAGGTTGATCGCTAGGTCATCGATCCCGATCGGTTGCACGTGGTGTCTTGATTGGAGTTTGCGAGTTTATTTCGTTCATTGCGGTATTTCTTTAGTGTTAGCCTGCGTTAATAAGTTGTAACACCGACCTTAAGTTCAAAACTCTAAGTTGTTACTCAAACTATTCGTTTATGTTATATTTCGCTTGTGTGGATTGATATTCACCTATGTTACAGCTGTGTGCACTAGCGTGATCTGGACTAGTGCGAGAATACAGAGAGGGTCGAGTGCATTTTGGGTCCCGCAGAGGTGGTATCGAGCCATACTAGCTGTAGGTCTTGACCTTAGTTAGATTAGCCGTCTTTAGAGTGTCCAAACTATTTTCTAAGGAAAATTAACTTGTAAAGTTAACCAAATGCTTAACTCTCCTCATGTCTCTCTAGACTCATCTATTGCTAAGAATTTTCCCCTCTCTGCTTGTTTTAAGTTGTTCTTACCCTCTCTGTCTTATGGACGAGATGTCTCGCCTGGACCTATGGTGAGCGTTGTGGAGGTTCGCCACCGAACTTTGGAAGCTTCTGCGGTACTTGGAGGTTTTGATCGTCCGTTGTGCGAGAAACAAATGGATGGTGGATGGACATAAGCGAAGTGCGATCCGTAAACGGCGATCGCGCGGGATTAACACCAAGGCAAGCCTACCGCTGAACATCTCCGTCGGGAGGATCATGGAGTGAAGGAATACAGAATCGTCGCGCTGGCCATGCCGGATCTGCCACATCTACATGCGCGAGTTGCAAGGAACCGTCTTCGCTACCACCCAGGCGACGCCGTGGAGCTACGCACACTATCCATCCACGGAGGAGAAGAAGATGCCACGATGGTACCTCGCCGATGCGTCGTCGCCCAAGAGGAATCCATGGAGATGATGGCGGCACGATCTAGGCGGTGCCTACAAGAGCTGCACCAAGGCTCAAGAGAAGATCGCCATCTGGAAGAATCTTTGGGCGCCCACCACCAGGCGGATCAAGAAGAGGAAGAAGGTCTAGAAGAACATGAAGAATCGAGGAAGATCCGAGAGGAAGTGGGCCGAACGAGAGGAGCTGTCGCGCCATCGGCGCTTTGTTCTGTTGCACCGGTTTGAGGCACGGGATCGATTTGAAGATGCGGCCACGATTCAAGGTCTGGTGGCGAGAAGCAGCCGTGGTTGTGGAGGTTACCCTCGGCGAGTTCGCTAAGGCCTAGGTTATGATTGAGGCTTAGTGTGTTAAGCGCGTCGATCTAAGCCTAGTTGTGTCGCCCTTTAGGCGTTAGATTGTGTGCTTAGGTTCGCTATTTTCTTTGAGTGTGAGTATGGTGCAAAGGCCCTTAGGCATCTTGCAAGCCATACCAAGTTCTTAAGTAATAAAGTTGCTTTTGTTCTCTCAGTTGTTGTTGGGTTTAACCAATCCCCCGCTTAGTTCTTAACTCACCCCATGCTTGCTACCTTATCTAACCCCTGAAGCTTCGCCAGATGGTTACAACTCGCCAGACAGTTGCAAGTGGTTCGGTACCCGGCACCAACAAAAGCGGTGGACGAAAGACCAGGAGCGATTCGCGAAGCATCCCCAATTGACTTGCAAAACTTTGGAGCTTTCATGGCAGCATAGACTCTGTAATACCCTAAATTATATTCGAAAGGATGTAACCAGGAGAGAATGTAATACTCCGAAAGCGAGAGAAGTAATTAATCGAGATAGAATAATTTAATCGGTAGAGATTAATTTAATCGGGGGGAAGGTTTCTTTAGAAAAGCATCAAAGCAAGAAAAGAGAGGGAGCTAAACGTAAAATGTTTTAGAAAGAAAAGAGCGGGGGTTTAAGCAAAACCCCGACAACATGGGCACAGGCCTTGGCCCAAGTGGGCCTTATAGGTGGCGGCCAAAGGGGTTCCACCCTCCCCTTCCTAACCCTAATCATGTTTCTTGTGGCGCAGTCTTGTGGCGCCGCCCGTCATAGCGCGCATAGCTGTAGCACCTCCTCTCTCAACCATTGTTCCCTCCTCCGGTGAGACCTTCTGCTGCGGGCGAGGATCAACCTTAGTGCTGCCGATCCGCGAAGGAAGGAGGAGGAGATCATCTTCACGGGAAAGTTCTTCGTCTTCCTACGATTCTTCAAGGGTAACGAAGAGGTTTCATCGTTGTTTAATTGGTATTAGATGCGTTTACGAATTCGTTTATTAGAACTATCGTCAATCTGCCGGTATATTGCTTTTCTGTCCAGTTTAGTGCGCGGCAATTTTCGCATCCTTAGAAGCATAATTTGGGAATCCCGTCTCCTAGAGAAGTGTGGATATTGTTCTTAGCTTTCAGTGGCCGCCAAGAACACTGGATTCCGACATTCGAGTTAAAAGTTATGTTATTTTTAGTGTTTATTGTCCAGAATCCTCACGAGAATCTGCAGTCATCTTGTTTAATAAATAAGAAATTGTTAAGTGCCGAATTAGAACTTGGGATCTCCTATAGAGTTGTAGGTTATCTCGTTACCTTTCATTGCCGACAAGAATCACATCATTTGGACCTTTGTAGCAAAAGTTATGATTTTTCTTACGGGGTTTGTGCTGTGGAATGGTGGTTGGTCTGACAGGTTTTAGTGTTTCGACTTAAGCGTGTATTTAGAGGAAAAATCAGAGGGTCTCACCATAATGAAAACTGTAGATAATCCTTCCAGCTTTCAGGAAAACTAAAGATCAGGAAATTCGGACGAACGTAGAGAAAGTTATGATAATTTCATATTTGCTGTCCAGAGACCCGACGCGAGAATTGATACTCTGTTGTTTGGTTTGGTAGGGCTAGTAAAGGGCCGAATCAGAGAACATCACCAACTAGGTTTAGAAGGGGAATTCAATAACCTTTTCAGATTGTCCAAGATCAATCCATTTGGATTTCTGTACATTTAGTTATGTTTTTTCGAAGGAGACTGTTCTCTTGAAAAGAAAACTGACAGCTAGCGATAGAGTTGGGGATCGCGTTTAGTGGACGATGTGCTCATTTTGTGTTTATGGTTTTGTTATTAGACTTATATGGTAGCCTTAGCATGTCTCAATTGTATGTCCAGGTGTGGGTTTGGCTCCGGGAGCAGTACCTTATCCTCGACATCCACCTTCGTACGGTTGAGGCAAGTGCATTGTTTGTTAAATGGGTGTGATCGATTGGCTATGTTTGTGTGCTTTTGATATATGGTTGCATGGCAAGATGGCTTACTTGATGATTGTTTAAGTATGGTGATTGCTCAAATTATGCTTATGCTTTCTTGTGGTACAATGTTGTTGTCTTTTGGTATGATTCTTTGATGAATAAGAGATGAGTATATGCATATTGAGAACATGTTGAGGCTTGGTCACGCGGTGACAAGCATGTTTCCTTTGAGATCCCCTGTCATGAATGTGCGGGCAGAGATCCCTCACTCGTGGAGTGTGGGCTTGAGGTCCCGTTACTTGCGAAGTGAACGGCAATGTGGTCCCCGTGCGTGCGCGCCACGAGCATGGGTATGCGGCGGCGGTTGCTTACTGCATTACGGTGTAATGCACACGAAAGATTAAAGATAAATGATCCTTGAGCATTGCATTTGCATATGAGATGTTCTATTGTTGATCTCCTTTACATGGATGCCGATGTTATGGTTTCTTTATGTACTTGCTGAGTCTATGGACTCACTCTTGCTTTTATTGTTGTTTTAGGTACCGAGCCAAGAACGTCATGCATGGGGAAGTAGGCGCTAGTCACACACTTGCCACATGAACTAAATAAAGATGAATGATCTTGAGCGTGATTGATTTTAGTAAATGCAAAGATTATTATGTTTTGTCTCATGCAATGGATTAAATGTAATAATGATGAGTAGTGGAACTTCATATCTCTCTAGTTATGTTAAATACTTAGCATGTCTTTGATTATCTTTTGATGTCTTTGGATGAAAGTTTTAGTTAATATTTGATTAATCGTGTGTTGGAACCTTCGTGTAATTAACTTTACAAGGAGGTTCAGAAATTTATTAAGATTGTCTAGTTTAGAACTAATAGAGTTTGTTTAGTAGCACATTCCGGGCTCATGTCGGGACGGGGTGTTCTGATTCGGTGATGAATACCATGATGACTCGGATGCAAGCCATGCACAACCGAACAATAACAACAACAATCACCAAAGACGGAGCCCACCGCTCATGGTCACCATGGACCATCCAAACTTGCGAAATTCATGAGGACTCGCCCACTAACATTTTACGGACATGTCTCACCCGTGGAAGTCGACGATTGGCCGGGTGATTGAAAGGAAGCTGCGATCACTCAATGCAACGATCATGAAAAGTTCTCTATACCTCTCACGGTTGGAGGGCATCGCAGCGAGAATGGTGGGAGAACTTCGCGCCGCTCATGAGGCACCAGAATATCACTTGGGAGGAATTCTCTCAAGACATTCGCCAATACCACGCACTCGAAGGAATTATTGAACTAAAGAAAGATGAATTTCGTGCCTCGAAGCAAGGAAGCTTGTCGGTGTCGACTATCTCAACAAGTTCTCGCAACTTGCTCGCTATCTTTCGCAGAAGATGTTACCTTGCACAAGGCTCGCCAGATCGTTTTCGAAGGGCCCGAACAACTGGACTTGTGTCAATCTCCTTGCACATACCTTCCCGACTTCCAAGGCGATCAATAAAGCTTTATTCATGGAGGATAAGCGCAAGGAACCGAAGACAATCGCAAGCGCAGGATGATCAAATAGGGAGGCGGACAATTTGTCGAACCCGGATTACCATCCCGGATCCTCGTGCATTTACGAACTAGTCCATGATCGGTCGCTAGTTCACACGATAAACAAATATGGTAACAAATTCATATCACAACTTTATTAATAATCAGAGTTTATTACAAAAGAGGCTTACAAGCCAACAATAAAGAACACAATGGAAGGCAGAAGAAGTAGTAGAGTCCGGCTGACCGCCACGAGCAATCGGTAGGGTAGCGGCCTAGTCGTCGAGATCCACACGGGTAGCAAAGTCCTTCTCCTCTGAAATTTGTTTGCATAAAGCAAGTATGAGCACAACTACTGTGCTGCAAGTTACATCCAATGCAAGAATGACATGCATATATGGATGTAACAAAGGATGGCTTATAAGGTAATTTGCATAAAGCGACATTTTCTTTAAATACTTGTACTAAGTTCCAAGCGGTATTTTATAACTAAAATTCTCAATTTTATAGTCGGATAACATTCACACATGAATGGTGAAGGATACCCTCCTATCACATGGCTTCTGCCCAAATCCCAATTGGATTGAAATTCAAACCATTTGATAAAGTATTTTGAAATCAAAACCAAAGTCTAACTTTGAGTAGTTACGCTAGCATGTCCATAACAGCGGACACGGCTATTCGAATAGTTTTACACTCTGCGAGAGGTTGTGCGACTTTACCCACAAGAGATAATCAACTTTCAATGTCCGTCGACACACTTCGAAGGTGTGCGACTAAGTGATTATCACGAGGCCTTTACAATGTTCTGTCTTAATGTATTTATGCGCTAAGGTTTCGCTACCATTGGACTAGCCATCCTCAGGAAGCCCCTATTGCGCGGATGGGTCTCTTGTCGACCAACACCCATACCAACAACATAGCACAAATGACACTAAGACATCACAAATTATTTAGCCAAGTCCGCCCACACGGGACATGTGGTGAGTACGGTAGGCGTAGCATCATGCGCTCAAGACCGGTCCTTAAGCGACTTGGGCGACTTTCCATAAAACCCCGGGCCTTAACCTAACGATTAAGCGGTGCATAAACTGCACCACCAATCATCCATTTCGCCCAAGTCCAAACCCATTTTATTTTACTTTTCAAGTCATTTGTAAAACTCCCATGACACACCAATGCCACGGGTACAATTTAAACAATAATTGATTGTTGGTGAAATTCCCCAAATGAAACAAGTTTGGTCTATACGCATGGCTAAGCAATACGTTTAAATGATCCTAGTTCATACTATCGTATCAACGAGGTTTTATCTAGAGGTGTCAATGTGTTTGATTCAATATCAACATGGGTCATACAAAGGATTTAGGTATAACTATGAATTGAAAATCGTGAATTTATATTACCGAATATAAATAAGCATGCGATAATAATTTAAAAACAGAATATAAATAATTTAAAATAATGGGATCAATATGATCAAAGGGTATAACTTGCCTTGCTTGATGAGGTGGCGTTGTTTTCTTAACGAGATCACCTTCACGAGCGCCCGGTGTTGAGGTGGCGTTGTTTTTCTTAACAGTCACCTAGTACTCACAAGTACTATCTTGAGTAGTCCAAGTGTACGATTCACGATGATCATACAGTCAAAATCAATCCTCTTATGTTGTTCTTCAATCGGCGTTGAAATCGATTCTCGAAGTCGTGAAATCTAATCGTGAAAAGAAGCCAAATTCAAACTAAATTCAAATAACAATTCAAATGAACTCCAAATCAAAAGATTTTGGTTTAGATAGCTAGATAATAATTTTATATGAATTTACCAACTTGAATCACCCAAATCGGAGTTTGGATGCAAAAGATATGAATTTTAGAAGTTTGGAATTGCATGAAATGATAAGTTAGGGTTCAAAGGAATCATTGGACAAATGAACTCAAAATTAAATAATTTTGAGTTAGATAGCTAGATCTTGATTTTATATGAATTTAGGAATTTGAATCACGAAATCGGAGTTCGTATGAAGGAGAACGAACCAGGAAGTTCTAAATCTAAATAAACCCTAAAATCGATTTTATTGAATTTCTTGAATTACTTTTCTAAAGGAAATTCGAATTATTGCGATATCTTGTGACGTCGCATTGGAATTTCCGAATAAAAACAATTAAAATAAATTTACGTGATGGGCCCCACGTGTCATCGGCCACGCCCACGGTGGATCGTTCCACCGAGCCGAGGAGCGGTGAGGCGGTGGACTTGCACGCGGCAAGCCACGTGGTGTGACACGGGCGGGAGACGGCGTGGCGCCGAGGTGGCGTGGCGTGGCGCCCGTGGAGCGAGCCACGTCGTCGACGGCGGCGCTCGGGTCCGATGGCTCCGCGAACAGCGGCACCACGACGCGCCGGCGAGGCACCAGCAGTCTGCGGGAGGATGCGGGATCACGAGGCTCACCTCGCCGGGCGGTTGGGGCGAGGCGGTGGCGGGCGGCGAGAAGAAGCGGCGGTGAGTTGCGGCTTGTGGCGGCGATGAGGCTCGGCGGTGCTCGGTAAGGGTGAGGTGAGCACGGGTTCGCGGAGACACCGCGATCTTTGTTGGCGGGTGGGGTGGGCGGGGATCGGCGACGGCGCGCTAGAGGCGGAGGAAGAGGTGGCGGCCGTCGGTGAAGAAACGTCGATTCCGGCGACTAGAGAGAGAGGGCGGAGGAGTGGGTGGCGGCGCGGTGATGAGTGAATAGAGGCGGTCCCGGTGCGCCATTTATAGGGGCCGGAGGAGGTTGGGAGGAGGAGGTCGGTGGCGAAGGTCACGGCGGTGATCGCGGGGTTTCGGAGATCCCGTGCGAGATAGAGGGGCAAACGGCCGGAGAAGGGGCGGCGTGATGTGCGGGTTTAAGCGCGCGTGACCGTGCGAGCGAGGCGTAAATGGCGGTGATGGAGCTCTTCGCGGCGCTAATGGCGGACGTGCACGCTCGCGAGGGCGGGTGAGGAGGAAGAAAGGCTGCGCGCCGTCGGATCTTCATCGATGGCGCGGAGAGATGAGTGGCGTGGGAGGTTTCGGCCGTCCGATTTCATCGGACGGTGAGGAGAGTGGGAGCGGCGCTGGGGTGGAGAAGCGGGCAGGCGCGAGAGGAAATGGGCCGGGCGGAGGATTCGGCCCAAAGAAGGTTTTGGGATTTTCAATTGATTTATTAATTGATTTAATTCCAGAAATTAGAAAAGGCTTTAGAAAATAGCAAATTAAATCCAAAAATTCTAGAAAAATTCACAGAAATTCCTAGATGCATTTTGGACTTAAAAAAAAAAGGTTCCAACTTAAAGTTGGCTATAGTTTTAGCAAATAAATTATTTTGGCTTTGAAATATTTAGGAAAAAGCTTTTAAAAACTCAGAAAGTTCCAGAAATTAATTTAATTTTAATTTTTCAGATCAAACCAACTGAAACTTCAAGAACTTTAAATAAATTTTAAATTTTGACTTTTAAAACTTAAGGAATTCAAATAAAGCAATCAAACTCTTTCAAATCTCAGAAATTCCAATAAAACAATAACCTTATTTTATTTTATTTTATTTTGGTAACATAACCTTGGGATGTTACAAACTACCCCCCTTAAAAGGAATCTCGACCCCGAGATTCGGAGTGGCTAGAAAGAAAGCTAGGGATACAAGGTTTTCAACTGGAGTTGTTGTCGTTCACATCCTGTTCATCATCTGACATAATTTGAGTGGTGACATTGTACAGACGTCCTCGTCCAGAATTTTGCGGCTTCTTGACTCGTGATTGGTGGATTGGTCGCTGCGCCTCTTTGGACATTCTTCGCGAAATGTCCAACTTCATGGCAATTGAAGCACGTGATGCCTGCAACATATGATGGTTCCTTTTGTGCCTGGGCTCCCTCAGATATATTGGAGGGTTCCAAGTTGACTGGGTTTTCTGTTGTTGGCTGGAGTTGGCCTTGATGCGATGAAGTCCTTCTGGCTTTTGGAAAGCTTCCAGAGTTGAACTTCTGTGCAGCCATTCTTCTCTTGCGGTTCTCCATCTCTTGGTGTTTGCCTTCTTGACGAATCGCCTTGTCGACTAGCTGCTGGAAGTCAGCATAATCCTGAGAGATCAGCTGTACAGACAAATCATCATTGAGTCCTTCCAGGAATTTTTCTTGTTTGTCTTCATCTCTCGTAACATCGTCCGGTGCATAGCGTGCCAGTCGGTTGAACTTGTGCAGGTACTCCGTCACAGAGAGGTTGCCTTGACGAAGTGTGCGGAACTCCTTTTTCTTGAGGGTCATCATGCCGGAAGGGATATGTGCATGGCGGAAAGCTCGCACAAATTCATTCCAGGTGATGATCTGAGCATCAGCATGTGAGATGCTGAAGTTGTCCCACCATTCAAAAGCTGGACCCATGGTGGTGTGAAGCAAACAACACCTCTCACGATCGGTGCACCTGGCGATGTCCAATTTCTTACTAATTGCTCGGAGCCAATCATCCGCATCCATGGGCTCGTGTCGCTTGAATAAGTCGCGGACGCATCCTCATGAATTCGACATCGTCCTTTGGGGTGGTGGAGTTGGAGTTGGGGATGCGACTTGCCGGGCTTGGATTATTGACGATGGACCGAGAGAGCGATTCGATCAAAGCGGTTTTGATTAGCCATCATCTGTTGCCATTCGATCCATTGGATCTTGGTGGTGGAATTGGGGTATTTCCATCATCGTTGGCGTTGGTTCCACTTCCGAGTGATGAGGGTTCACCATCTCTTTGGATATTCCAAGGATTTAGGAAAGGAGGACAATGGATAGGGAAGAGACAATTATGAAGGACTAAAGGGGATAGAGCAACATAACACTCCCAAACGAAAGAAAGAACTCAAAAGTATTGCAACGTTCTATCGATTGAGATTCCCAATTTGGTGGAACGACTCAATGCACAGAATGAGTCTTGGCAAACCTATACCATATGGCTGAGCTGACATCGTATCTTCTGCTCGTGGTCTTTGTTGACGATGCTCCCTTTATAACTTCATGTCTTCTTGTTTGGATCGTAATGGGAAAACGTATTGACCATCTATAGAAATTTCCGAGGGAGAGGGGATCCATTTACTTTAAAATAGTGAGGAAAGAATTTGACAAGAAAGAATTTCTATAAGGAAAGTATAGATAGACGACCAAGATGAGGAGAGAACAAATTATTTTCCTTGTTAAATAAGTTTTGAAGTTTTCAACTAACGACCATTCTAACAAGGTCACGACCTACAGTCGATATGGCTCTGATACCAATTTGTCAGAACCCGGGATTACCATCCCAGATCCCTCATGCATTTACGAACTAGTCCATGATGGATCGCTAGTTCACACAGTAAACAAATATGGTAACAAATTCATATCACAACTTTATTAATAATCAACAGAGTTTATTACAAAAGAGGCTTACAAGCCAACAATAAAGAACACAGCGGAAGACGAAGAAGTAGTAGAGTCCAGCGATCTGCCACAGGCAATCGACTGGGGTAGCGGCCTAGTCGTCGAGATCCACACGGGTAGCAAAGTCCTTCTCCTCTGAAATTTGTTTGCATAAAGCAAGTATGAGCACAACTACCGTGCTCGCAAGTTACACCCGTCAAGTAACAGAATGACATGCATATATGGATGTAACAAAGGATGGCTTATAAGGTAATTTGCATAAAGCAGCATTTTCTTTAAATACTTGTACTAAGTTCCAAAGCAGGTATTTTATAACTAAAATTCTCAATTTTATAGTCAGATAACATTCACACATGAATGGTGAAGGATACCCTCCTATCACATGGCTTCCTGCCCAAATCCCAATTGGATTGAAATTCAAACCATTTGATAAAGTATTTTGAAATCAAAACCAAAGTCTAACTTTGAGTAGTTCTGCTAGCATGTCCATAACCGCGGACACGGCTATTCGAATAGTTTTACACTCTGCAGAGGTTGTACAGCTTTACCCACAAGAGATAATCAACTTTCAATGTCCGTCTCGACACACTTCCAAGGTGTGCGACTAAGTGATTATCACGAGGCCTTTACAATGTTCTGTCTTAATGTATTTATGCCCGCTAAGGTTTCGCTACCATTGGACTAGCCATCCTCCGGAAGCCCCTATTGCGCGGATGGGTCTCTCATGTCGACCAACACCCATACCAACAACATAGCACAAATGACACTAAGACATCACAAATTATTTAGCCAAGTCCCGCCCACACGGGACATGTGGTGGTACGGTAAGGCGTAGCATCATGCGCTCAAGACCGGTCCTTAACGACTTGGGCGACTTTCCATAAAACCCACAGGCCTTAACCCTAACCAGATTAAGCCCGTGCATAAACTCGCACCCACCAATCATCCATTTCGCCAAGTCCAAACCCATTTTATTTTACTTTTCAAGTCATTTGTAAAACTCCCATGACACACCAATGCCACGGTACAATTTAAACAATAATTGATTGTTGTTGAAATTCCCAAATGAAACAAGTTTGGTCTATACGCATGGCTAAGCAATACGTTTAAATGATCCTAGTTCATACTATCGTATCAACGGGTTTTATCTAGGGTGTCAATGTGTTTGATTCAATATCAACATGGGTCATACAAAGGATTTAGGTATAACTATGAATTGAAAAACAGGAATTTATATTACTGAATATAAATAAGCATGCAGTAATAATTTAAAAACAGAATATAAATAATTTAAAATAATGGGATCAATATGATCAAGGGTATAACTTGCCTTGCTTGATGAGGTGACGTTGTTTTTCTTAACAGATCACCTTCACAGAACGTCTGGTGTTGAGGTGACGTTGTTTTTCTTAACAGGTCACCTAGTACTCACAAGTACTATCTTCAGGTAGTCCAAGTGTACGATTACGATGATCATACAGTCAAAATCAATCCTCTTATGTTGTTCTTCAATCGGCGTTGAAATCTGATTCTCCGAAGTCGTCGAAATCTAATCGTGAAAAGAAGCCAAATTCAAACTAAATTCAAATAACAATTCAAATGAACTCCAAATCAAAAGATTTTGGTTTAGATAGCTAGATAATAATTTTATATGAATTTACCAACTTGAATCACCCAAATCGGAGTTTGGATGCAAAAGATATGAATTTTAGAAGTTTGGAATTGCATGAAATGATAAGTTAGGGTTCAAAGGAATCATTGGACAAATGAACTCAAAATTAAATAATTTTGAGTTAGATGGCTAGATCTTGATTTTATATGAATTTAGGAATTTGAATCGACGAAATCGGAGTTCGTATGAAGGAGAACGAACCCCGGGAAGTTCTAAATCTAAATAAACCCTAAAATCAGATTTTATTGAATTTCTTGAATTACTTTTCTAAAGGAAATTCGAATTATTGCATACGACGCCGTCGGCATTGGAATTTCGAATAAAAACAATTAAAATAAATTTACGGCGGTGGGCCCACGTGTCAGCGACACGGCCACGGTGGATCGGTTCCACCGAGCCGAGCGGTGAGGCGGTGGACTTGCCACGCGGCAAGCCACGTGGGTGGACACGCGGGCGGGGGAGACGACGTGGCGCTGAGGTGGCGTGGCGTGGCGACCACGTGGCGGGCCGCGTCGATCTGCCGACGGGCGGCGCTCGGGCGATAGCTCGGCGAACAGCGGCACCACGACGGCCGGCGAGGCACCAACAGATGCGGGGATGCGGGGATCACAGGCTCACCTCGTCGGGCGGTTGGGCGCGAGCGATGGCCGGGCGAGAAGAGCGGCGGTGAGTTGCGGCTTGGCGGCGATGAGGCTCGCGGTGCTCCGGTAAGGGTGAGGTGAGCACCGGGTTCGCGGAGACACCGCGATCTTTGTTAGCGGGTCGGGTGGTGGGGTCGACGGCGGCGGCGCTAGAGCGGAGGAAGAGGTGGCGGCCGTCGGTGAAACGTCGATTCCGCGACTAGAGAGAGGCGGAGGAGTGGGTGGCGGCGGTGATGAGTGAATAGAGGCGGTCCCGGTGCGCCATTTATAGGGGCCGGAGGAGGTTGGGAGGAGGAGGTCGGTGGCGAAGGTCACGGCGGTGATCGCGGGGTTTCGGAGATCCCGTGCGAGATAGAGGGGCAAACGGCCGGAGAAGGGGCGGCGTGATGTGCGGGTTTAAACGCGCGTGACCGTGCAGGCAGAGGAGGCGTAAATGGCGGCGGTGATGGAGCTCTTCGCGGCGCTAATGGCGGCCGCGCGCGGGCTCTCGCGAGGACGAAGGGTGGGGAGGAAGAAAGGCTGCGCGCCGTCGGATCTTCATCGATGGCGCGGAGAGATGAGTGGCGTGGGAGGTTTTCTGACCGTCCGATTTAAATCGGACGGTGAGGAGAGGTGGGGAGCGGCGCGGGTGGAGAAGCGGGCCGGAGGCGCGTGAGAGGAAATGGGCCGGGCGGAGGATTCGGCCCAAAGAAGGTTTTGGGATTTTCAATTGATTTATTAATTGATTTAATTCCAGAAATTAGAAAAGGCTTTAGAAAATAGCAAATTAAATCCAAAAATTCTAGAAAAATTCACAGAAATTCCTAGATGCATTTTGGACTTAAAAAAAAAAGGTTCCAACTTAAAGTTGGCTATAGTTTTAGCAAATAAATTATTTTGGCTTTGAAATATTTAGGAAAAAGCTTTTAAAAACTCAGAAAGTTCCAGAAATTAATTTAATTTTAATTTTTGAATCAAACCAATGAAACTTCAAGAACTTTAAATAAATTTTAAATTTTGACTTTTAAAACTTAAGGAATTCAAATAAAGCAATCAAACTCTTTCAAATCTCGAAATTCCAATAAAACAATAACCTTATTTTATTTTATTTTATTTTGGTAACATAACCTTGGGATGTTACACAATTCCAACAGAGAGCAAGGACAAGTGCCACGCAGATTCAACCGGTTTTCTCCACGAACTCCGCCGAACACGCACCAACCTCGGCACCTCGTCGGTTGCTCGAACACTCGCACTTCAAAGACCGACCAACGCTAATCCGGCCCGATCAACAAATCGCAAGAGCCAAGGGTGTGCTACACTTGCGTCAACCGAGCCACTCGCCGTCGGTGTCCACAGAGGGGAACGGTCCACCCGATTCGTTTCAACCTTGGAGCTACACCGAATAAGACACGGCACCGGTCACCAGTGGAACTTTCCAAGCCCCCAACCGGCCGGGAGGAGGGACGCAGTCCGTGGTCCGAGGCCGTGTCAACCACGTCACTCTGGAAGGAGCACGGGAAGCACCAGACGTCGTACTGGGTAAGTTCCTGGTTAATTCGATACCGCATCATTGTTGCTTTGATTCGAGCCGCATTCTTTTGTGTCCAAGTTTTGCAACTAAGAATAAGTTGGAGGCTATACAACTTAATCATACTCTATTAGTTCAATCGCTGGAGCAGAGCTAAGCTCTAGAGTGGGTTGTTTAGAGCTAAGTTACTCATAGTGGAGTTGAGTTTCTAGCCAACCTAATTGTTCTAGACACCCAAACCCTAGATGTCATTCTTGGCATGGATTGGCTATCCCGGACAAAGTCTTTGGATTGTGGCCAGAAGGTCATGCTTGTTGAGAATCTTGATGGAAGGAAAGTGGAGTTTCTAGCCACATCAGTTCGTGAAGGACACTTGCTAGTAAACAATCTGAAGACCATTGCATTGGAGAATGTACCAATAGTCAGAGAATACCCAGATGTGTTTCCGGAAGAGTTACCCGGAATGCCACCAGATCGTGACATCGAGTTCGTTATTGATCTAGTGCCAGGGACAGCGCCAATTTCTAAGCGACCTTATCGAATGCCAGCTGACGAGTTAGCAGAAATGAAGAAGCAGATTGAAGAACTTCTCGAGAAAGGTTTTGTAAGACCAAGTTCGTCACCGTGGGGAGCACCAGTCTTGTTTGTCAAGAAGAAAGACGGAAGCATGAGGATGTGTATCGACTACCGTTCTCTCAACGAGGTCACTATCAAGAATAAGTATCCATTGCCCAGGATAGACGATCTGTTTAACCAGATGAAGGGAGCCGGAGTGTTCTCAAAGATCGACTTGCGATCGGGCTACCATCAGTTGAAGATCTACCCTAGGGATATACCGAAGACCGCTTTCTCAACGCGGTATGGACATTATGAGTTCTTGGTCATGTCATTTGGGTGACAAATGCCCCACTTACTTCATGAACATGATGAACAAAGTCTTCATGGAATACCGGACAAGTTTGTAGTGGTGTTCATTGACGATATTCTGGTTTATTCCAAATCAGAGGAACACGCAGAACACCTGAGGTTAATTTTGGAGAAACTCGTGGAGCATCGGTTGTATGCCAAGTTTAGTAAGTGTGACTTTTGGAAGAAGGAGGTGGATTTCCTTGGCCATGTGATGACCGCGATGGAGTAGCGATTGACCGGGAAAAGTAAAGGTAGTGTTACAGGACCAGCCAAGAGCGTAACCAGTTCGCGATTTCTTGGGGATGGCGAGTTATTACCGCTGCTTTATCGAGGATCCTCATCGATTGCTAAGCCTCTTACGCAATTGTTGAAGAAGGAGAAAAGTTCACTTGGACTCCGGCTGTGAGGAAAGTTTTCGAGAGTTAAAGAAGCGCTTGACCTCGGCCCGATCTGATTTTGCGGATATTCGCAAGGATTTCGATATCTATTGTGATGCTTAGCGTCAAGGATTAGGATGTGTCCCGATGCAGAAGGAAGAGTCGTCGCTTATGCGTCAAGACAATTGAGACCTCACGAGGAGAATTACCCTACTCATGATGCGGAATTAGGCGCGTAGTGCATGCTTTAAAGATTTACGTCATTACCTTATCGGTAATCATTTGGAAGTCTACACGATCATAAGAGCCTAAAGTACATCTTCACCCAATGACTGAACATGAGGCGAGAAGATGGTTAGAATTGATCAAGAATTACAATCTTGGAATCCACTACCATCCGGAAAAGCCAACGAGTTGCGGACGCTCTAAGTCGTAAGAGTTATTGTAATGCTTTGGAAGTAAAGGAAAGTTGCCGAACTTTATGAAGAATTTCAAAAGCTAAGGCTAGAAGTTGTGTCCGAAGGATTTATAGCCAATTTGGAAGTATGTCTACCTTGGAGAAACAGATTCGTGAAGCACAACCAAAGGATCACGTGTTGTCGAGATCAAGATCAAAATGGCGGAAGGAAAATTTAAAGATTTCACGAGGATAACGGGATATACTGATTAATGGTCGTATCAGTGTACGGATATCGACGGTCTAAGACGATTGATCTTGAAGGAAGCCCATGACTCAAAGTATTCGATTCACCGAAGTACCAAGATGTACCAGATGTTAAGAATAAATTTTGGTGGCCAAATTTGAAACGGAAGTCGCGAGTTTGTGGCCTTGTGCGACACTGCCGAAAAAATAAAGCGAACACGAGAGACCAGCAGGTTTGCCGCAACCACCAAGATTCCGAATGGAAGTGGAAGAAATCGGGATGGATTTCATCACGGATTACCCAAGACCCAATCGAGTTACGATTCGATCTGGGTAATAGTTGATCGATTGACCAAGGTCGCACATTTTCTGCCAGTCAAAACCACGTACTCAGGAGATCGCCTTGCGGAGTTGTACATGGCCAGAATTGTCAGCTTGCATGGAGTGCCCAAGAAAATAGTGTCAGATCGAGGATCTCAGTTCACCTCTCGCTTTTGGCAGAGTTTGCATGAAGCATTGGGTACCCATCTGAATTTCAGTACTGCATATCATCCACAGACAGATGGACAGACTGAAAGAGTCAATCAGATATTGGAGGATATGCTGAGAGCTTGCGCTCTAGCGAATGCTACCCGATGGGATAAAAGTTTGCCGTATGCAGAGTTCTCGTACAACAACAGTTATCAAGCCGACCGCAAATGTCGCCATTTGAAGCTTTGTATGGCGTGCTGCCGAACCCGTTAAATTGGTCGAGACGGTGAACGTCATGATGTTCGGGCGATATCATCCAAGAGGCGTAAGAACAAAGGTTGCTATGATCGGGGAAAGGCTAAAAATAGCCAGTCAAGGCGTAAGAGTTATCGCGATAACCGCCGCCGAGATCTCGCCGAGCGTAAGATTTTGTCTATCTTCGAGTGACCCCGCTCAGAGGTGTCAAAAGGTTTCATGCCAAAGGGAAGCTTGCCCCTAGGTATGTTGGCCCGTTCAAGATTTTGGAACGCCGTGGGGAAGTTGCTTACCAATTGGAGCTACCATGATCGTTAGCGAGTACATGATGTCTTTCATGTCTCGATTGAAGAAGTGTCTTCGTGTGCCAGAAGAGCAAGCCCCGTTGGAATCAATTGTTTTGAAAGAGGATCTTACCTACAAGGAGCAGCCAGTCAATATTTTGGATGTCGCAGAGCGCCTCACCAGAAGCAAGACGGTTCGTTTTTGCAAAGTCCAGTGGAGCAACCACTCAGAAGGAGAAGCAACGTGGGAACATGAAGAAGAGCTGAAAACCGAGTTTCCTAGCCTTTTCTCTAGCTAGCCTGAATCTCGGGGTCGAGATTCCTTTAAGGGGGGAGGTTTGTAACATCCCAATTTTCAGAGCTTAAAAAAAATCTTTTAAATAGTTAGTAGGAAGAAAATTCACCATCTGGATTTTATTTGAATTTAATTCAAAAGCTTAATATTGGACTTTATAATCAAAAACATTTAATGTGAATAATCCCAACTTGAACAATAGCCAAAACTATTTTATTTGGGTTATATGTGCTCGAGATATATTTTCTAGATTTTTCTAGAATTTTTCTCGAGTTCATTTGCTATTTTCTATTGCCTATTTGAATTTCTGTATTTTCTAAAATAGAAAATCTATTAATAATCTCGATTAACCCTTTGGGCGAAATCCAAATCTCCGCCCAACTCCTATTCCTCACGCACGCCCGACCACTCACCAAAGACTTGCGGCGCCGCCCCCATCGATGTGTGGACCCGCTGTCGGCGCCTCTCTCTCTCTCTCGCGCGCGCCGCTTCTCGCCGTTGGATCAAGCATGGACGGCTAGATGCGCGTGAGGCAACCGAGACGGTCCGAATGTTTCGTTGAATGTGGACCGTTGGATCGGATTGGCGGTCGATCTTGAGTCAATAACCGTGTCGCCGCGACGCGCCGCCCTCTGCCGCTGACGTGTGGGTCCCGCACGTCAGGTCGTCGTCTCCGCGTCACCTTCTTCTTCGCGAGCCCGAAGCCGAGTCCGCCATGGATTCAAACTCGGAGCTCGTCCGACAAAAGGATTTTCCAAACTAAACCGCCCCGGATTTCTTCGCCAAATCCTATCCCCGCTTATCCCGCACTCGTTTCCGTTGGAACCTTATCCCGACACGGACTCTAGCTCTGTTTCTCTCTCGTGCTCATCTCGGACTCCTTTTTAGGGTTTCCGCCGCCGCACGCTCCCGGACCCCCCGAGCTCCTATAAATAGGACCCCCGGGATCGCTTGAACACCCGCACCAAAACCCCAACCCTAGATCACCCGAGAGCCCCTGCGCCGCCGCCGTTGCTAGTTTTTGGTTTTCCACCCGCAAGGTCTCCGGTGAGCTTTTCCGCCGCCGTCAGTGCCGCCCGGAGCTCGCCGACTGCACCACCAGCATCGCACGAGCATAAGCAACCTCCTGGTGCCATCCACCTCGCCGGAGCGCCACCGGAGCTTCCGTTCGACAAAACCGAAGAGCTCCGCCGCCTAAACCTCGCTGCCGACCGCCACCGTCCA
Organism: Ampelocalamus luodianensis; assembly: GCA_036346255.1. Classification (NCBI taxonomy): domain Eukaryota; kingdom Viridiplantae; phylum Streptophyta; class Magnoliopsida; order Poales; family Poaceae; genus Ampelocalamus; species Ampelocalamus luodianensis. The sequence goes on along the minus strand of CM070625.1, from coordinate 56,517,344 downwards.
CCCCAAGCACCCACCGTCGCACCAATAGGTTCGCAATAGCGCCCTCACACCGGTATCACTCATCGCCGGTGGATCGCGCCGTTCGCCGTTGCCGCCGGGACCGCGCGCCGCGCTCGGTGTCGTCCACCTCGCCGCCACCTCGGCGCGCGTCCGCAGCGTGCGTGTCATCCGGCGTGGGGCCTCGTCAACATCCACGTGCGCGCGCACGCGGCGATCCACGGACCGAGTCCGAGGCTCGATGGACCTAGTCCACGTGAGCCTAGCCTCGACATGTGGGTCCACATGTCGAGATTTCTTTATTAGTTCTTTTTCGAAATTCCTCCACGGCGTCGACTTGCGCAATAATCTGATTTTCCTTTAGGAAAATAATTGGAAATTCATGAAATACTGATTTTCACATTTTATGTATTTTCAATCTTCCAAAGGCCATAACTTTTGCATCCTAACTCCGATTGAGCCCATTCAAATTTCTAAATTTGTCTAAATTCAAGATCTATTTATCTGAGATTTTATTTAATTTTTGGAGTTTGTTTTGCCTTTGTTATTTATTTGTTTTGGTTGTTTTGCTTCGTTTGTGCGTGACGTCGATACTTCGGGGTTTTAAGTGAAGAAGGCTTCAACCAAGTTCAAGACCAGTACATAGACCTATTCCAAGGCAAGTCATATCGTTGATCATATTGAATCCAGTTTTCCAAATTATATTGTGTGGAATTATTGCATTTACTTTAATTATGTATTTAAGCGCTTTTGGGCTAGTTATTGATCCAAACTATTATGTCCACCTTGCTTACTTGTATACCTTAATATTTTGTCGCCTAGATTGGTTTATTATTTAGTTGGTATTAACATATTGCCAACATGGTTGGTTAGATCGACTAGAATTGCTTAGCCATGCCACGGTCATCATCACATGTAAGTTGCAAATATTAATTATGACTAAGTGGCTATGGAACTTTGTGTAAAAGTGTGTCTTTGTATGTTATTACTTCGTGATGGCATGTGTTGCACTAAACCAACTGGGTGGTAAAGATTTAGGCGAGGCAAGTGGTGGATTTGTGTGAACTGGTGGCTTTGTGATTGGGATTTATCTGTGTGGTTTAGTTAGAAAAGCTGGAAGTCTTGCCTTGGTCAATTAAGGACTTAACTTTGTGCACCATTGAGCCGAGCTCAGACGACCGCATGTCAGTACAGCCTAACTTAGTAGGTTACTGGAGTTTCAACATTGGGGTTCGGTGGATAGGTTAAGCTTTGTGATATGGGATTGTGTGAATAAGAACGTCAATGTTGAGACAAAGTTGCGGCTGTTATGTTACGATTAGTGCTAGCTACACTAGTTGTATCGTGTGGGTAAAGTGTACAAACCTCTGCAGAGTGTTAATCAATCTATTCGAATAGCGCGTCCTCGGTCATGGACAACGCTCAGGATTTCACATGAGGGGTAGTGTTCATAAAATGTGGGATTGGGAGCTGTGTGATCTCAATCACATGGCTGTGTGAATCAATCAGTTTAGCTGTGTGTCTTTGTGGAAACAACTGTTAAATTAATATTGCTTATTTGTTTTAAATTATGCTTTCAATCTATTATGTGTATTCAATTGCAAATGTTGCATTTCTGCAAAATAACCACAGAAGCCATTCCTTTGGAATAAGCCTGCATCTATATATTGCATTTTGTGGTATGATTTGCGAGTACGGTTGTGTACTCACGCTTGTTGTAAAACTTGCGTCCAAACCTACAGAAGTGGAGGAGTCTTCGCCTGCTTTCGAGGAGGAGTTTGTGGAAGAAGGTTGATCGCTAGGTCATCGATCCCAGTCGGTTGCCTGTGGTGTGCTGATTGGAGTTTGCGAGTTTATTTCGTTCATTGCGGTGATTTCTTTAGTGTTAGCCTGCGTGGCTTAATAAGTTGTAACCCCGACCTTAAGGTCAAAACTCTAAGTTGTTACTCAAACTATTCGTTTATGTTATATTTCGCTTGTGTGGATTGATATTCACCTATGTTACATTGTGTGCACTAGCGTGATCTGGACTAGTGCGAGAATACGGAGGTCAGTGCATTTTGGGTCCCGACATTATTCGAGCCGCGAATTCCATAGCGCTCGAGCTTACGGCTGGCGATATGTCGAAATCCAAGTGTGATTTGTGAGGGTGCGAGCTACTTATGAGGACTCGATTTATTTGGCTTGTAATGCTTAACCATCCACTTGGTCCTAACATTACAAATCAAATAAATCAAGCCTCGAATATGTATACTTCCTAAATCTGATATACACACTCGCTACAAAATTGTGCATCAATTCCATCCATTCACATAGAACCGAAGCACAACACAAGTTCAAAAGACATACATAATAATAAGTTATTACAAAAGAGGGGCCGACAGGCCAAATCCATACAACTAGATAAGTACACAGCGGAAGCAAAAGTGCCAGAAGATGGCGATAAACAAAAGTCAATCAATGTGCCTTTACCCACAAGGCAACCAACCGGACCGCCAAGCTAGTCGTCCCAGAACCCGCACATCTCGCAAAAGTAAGGCCCTTGGGGCTCACCTTCTTCCTCTGCAACAAAACAATTAAGCATAGCATCTGAGTACAAAAATTGTTTTTGTACTCGCAAGACTGACGTGTGAGATAACAGAACTATAATTAGCTACATGCAAGCTTTATTTAAGTGGATGAGGCTCTCGACTTATTTTCAGCATAAAGCAAGTTTTATTTGCAATAATGTAATACATTTAAAAGCAAGTTTGCAATTAATTCTTATTGTTCAAATAAGAGGGAAACAAATATAACGATAGGTAGATGACAACATCCTAGAAGTGACTAACCCAATAGCCACCACAACAATAGCATGAAGTACCCCTTCATACCACCCATGTCAAGTTTAAGTTTTTAAAAAGGTTGTAGTTTAGTTCTTGTGGAAATAACCAAGCTGTCCATAACCTAGGGCGAGGCTATTCGAATAGTTTTAACCTGCAGGTTGTACCAATGTACCCACACGATAGACCGCCTTTCCACCACCACGGTTAGCATACTTCCTTTGGTATGCGAGAGCACGGCTAAGTCTAACAAGACACTTTCCAATGGGCGATGCTAATTAAGAGCGCAACCCACGAGAGAAGGACACATTAGGCAGCCCTAACCGGATCGCTAATGCTCCTCCAACACCACACATACACACGGTTTCAACACACCCACCGACCAGCTCATAATTAACACCTCCCAAAGTACTTAGTCAAGAGAGGTTCCATATCCCCCTCGTATGGTTAGCACGCAACAATTGCTTGGATCAATGGCACAAGTAACTCGGTCCTTAGGGACTTAGGCACCATTCCATTCACACCCAACAAATCACACCAACATACCATTGTGCCCAAGTCAAGATATAGTTTTTGTTTTCAGTTTTTGATTTGTAAATCAATAAAACACAAGGATTGGACATAATGGAATAATATAAGTGTTTGTGTGATCAAGATCATCGACTAAATCGATGATCGCCCAATACTACCGATAACTAGGCATGGCTAAGCAATATTTATTCGAAATCTACTAAGTGACAAGAGCTCATCCAACGAACTCTAATCACAGCAAATAACCTAGGCTCAGGTAGTAAAGGATAATTATTTACCTACAGATTATGCAACTAGAGGATTAACTAATCAATTTAACAACAAAATAGCAATGCATACATAGAAGTTAAACAAAATATTAGCCTTTAAAAGTAATGGGATTAAATGGAAATGATCAAACTGCTTGCACAGTTCTTTGTTGCTCACTATGCTGAGAGGATCACTCTCAAGGACGGCACAATCGTGGAACCTACAGAAAGAAGCGAAAAAGAATCGATAAGAATAAAGAAAACGAAAAAGACTCTAAAACCAAAATGCTCCAAATGCTCTGAAAATTTTACAGCAGCAAGAGCAAGATTTATAACAAATTTAGAAACAAGAACCAACTGATTTGGACTTTCTATGCAAAAGATATGGACAAAACACTGCAGTTCGGCCGAAATTAAAATTAAATAGGTTACTGTTCATAAATAATTTTCTAGAGGTTTTCTGGACTTGAAAATTTTATGATAGGTTGCTACTGACATTTTAAGGCTAAAACAAGTGGTTTCATCTTAATTGGAGTTAAAATGATTTAGTTATGATTTTTCTAAGTTATAAATCTAAGGTATGTTTAATTTTGGATTAAAGACTCTTTGTAAAACCTATACTATGCTAAAGTACTTTAACCTATGCAATTATAGAACTTTAGTTTGTTAAATTTGGAACTACAGAGAAAAGATATGCATTTTTGAAGTTTAAAACAATTAATAAGTGCAAATAAAAGCTCTAGGAACTAAATCGAAAAACCAACGAAATCGGGAGGTCGTGGGCGTTGATCAAAGATCGCACGACTCACGAGCTCCGATGCCAAAACCCACACGAGCACAGGCGCAAAGACCTCATCGCGCTAGGGAGGTCTTAGCCAGTTAGATCTAGACTTGGCGGTGCGGATCTAACGAGGAGGTCCTAGGCGGCAAGATCCGAAGGAGGAGGTCTTTGGCGGCTAAGATTCTCTTGAGTAGGTTTTAAGCGCCAGCGACTCCATCGATGGATTTAGATCCAATGGCCCAAGTGAGATGGAGCGTTGGGCCACCCGAGCGCCTCAACGAGTGCGGGCCTTGGATCTTGAGATGGACGGCCTAGATCAAGATCGCATCCAGAAGGGTCCAAATGTTCTCCGATCCGAGCCGTAGATCTAGAGATGAGCGACAAAGAGAGAAACTAAGCGATAGAGTTGTAAATAGATCGAGGAGGTCTGGCCGTTAGATCTAAATCTAACGGTCAGAGTGACAGGGGAGGTCCTAAAGCTACGGATCTAATGGAGGAGGTCCTAGGCGGTCCACGATATCCGGGAGGTCGTGAATGGCTAAGATGAAAACGAGGGAGGTCGGGGCGGCTAGGATTTCACCAAGGAGGTCATGGATGGCCATGATCTTGCGGGAGGTCCTATGAGACAGTGTTTAATAGAAAGAGTGCGGGCGGTTCGGATCTCCGCGAGGAGGTCTGAACGGTCTAGATCTGAGCAGAGGGAGGTCTTGCGGTCTTCTTCACCAAGGACCAAAGGTGGTCTTTTACGGCTAAGATTTAACAGGGGTGGTCCTGGACGGCTAGGATCACTACCAAGGGGAGGTCCAGAGACTTAGGATTTTTCGGAAAAGATCCTAAGGCCCAGATCTAATCTTGGAGAGGTCGTGAACGGCCAAGATTAGCCCGAGGAGGTCCTAGAGTGGTTTTAATGGCGCAGGACCTCCGGACAACGACAAAAAGGTGGCGGCTAAGACAAATTAAAAGCATATCATGATTGACAATAAATGAATCCAACAGGAGCACTTAAAGACTTCCGGACTTTAATTCTAAACCCATGGCCCACACGTCAGTTGTGGGTGCCCCAGGTTATTGGAAATGTACTTAATTAAATTCATACTATAGCACAATTATTAATGAAGGAACAGTACTGTCCCTTAATTAAAGATCATGCTAAAGGTATAAATTTAACAAGTAACAATTCCAATAAACAGGATCCCCGGATATATATATATATATCTCACAATGGTTCCCAGGATCAACGACCATTGCATATATATATATCCTTCAACAACATTGCATCATACACATACAAGTCATACATTTGCATAATTAAACATAAGTTTACATCATTCGGTTTAGTACTACAATATTAAGTGACTTGGTCACTTCAAAAGTTTAACAGCGGAAGCAAAAACAAAATATTACAATCCACCAATCGCCTCATCCACCCGAGCAATTGCGTGGAGGGCGAGTAGCTCTACTCGTTAGCGTCACCCTGATCGACGCTAACGGGTACTTCATAAAGAAAACCGTCCTCACCTGCAACAATAGGTGATAGCACCTTGAGTACGGAAGGTACTCAGCAAGTCTTACACAAACTAATAAAAGAAAGTGTTTATTAGAACCTATACAAAGGAGTAGAATTTATATATGCATAAGGTTACAACAGGAAGGTATAAAGGTTCAGATTTGCATAAAGCGATACATCTTAACCTACAAATGCTAGATTTTTATAAAGCAAGGTGATAAATCAAAGTTTAATTAGAACAGTAAATAAATGACATAATTGTAAACAGTACAGTGCATGAATCCCTCATGCACAGCCAAAAACCGAAACCAGATTTTGAAAATCAAAACTTCTATACAGGTGACATCAACTCAAGTTGTCGTCCATGACCGTGGACACGGCTATTCGAGCAGCTTTATACCTGCGAGGTGTACATCTTTACCCACATGACTTAGCTAGCCCGTTGCCTTTGGATGCCTCCGAATGGTGACATACTTCCTTTAGTATGCCGGCCGGGAAACTAAGATTTGGTATTTTCAACAAGCTAACACTATTGAGTTGGACCCCATGTGTGAACCGATCTCGCTTAAACAACGATCGATAGCATCGCCTAACCGAGGCACACATGTTGCGTCGATATCGATCCAAACAATTAAATGCGTTGGGCTCACTACCCATATTAGGATGCAATCGGCACCATTAAGGTATCGTATATGCTACGGAGCACATATCGCTCTCACCCTTCTAAGAACATCGTCTCGACATACAAGCTCACATGGCATACAACGCGATCATCGGACCAAAGCATCTATGCCATACAAGGTCAATACACATATTCTTACTCTCCTGTTTCCAACCTAATAGTCTTAACATTTTACTTAACCAAGCAGCGCCCATACACCGCATGTGGAAATCGTGGGGACTTGAATTGAATAGTCGAGTTCGGTCCTTAATTAATCCGGACAAGTCCACCACAAAGTCCAATCTCGTGCACAAAAGCACCATCACTAGCTTCCTCTTGTCCAGATCAATTTAAATTTCAAATACAAGTCTGATTTAAAGAAACTGGACAAAGAGTTCAAAATAACACAAGATCATTTGTGATTCCCCTGTTTGACAAGATATTCTTGTCAAACTCTAAAATCTCTAGACTGCATGTCTAAGCCAAATCTGAAAATATAGGTTATAGTATACAGTACTATGCTAAGGTTGAGTGTATGGTGACAATTGAGGTAATCCATCATGTTAGGTCATAACTAGCTACTAACAGATCATACTTTGTATTTTCAGAAACATAGCATGCACAGTTGTCACTGGATTTAGAAAATCTAATGTATAAAATTTGGGATCAACATGGTGCAGAGAGGATGCTTGCCTTGATAATAATAAACCTCATTGCAGAGTTGGGTTGCTCGAAATATATTCGATTGCTTGTGAACCAGATTCTAAAAGAAGCAATAAGACCCAATAAATACCAAAGCGACAATAAGTCCAAAATGGAAGAAATATGCATGATCAATGAAATGCATGATTGATGATATGCTTAAGTTATATCTACCTAATAGTAATACTAACTTGATTATAACTTATCGCTTTTTTAAAAGACGAAACTAGGGTTTAGTGCAAAGTTCGCTTTTGATTTTTAAAAGAGTGAAAGCAGGGACAGATGCGATTTCGCTAAAAGGAAAATAGAACATGCAAAAGTTCATAAATGAAACTTAGCATGATCTTTTAGGTAATTAATATCCCAAACTAACCTTAATCTAACCTAATCGGTTAGATTACCAAAAGTGAAAGAAACTTGCATTGTCGGTTGAGTAGGACAAAAGGAACAGAATGATTTACATTATCAACCTAAATAGATGATAACAAGGATTAAAAGAATAACTTGTTATGCTACTAGGGTTTAGTTTAAACCTAACTAGGATAACAAGTCGACAGGAGAAACCCTAGGCCTTGAAAATGACATAAAAGGCGAAAAGTTAGAATAACAACTTTTCAGATTCTACAGCAAGTTGAAGCTACTGATGTTCAAAAGAATGATTCACATGAGCTTCTAAGGTCATTAAGAGGCTCAAGATGTTAAAAACTATGGTTTTAGCTTACCAGTAAAGGAAAGACACCACAGACTTTGAAAACTCAAGTGGATTGTGAGAGAAATAAACTCTGGATTTAACCTACAAAAGATAGCCAATCTTTATTGCAAGGTAAAACCGAGTGCTTAAGGTGGATAAGCAATGGACAAGAGCAAGAAACTCCTTTGGACAACAATGGAGGATGAGCTTGATGGTCAACAATGGTAACGACAAAGAAAAGCTAGGGTTTATATATGGGTGTTGAGCTACAGGGCAAGAGGGAAAGATCTAGAGTTGATGAGGTGTCTACTTAGCTAAATATCCAAAAATTTGTGGCATAATCTTTGGATAATCCTCTCCTCTGCTCTCAGAAATGGCTGCGCGCAGAGATAAGGAATAAGGGAGGCAAAATATGACATGTGGGTCCCTTTGTCATCCTCAGCCGCGCGCGCCTCTTAAAGCTTCAAAAGAATCTCAGCCGTCCGATGAGAAATGGGCGGCGGGGATAAATAGAGAGATTAAAAGATTTGAATCGGTATCTTAAAATATGGGCCGTGCGATCTCAATCGGTCGATCGAGATTTAAACGGGGCCCAAAGGAATCTCGCGATTTACTTTCAAATCTAGACGTTGGATTGGAATCCAACGATCAAATAAAAGGATACACGTCACCCCTTTTAGATGCGATGACGCAAAGACAGTTAGATTGGACTTCCACGGTCGAGATGGGGCAAAGAACCGGATGGTCGATTGCATACACTCATATGGACCCTACGATTGAAATCCAACGATCCACCGAATTTGGGCTTTAAAGCCCACGGTAAAAAGGCGTAGTGAGGATTTAAATCAAAGGCCGAATAAACGCACGCCTTTGATTTCAAAATGAAACGAAGCGCGGTTAGATCAGAATGGGACGGTGAGATCGTGAGGATCGGAGTCGTCCGAATGCATACCTGTCTGGACCACTTGATGAAGATCTAACGGCCCGGAGGAGCGCAGCCTTAATAGCACGCGGTAAAAGGAAAGCCATAGGATTTGAATCTAACGACTCGGATAAAGCGCCTTTAAGTTTAAAACGAAAAGGGAGGCGCTGTTGGATCGGAAATGAGCGGTGGAGATCGAGAAGGGCTCGAGTTGTCCGATTGCACACTGCGATCTCGATCGTTAGATCAAGATCCAACGGCGGAGATTAAGGTGTACACGTGGACAGCTCGAGGGACATTGCGACCTCGCCCGTTCGATTGAAAATCAACGGCTCATATCGCACATAGGGTTCGGGCTCGCGCTCGAACGTGACTGGGCCGGACCACTTGCACTGGGTTGGACCCAACCGCATGGGATCGAGTCGCTACAGTACTAGGTCTTGAGTTCAGACCAGTTTAGTTGACCAAACCTATTCAAATGCTTAAAAGGTTTGACTGGGATTTTAAAAATAGCAAATAAATTTGTAAAATCATGAAATTTTTGCTGGAGGCTAATGGGATGATATATTTCCCAGATAAATTTTAAAATCACATAATCACTTTGTAAAATACATAAATATTTATTTTAGCCCGAAAGTATTCATTTAAAGATAATTATTTTGCTTTAAGTCAAAATAATTTCTAAAAATGCAACAAAAATATTTTCAGCCAAGATAATTTATCTAGGCTTTAGTAAAAATACTTCCCAGTCACAATACAAGTTTTATCTTGTATTCCTTTAAGACTTTAAATGGTTCTTTTGGATTTTGGCTAAAAAGGAAGGTTTTCAATTTGTAACATCTTGCCCAAATTGTAGAAATGAACGATAATCTTGTGAACGACACCTCATTCTGTTCATAAAGCATTTAATTACTGTTTATAGAATTGGGATGTTACATCGGTGACCACACTACGCATGATTAAGACACCATTAACGCGCAAATGATAAGCAATGATTTGAGCATTAAAGTTGTCAGAAGAACATGGCGAAACAGGAGGTTTTTGGTGACAACACCGAGGGTGTTCCACGACTTACCCGCAGCGACGTGGACCTCGTCGGCGGAAACCAAGAACACGGATAAGTCCCAAATAGGAGGAGAACCTAAAGGTGCCAACGGCTAGGGCTAAAGCGCACCCTGGCGGCTAGCCGGAGATAACCGGAGACCAAATGCGGCGAAAACAAAACCGAAGAGGTCTAAGAGGATCGGGTTTTGGAACCAAGTACTCACCGAGATTGAAGGAGAACTAGGAGGGTTGCGGGAGCTCGGAAGACGAAGCTCCGACCACGAGCAATGAGCTTCCACTTTGTCAACTTTGTGTGAAGGTTTAAACAAAGCAAATTAGGAGATTTAGAAGTGACCAAGAGAACAAATGACGACCAACAAGCTGCAATATTGAACCACTGGAGCTCGGAGGTCGCGGAGAGCTCCAAAGTTCAACAATGGAGGCAAAGAGCTTTGGTGTTTTGAGCACAATAGGAGGAAGAACTAGAAGTGCAGAGAGATTCAAAGAAGCTTTTGGGAGAAGCTAGGGTTCCTCTTATAGCCATTTGCAAAAAGGAACCTGGGCCAGCTCATGCACTGATCTAGGGCACCCTCGAAATGATGGGAGTAGGTTGTCAGAGAGACTTTTGAGCAAAAAGGGACTGCCAGACATTTAATGTTGGCAGCACATAGCCGTTTGTCAGCCCTAGAGTTGACAAGGCACTGCTCTCTACTGCCATGCACAAAAATTGATAATGACAAGCCCCTGATCGGTGAGAGAACTAGGAGGACTGATCAAAGAATTCAACTGGCTAAATCAAAGACCGAGCTCCACTAGGAGGTCGTGAGTCATTGGATTGAAATCTAAGGGCTCAGATTTAGAACTATGTGTTAGAGGTCTTAACACTTAGGGAGGTCCGAGCCACAGATCTCAAGATGGGCGGCCCACGATCACCCAAGTGCTAGGGGTGGTCGTGGAGGGTCGAGGAGGTCGCCTGTGGTGGTCTTTGCAAAGGTGCAAAGGAGGTCCTAAGGGAGGTCCTCGAGGGTCGTCTTTGCAAATAGAACTGAGAAGGTCATGCGGTGGGAGGTCTTTGATCGTCGGTTGAAATCAACGGTCCATACCACACGTGGCCAGTGCCCGAGCAGACACGGCTAAGCGGCTTGTGCGGCCGAGACACGGAAGTCCGAGTCTAAGTCGACTCGGACCGGGCTTAAGGTTTATTTTGAGCTCGAGATCTTGAAGGGACTTTTAGAGATAGCAAACTAGCTCCAAGTTTTACGAAATTTTGACAATAGCTTGCTAACCTAGAGATGGAACTTGTGTACAATTTCCAGAGGTTTTATCTTGAGCATTTTCTCCAAAAATCATACAGTGTGCTAGGCTGGGTTTGACTACAAGTCAAACAAGTTTGGCAGCCCTTAAAAATATTCAAACAATTTCCAAAAATTGTAAAATGTTTCAGAGGGCCACAAACCATCCCAATAACTTAGGAAAAATATTTCCAGGAGATGATCAAAACATTCGACAAGATTGTTTTTTAAGGATCAAGATTTGGATCAAAAGACTTGTGACTTTGTATTTCTATACTCTTGTACAATAATTGTTTAGTACACACAGGAAATACATGATGTGTAAGAAAAAGTTTTAAATTCTACTTATTTTTTTACATTTGAAACACAAGTACAGAATTTGGGATGTTACACTACTGTCCTTTTCTTTTTGATCGATTGCTTAACCATCTTGACGATAGACGGTGCCAGACTGAGTATTGTGCGACCGTCGAGCCACCGATCCTCCCAGAATAAGGAATTTTTGCCGTTTGCATCTGATATAACCCTGTGAAGTTTTCAGTTTTGCTCTCCTTTGGATCCAAACAGTGAAGCTTTGCTGATCCTGACGGCACAAAGTACAATTTTTCAGACAAACGTTGAGTGATAACCGGTATCTATCACAGATTTGTCACTTCACTTCTTTTTGAACAAATTACGACAGTAAGTGTTAAAGTTGATTGAAAGTTGGATGTATGAGCCATAAAATTGTACGATTAAGCTTTTGGATAGCAGAGCAGGGCATTTTGACTTACGTACTTGAGATCTGGATGAACAAATGTTTCCAACTCCTATTTGGCCTTTTTTGGGTGTGGATGAAGAGGCCAGTTGGGCCTAAATGTCGGACTAGATAATAGCTGGGCCAATCGGCTAAATACCAAGTCTTCCCACTCGGTACAAAGTAAGAAGTAAGCAGAGTAATTTGGAAGTAAACTGAGAGTTAAACGCGAATCTGACTTCTTGAGTGCTCTCGCTGAAACTCTGAACCTGACAATGCCGCCCTCTCAAGAACAACCCTGTCCCCAAGGTCGAAAATCTGGAAAGGCCCTCTGTAATAATGTGCATCCTCCCCTGATGAATCCTCAGGAGCCAAGTTTGGCCCACCACAGAATCCCTACGAGGTATAATCCTTCAGTTGAGCACAGCCAAAGGTTCAGTCCTGATCCTCCCATCTGGACTAACCAAAGGTACATGAGGCAAAGGAACTGCATGATCTCCCAAATGTTTTTTTGTAGATTTTTGGAATATTGTGTGTGTCCTATAAGATCTCACACCCTTTATTTATAGTCTCACAGTAGAGTCTAACTCCAATACAACTCTTATTTAGATCTAATACGAACTCTCCAACACTCCCCCTCAAGATGGGCCGAAGATATCAATCATGCTTATCTTGTTACATGTTGTAGCACCCTCACTAGGACCTAACCCTTGAGTAAAACAGTCAGCTAACTGTTCACTAGACTTGACATACTCTAATTTCAATATTCTGCCATCGAGTTTTTCCTTGATAAAAACCTGTCAATCTCAACGTGCTTGGTACGATCATGCTGAACTGGGTTGTTAGCAATGTTGATTGCAGATTTATTATCACAATGCAACACAAAGAGATTATTCCTCCATATTCGAAGCTCGGACAATAACCCCTTTCATCCATATCATTTCACTCACACTCAACGCCATTGCTTTGTACTCTGCTTCTGCAGTAGACCGAGCCACAACCTCCTGCTTCTTACTTCTCCATGACACAAGGTTACCTCCCACAAAGATGCAATATCCAGAGGTAGATCTCCTGTCATCCACACTGCTCGCCCAATCAGCATCGCAACACCCTTCCACATTCAGATGTTGATTCTTCTTGAACCAAAGGACTTTCCCTGGGCTACTCTTCAAATACCGTAGGATTCGATAGACAACATCCATGTGTCCTGTTCTGGGATCATGCATATATCGACTAACCACACTCACTGCATATGAAATATCAGGTCTTGTATGGCATAAATAGATGAGATGCCCAACAAGCCTTTGATAAGCTTCCTTGTCAACTGGATCTCCCGACTCAGCACATAGCTTGTGATTCCTATCAATAGGTGAAGCAATAGGGAGACACCCAAGCATACCTGTTTCTGCCAGCAGATCAAGGACATACTTCCTTTGGGAGAGAACTATACCATTCGAAGAACGGGCAATCTCAATCCCAAGAAAGTATCGAAGAGGTCTAAGATCTTTCACCTCAAATGCCTCTCCCAATTTTTTCTTCAATGACTTGATTTCCTCGACATCATCTCCTGTAATCACAATATCATCAACATAAACTGCCAATATAGTGATATGTGATCCTCTATGCCTATAAAACACAGTATGATCTCCATTGCACTGAGAATAGCCCATACTACATGCGTGCGAATCTATCAAACCACACCCTTGGAGATTGCTTGGACCAGTATAAAGACTTCTTGAGTCTACACCTTCCTCTCGATGCCTGCTGTTCTCAAAGCACGGAGGAATCTCCATGTATACCTCCTCTTGTAAATCACCATGTAGAAAAGCATTTTTCATATCCAACTGATGTAGGGGCCATCCAAAGTTAGTTGCACAGGAGATCAACGTCCTTACGTGCTCATCTTTGCCCTTTGGTGCAAAGATCTCATCATAGTCTATCCGTATGTTTGACTATAACCTTTTGCAACCAACCGTGCCTTGTATCTTTCTACCTTGCCTTGAGAGTTTGCTTAATTGTAAACACCCATTTGCATCCTACTGCCTTTTTTCCCGCTGGAAGTGGAACAAGATCCCATGTCTTGTTCTTCTAAAGTGCACTAAGTTCCTCCTTCATGGAATCCGTCCACTTAGGATCCTGCTTAGCAGCTCGCCAATCCTTTGGAACATGCATTGTCTGAAGAGATGCAATGAATGCTTTGTATGCAGGTGAGATATGGGAATATGAGATGAAGTTTGCAATGTCATGCTCAAATCCATACCGGACTGGAGGCTTTCCTGCATTAGCTCTAATTTCCCCACGTTGTGCAAGTGGTAATTCTAAATGAGAGTGATTAGAATGAACATTACCACTCGCCCCAAGGGAAGGCAAGGAACTTGATGGAGAGAGATCCGAGGAGGGATTTGGGACTAGATCAATTGGCAAAGCCGGCTGTTCAGAAAGCTGTTCAGGCTGTGGCAAGGCCGGCTGTTCAGAAAGCTCCGTCGTTGGCTCTGCTGTTGGTGGCTCATGTGCTAACTGCTTGTCTCTCTACTTCTCCCCATGTTTCCCAAAGCGTCTTCGCTGATAAACCTTCAATTCTTTTGGGGCTAGGACATCTCTCGCGTTTGGGCACAGAATTGTTCCCACAATAACTTCTTCTCGTTGACTCTCCTTGTTCTCCCCCTCTCGACTGTCACCCTCGATGATAGGTGAGAGCTCCAAATACTGATCAATAGTACCTCCACTCATGTAGTAAGGCTCAAACTCCCGGAATTTCACATCCATACTCACGAATAACTTTCGTTCAACTTGGTTCCAGCATTTATAGCCCTTCTAACTCGATGAATAGCCTATAAAGATACATTTCAATACCTGTGGATCCAACTTACCAACTGATGGTCGGTGGTCTCGTATAAAACACACACAACCAACCACCTTAGAAGGCACCTTGAACTCCCGTTGACCCAAAAGAAGTTCAGCTAGAGACCTCATCCCAAGTATTCGAGATGGCATACGATTGATGAGATACACTGCCGTCATTACTGCCTCGCTCCATAGTCCCTTTGGCACATTCACCTGAAACATGAGTGAACGTGCTACCTCCAACAAATGTCGATTCTTCCTTTCAGCCACTCCATTCTGAGGTGGGGTTCCTAGACAAGTAGTTTGATGAAGTATCCCCTCTTCTGAGAGATACGCTGCAAACTCCTTATTAACATACTCAGTTCCATTATCTGATCGAAGAATCCAAACCTTTGCGTCAAACTAGGTAGCAACCAGCCTATGAAAGTCCTGAAAACACCGAAGGACTTCGTTCTTGTGCTTTATCATATAAATCCAAGTCATACGAGTATAGCAATCAATAAATGTGACAAACCACTTAAAACTACTCACAGAAGTAACTGAGCACGGACCCCAAACATCTGAATGTATTAATATAAAAGGTTCATAACTCCGAAGACCAATACTACTATATGTAGACCGTGTATGCTTTCCAAGCTCACAAGCATCACACACAAGTTTACTCTTGTCTACCCTTTTGAACAAATCAGGGTATAACTGACTTAAACTCTCAAATGATAAATGTCCTAGGCGACGATGATGTAACAAAACTTCTCTCTCGAGTCCTCCTATAGCCACAGCCAATGCCGCATCAACCTAATCAATGTACCATAGCCCATTACGCCTTATTCCAATCTCAATCCTCTTCCCAGTTCTCTTCTCCTGGAACAAACACGAATCCTCATCAAATGTGACAGTGCATTTGAATTGATCAATGATAGAACTAACTGAAAGAAGGTTGATTGGAAAGGAGGGAACATGCAAGACAGAGGACAAAGCAATAGATGGTGTGCACTCTACAAATCCTACACCCTAAATAAGCTGAGAGGTCCCATCAGCTGTTTGAACAGTTTCAGAATGAGTATATAGGGTGTAAGATGCAAAAGCACTAAGAGAACCCGTGACATGCTTGGATGCTCCTGAATCTATGATCCAATCAATACGAGAGTGCTTATATGTGGATGCAAGGGCATATGCCTGAGTACCTTCGCCCACATGGGCGTAATTTGCAAAGTGACCAAAGGAGGTGGAATCATGAGAAGTCTCCTCCAATGCCTTTCCTTGCTGCCACTTCTCCCATTGCATAGCTTGATCGTGCAGCCGTAGTGTGGCGTGATATCCTCTGTCAGGGCCATATTAGCTCTGGGGCCAGTGCGGCCCCTTCCTCGACCTCCATCCCTACGACCACCACAATCTCCACCTCGGCCTCGATAATCTCCAACTCGGCCTCCACGACCACCACGACCTCGACCTCCATACTGTGAAGAAGGACATGCACGACTCAGATATCCTTTTATCCCACAGTTGTAGCACTCCCTATCATCTGGTATGGCATATGCGGATCGAACCGGGTTGTTATCCCCCATTACTCGTAGTCGAACCTCCTCCTGCACCATTGCCGAAATAGCCTCCTCCATAGTAGGCAAGTTTGCTAAGTGAAACATGGCAGCCCTTTGACTTTCAAACTTCGGATTTAGTCCTTTTAGAAAGTGTGTAACCCATCTGCGTTGCAGCCACACTCTACCAGCCTCAATATCACCAGCACATGTTAACTGCAGTGGATCATAGTGATCTAAATCTGCCCACAGTTGCTGTAGTTCACTAGCATACTCCTGGACATTGTTCTCCTCCTATTTCAAGGCCTCAACCTTGCCTTGGACCTCCACCACCATCATCATATTTCCTGCCCCGGAGTACATGTTACTCAACGTCTTCCACATTGCCGGTGCACTCTGCATCATCTCCACCATTCGGCGATGGATGGAGACATAGAAGTTAAGCAACAAGCTACCACCACGAGTTGGTGGTGTTCCACATCCTCCAATCCATGCTCGCCTTGTGCATGAGCTCAACGCAAGTCTCCGCGCAGTAGTGCTCCACCCCCTTTGTCCTCGAGTTAGTGAGCCCTTCTAGACCAACTCGGGTAATTTTTACTTCCTTCCAATTTTATATCATTCGGCATTAGCTCGACTTTAAGTCGATGACCTGCACCAACCCTCGGACCTATCATACCTGTTGCAAAGAGGTCTTGTAACATGCTTCTCATGTCACCTTGAGTTACTAGCGAGGAAGTAGTCTCAACAACTGCCTTTCTTCTCTCTTCTACCGCCTTCATTGCGGCTTCCTCCTCCTCCTTCCTCGCAGCCTCAATTTCTTCAGGGTTCATCTTCTCAAACAACCAGAGCAATGCCAATTACTACCAAGATATGCCGCGCGTATCTCCCATGATCACGGCAATTCTTCACGCATCAACTGCCGAACCTGGATGACTGTCTTTACGACTGTCCCAATTATGCATAACAGTAGCATAAAACCTTTCCTCGGTTTCTTCGGTTTTTTTTCTCCCGAGGTCTTCAGTTGTTTTCTCCCGAGACGAGGTCTTCGATCTTCTCCCGATCTCTTCTTCCCTCCTCCCTCCTAATCCCGATCTCTGCTTCCCCTCCCCCGAATTGGCGAGTCACCCCCTTCTTCCTCCTCGGTGGGCGGGTCCTCGACTCTCTCGGCCCTCTTCCTCCTCGGCGGGTCCCCGGCTCGCGGCGGCTTCAGCGCAGCCCGTGCGACGCGGTGACCGTGCGACTAAGCAACGGCGGCCCGGCGACAACGGCTGCGCGACTCGGCGGCGGCGGCGGGCACGCTACCCGGCGGCAGCGGTGGTCCGCACAACCCGGCGGCGCCGTAGCCCACGCCGCGAGTGCTGCGGCAGCGCGCCGAGTGGCGGTTGTTGGTCGTCCGGTGTAAAGGGGAGGAGCAGCGGTGGCGGCTGAGGTACGACGGCGGCGGCGGCTAGGTACGTGAGGGAGGGCTAGGGTTAGGGTTTGGTGGTGAACGGTGGCTCTGATACCATGAAGATTTTTGGAATATTGTGTGTGTCCCATAGGATCCCACACCCTTTATTTATAGTCTCACAGTAGAGTCTAACTCCAATACAACTCTTATTTAGATGTAATACGAACTCTCCAACATTTCTTCACTGGCTCACATGGAACACTGGATGGATTTCAGTTGTGTCTTGTAGCAGCAGTTTATAAGCCCTGTTTCCAATTCTTTGGACAATTTTAAATGGTTCACAATACTTTGATCTCAGTTTGAGGGATCCTCTCAGTCCAAAATCATTTTGCCTATATGGTTGTAGCTCAAAATACACCATATCTCCCACCTGAAACTGTCTCTTAGACCTCAATTTATCATTTTGCCTATACGCAGCAGAGCATCGCAGGTCTCATCACGACGTCGCTATGTCTGTTCTTCGTTTGTGCAAGTGAAGCGAGCGCCAAGACGGAATAAGCTTTGTCGAACCGGAAATGAAGGATTAGAATTTTTGTGTTCATCTGATCCGGGATTTTCGGTGTACAGTCTTACAAAATTGATATCACAATCATATCACGGAGAAATAAATAACATTAAATATTCAAAGTTTAATACAATGAGTCTGATAAACAAATAACATAGCAGAAGCAAAGCAGTAATGTAAGCCACACGATTCGCCACAGGCAATCGTCTGGGGGCGTAGGCCTAAACGTCCGGGTCCTCACCGTCCTGGAAGAAGTCTTGTCCTAAATAAAAATTATTCAACAAAAGTGAGCACTACTACCGTTCTCGCAAGTTACACCCAATATTGAATTTATGATGCATGCAGATAAACAATTGAATATGGCAGGGTTTATTTCGCGTAAAGCAGTATTTTTAGTTTAAATACCCATAGTAATTTCCAATGCCATTTTTATACTATATCTAAAATCAGGTTTTAAAATGACACTTTATAGTATGGATAACCTCCAAAAGAAATGGTGAAAGATACTCTCCTATCACATGGCTGACCGCCCAATTTTGCCATAAGGATTAACCATCCTCAAATCATTTGATAAAACATCTTGAAACCAAAAACAAAGTCTAACTTTAAGTGGCTTTGCTAGCATATCCATGACCGCGGACGCGGCTATTCAAATAGTTTTCTACTCTACAAAGTTTGTACAGCTTTACCCACACGAGATGACTTGCTCTTTATGTCGGCCAATACACGCTTCCATAGGCGTGCGACTGAGCAGTTATCATGAGGTCTTTACAATGTTCTGTCTTAATGTATTTATGCCCGCTAAGGTTTCACTTCCTTTGGACTAACCGTCCTCCAGAAGCCCCCTCTTGCGTCAGGTGGGAATAAATGTCTACCCGACACCCACACAATCAACATGGCACAAATATCACTAAAACATTACAAATCACTTAGCCAAATCCTGCCCATACAGGACATGTGGTGGTACGGTAAGGCATAGCAAAGGAACGCTCAAAGGCTAGTCCTCTAATGACTTGGGTGTCTTTCAAAACAAACTCTGGGCCTTAATCTTAACCATACTAAACTCGTGCATAAACCTGCACCCACCAATCATCCATTTCGCCCAAGTCCAAACCCATTTTGATTTTATTTTAAGTAAAACCACCTTTATAAACTTTCTATGGTAAAGCAATACCACATATTCAATTTAAACCAAGTTTGTAAATCATTTGGCTAAATTCTCCTAAAAATCGTATTTATGGTCTAAGCATTGGCTAAGCATAAGTTTAATATCGATATTATTTTATCTATGGTGATAAGGTAATCATACTCAACGTTCAAATTGGCCATACAAGGAAAATTGAAATAACTATGCAATTAAAACAGGGTATTGAAATAATTGTATAAACATATGCATGCATTAAGTAATTTAAAAACTGAAAATAACTTTAAAGTAATGGGATCAATATGGTCAATGGTATAACTTGCCTTCGTTGAAGTCCTGAAACTCTAAGTCCTCGGAAGGATCGAACTCTCCAGAATCGTCGAAGCCTATACGCGAAAATACGATAAATTCAATTCAAATTCAAATAAATTCAAAACAACAACTCAAATTACTCCAAATTGAAATATTTTGGTTTAGTTAGCTATATAATAATTTTATACAAATGTTGCAACTTGAATCACCCAAATCAGAGTTTGGATGCAAAAGATATGAATTTTAGAAGTTTAAATCTATTACAAACTCTAATTCTGAATTTAACATAATTTCTTCATTTATTTTTCTAAAGGAAAATCATTTTATTGCGCAAGGATGACATCAGCCCTGAGATTTCCGGGATTTAAAGAAATAAAACCATTTTTCTGACGTGTGAGACCCACGTGTCATAGACATGGTCCACGTGGACTAATCCTAAGGCTTTTGGCTGAGGGGGTGCACTAAGGTGGCACCACGTAGGCGCTGACTTAGTGGAGGCGCGCGCGTGGCGCTGAGGTGGCGTCGCGGTGGCGCTGACGTGGACAGGTCACGTCGGCAAAAGGCGGCGAGGCTCTCGGCCCTAGGGTCGCCGGCATTCTACGCCGCAGTGAGGGACGTGGGTGGTACCAATCGAAAGAGGGCAACACATTGAGTAAGATGCTCACCTTGGTTGCAAGCGGGCGCGGCTAAAAGATCGTCGGCGATGAGTTTTGGCGGCGACGGGGTTCGATCGTCGACGAGGAAGGGGCTCCGAGGGTTCTCCGGTGATGTGAAGGTGCACACTAGCTTCGCGGCGTCACGACGAGGACGAGGGTGTGGACGACTGCGGCGGAGCGGGCTCAATGTCGCCGGAATCAGGGAAGAAGGGCACTTCAACCGCCAGCGAAGAACTTCAAATTTTGGGTGCTACGGAGCGAAAGAGTGGTAATGGGTGGTAGCGTTGGATTGTGGGGGGAGATTGCACACCCAGGGCGCCCTTTTATAGGGGCCGAGGGGCACTGGTGCGGCGAGGTGACGTGGAGATCATGTGCGGCGGTTTGCGGCGAACGTGGGCAAAACTGTCGCGGAAAAGGAGGAAGAACGTGGGGGAAATACAGCGAAGGTAGACGTGGTCATGTGCGAGGAGCGGGGCAGTTGAAATTAGGATGTTGCGGAGCTTTTGAGCTCACGAAAATGGTGGCCTCGGGGCTTGATCGTGCGGAGACGACGACAACGAAGACGAAGGTGTCGGGCCCACAAGGCAGTGAAAGAAAAAGAAAGAAAAGAAAATATATATAGTTGAATTGTGGCCGTTAGATTAAAATCGTACGGTCCTCCATGAATGGTGCTGATCTGAGAGTGCGTTGAATCTGGACCATTGGATTGAAATCGGATGGTCCACAACGTTTACAAACGTGCGGAGTTGAGTTACGGAATGAGGGGTGTCACGTGTGCCGTTGGATTTCGATCGTACTGCTCACATTGAGGGGGATGTTCGAACCTCCGAAGGTTACGTGAGATCTGGCCGTTGATTTAAGATCCAACGGCTGATAGGCTTTGAGATGGTTTTGACGTGCGGGGTGTAACATCCCAAGTTTTGGCTTGTGTTTCAAATGTAATAAAATGGGTAGAAATTAAAACTTTTTCTTACATCTTGTATTTCATGTATGTCCTGAAAAATCCTTGTGAAGGAATTATGGAAATACAAAGTCACAAATCATTTTTATCTGAATCTTGACCTTTCAAAAACTTTTCAAGATAACCTTGTGATCATCCTCTGGAAATATTTTTCCTAAGTTCTAAAGATGTTGGGTGACCCCTCTGAAAGATTTCACAATTTTTAGAAATTGTTTGAATATTTTAAGAGGCAGTCAAACCATTTTGACCCTTGGTCAAACCCTAAATCAATCCTTGTAGAATTTCTACAGAAAATTGCAATACATAAAAACCTCTAGAAAATTTATACAAGGTTTATCGTAGAGTCAGCAACCTCTAGTAAAAATTTTAGAATTTTGGAAGTTGAATTCCTATCCCTAAAAATCCCTCCAAATTTTAGCTTCAAAATCAAAACCTTAAGTCAACTTTGGTTTGGGTTCGAGGTCAAACCCGAGCCCAAACCCTATTTTAATTGGACCCAACCCATTCCCAGCTCGATCCACTTGATCAAATCGCGCGACGTTACGAGTGTTGGATCTTGATCGTACCATCGCGCCTCTTCCTTTCGCGCGGCTCGGTTAACGCGCGATCTATCTCCACCGTTGGATCCTCATCGAGCCGCCATCATTGCGTGTGCCTTTCGGTCTCTCGATCCGCCACGCTTGTGAGCCGTTAGATCCCCATCGGGCGGTCCACGTTGCATGAACTTTTGGACCCCGAACGCGAATCGCGATGCTCGGCCGTTGGATTTTTATCCAACGGCGTGAGTGCGCATTGCCGCATGTGTGTAGCCTAATGTGGCACGTGCGTTTTCAGCCGTTAGATCTTAATCTAACGCTCCTGATCTGTTGTGCCTTTCGGCTCTTTCTTTTGTCCCAATTAATCGTGCCCGTCCATTTTCGATCCAGCTGTTCAAAAGTTGGGTCCGTGCCTTAGGGTTGGACTCCACCCACTCAAACATTTTGGGCTCAAACCACTTTGTGTCGCTGACTGGTGGGGCCATGGCTGCCGCTGGTCATCTTCTTCCTCTGGCTCGTGTGTGTGCCTTTGCCAGCGTACGAGTATGGGAGAGGCAGTGCCTAGTCGCGTCCATGGAAGCTTTAAATGGTTCTTTGCTGCAAACATTTAATGCGCATCAGAGCTTCTCCCCCAAAGTCGTCGTTCCTACCTGCTCCCATCATTCACAGTGTCCGTGGTAGAGCCATGAATCGGGAGCATGGTGAACCCTAATTTTGCCCAACTTTTTGCTCGTCCGGCTATAAAAAGCCTCTGAGCTCATCCTTGACCTCCTTTGAACACCACAGCCACCTTGCCTAGCTTCCTCCTTGCTCTTTTTAGCTCATAGCCGCATAACCTCACTGCCACCATTATTGTACCAGAAGATTTCACAATTTTTAGAAATTGTTTGAATATTTTAAGAGGTAGTCAAACCATTTTGACCCTTGGTCAAACCCTAAATCAATCCTTGTAGAATTTCTACAGAAATTGCAATACATAAAAACCTCTGGAAAATTTATACAAGGTTTATCGTAGAGTCAGCAACCTCCAGTTAAAATTTCAGAATTTTGGGAGTTGAATTGCTATCCCTAAAAATCCCTCCAAATTTCAACTTCAAAATCAAAACCTTAAGTCAACTTTGGTTTGGGTTCGAGGTCAAACCCGAGCCCAAACCCTATTTTGGTTGGACCCAACCCATTCCCAGCTCAGTCCCACCAGTCAAATCGCGCGAACGTTCTGAGCTGTTGGATCTTGATCGTACCATCGCGCCTCTTCCCGCTCGCGCCAATGCTAGTTTAACGTGCGATCTATCTCCACCGTTGGATCCTCATCAGGCCGCCATCGCCGCGTGTGCCTTTCGGGGCTCCGATCCCGCCACCGCTTGTGAGCCCATAGATCCCCATCGAGCGGTCCACGTTGCCGTGAACTTTCGCCCCCCCCCCCCCCGAATGCGCCAGCGATGCTCAGCCGTTGGATTTTTATCCAACCGCTGTGAGTGTGTACCGCTTCGCGCTGTGTAGCCTAATGTGGCACGTGCATTTTCAGCCGTTAGATCTTAATCTAACGCTCCTAATCTGGTGTGCCTTTCGGCTCTTTCTTTTGTCCCAATTAATCGTGCCTGTCCATTTTCGATCCAGCCGTTCAAAAGTTTGGTCCGTGCCTTAGGGTTGGACTCCACCCACTCAAACATTTTGGGCTCAAACCACTTTGTGTCGCTGACTGGTGGGGCCATGGCCGCCGCTGGTCATCTTCTTCCTCTGGCCCGTGTGTGTGCCTTTGCCAGCGTACGAGTGTGGGAGAGGCAGTGCCTAGTCGTGTCCATGGAAGCTTTAAACGGCTCTTTGCTGCAAACATTTAATGCGCATCAGAGCTTCTCCCCCAAAGTTGTCGTTCCTACCTGCTCTCATCATTCACAGCGTCCATGGCAGAGCCATGAACCGGGAGCATGGTGAACCCTAATTTTGCCCAACTTTTTGCTCGTCCGGCTATAAAAAGCCTCTAAGCTCATCCTTGACCTCCTTTGAACACCACAGCCACCTGGCCTAGCTTCCTCCTTTCTCTTTTGAGCTCATAGCTTCATAACCTCACTGCCACCATTATTGTACCTTGAAGCTCCTCGGTGACATTAGGGTCCCAGTGGCTTTTCTTCCTTTTTCTTTGCTCCAGCTTGTTCCTCTCATCTCCTGGAGTAAAACTCCTAACTTAATTTGGTTTGACATTCACAGGAATTGTCAGATTTGGAGTTTGTTCAAATTCGGCCGAAATCACCCCTTTTCTTCCTCAGCTCCGGTGAGTGCCTCATTTCTCAATTGTTTTGCTCATGGACCTTCTATGGGCCCTAATGAAGCACTCTGGACCACCATGTGGTCTTCATTTTGCTCAGGCTGTCGTTTTCACTTCATCTTCTTCGGCTCCGGTGAGCTCCTCCACCGTTAAAGCTTCTCCGGCCATCTTTGAAGCTCCCCTTAGCTAAGGTAGCTTCTTATTAGTCCTTAGATGCTGTGGCACACGCTTCTTTGGAAAATGCGGAGCTTTTTGGCTATTTTCATTTTCGGCCGATTTTGTCACCATCTTTGTTTTCCGGCTCGCCGGCGTCCTAGGTCGTCGCCGCTGGCGAGGTCACCACCATTGGGTCCGCAAAGTTATTGTGAACCCATTTTGGTATTTTGTGGGCGCCGCCGTGGCCGGAGCCGGCGGCGGCGAGCCCCTCTTTTTCGTTCGGGTTTTGCCGGACGAGAACTTCCGCTCTGCTGTTGTCGTTAAGACACAATTAATGACTTAATCATTGGGAGCAATTAATATGTCTTAGATGGTCCACTGTGTCACTGACAGGTGGGACTAGCCTCTTAAAACCCCCGGTTGGCGCTATTCAACCCTGTTAAGACATCATTAATAATCAATCTTTTGATAATTAATGTTAGCATTGAGTGGCTGTCGGAAATGACTCCATGAGTCACTAACACGTGGGCCCGTAGGCCTAAACCGCTGAAGCGGGGTCATTAGGACGAAAATTTGGGTTCATTAATTGTTAATCATTGGTTAGCAATTAATGTGTCTTAAGCTGGCGAAATGTCTCACTGCCATGTGGGTCCTCAGCCGCTTAAACCACCTCTGCGCAAAGTTATTAGGACACATTAATTGCTAATCATTGGATTTAGTAATTAATAGTTGTCCTAATTTAGTCTTGTGTGTCTCTGACATGTGGGCTCGCTCATTTCAACCTCTTCACGCCCTTAAAGCCCACGTGAGTCTTTGCGTAACACTTGAGAGATCGTGGGCCGTCGATTTTTAGATCTGTGGGACTTTCGGGCCCCCGAATGTCCCAATCACTCGGGATCGTCCATCTCACGATCTGCGGCGGTGATCGTGGATACTTTCGGACCCCCCGATTGCAACATCAATCTCAGCCGTTCGTTTTCCTTCCTTCGGTCGAGATCGATTGGCCCGTTCGGAGCGCCGAATGTCCCATTCATTTTTGACCGTTGGATCTAGATCCAGCGGTGCGCTTCTTTAGGATCGCGCGCGTGCGCTGTTCTCCGTGCGCGTGGGCCATCTGATTTCACATCTAGGGTCCACGTTCGTCCACGTCATTTTATTTCTGATAAGATTGATTATATTTCGGTAAGCGCTTATTTATCAACTAAAAAATTGTGTTAAACTTTGAAAACTCATAACTAATTCATTTTAAAACCTTTTTAGATGTTTCCAGTTGGGATAAATTCATGTTTAACTAAAGTTTAATATAAAAATGCATTTAGACATTGTTCTGTGCCAGAAAATTTTGTAAATAATATTAACTTGATTTCAGCCATTTTGAATATTCCAGTAATTAATGTGAAACTTGCAAAATGCATATCTTTTTCTGTATAACTCCAATCTGAGCAAACTAAATTTTGTAAAATCCCTCTGTTAGTGTACCTTAATATGAAATAGGTTTTGAACATAGTTATACTTCTGAAAAATGATATGTGCTAATTTTACAACTTAGAAAAATCATAAGTAATTCATGTTAACTCCAAATTGAGTAAACTCAACTTTGTTGTTCTTAGAATGTCAGTATCTGCCTACCATAAAAATTTCAGACCTTAGATCATTCTGGAAATTTTCACCATGAACAGTATCAGTAATTAATTTCATTGGATTTAACAGACTGAAAGAAATTGTTTTAGCTATAACTTTTTCATACTTAGTCCAAATGACCTGTTTCTTGTTTCTAAATTCATTTAAAATCATAATCTTGCTGCTGTATGAATTTCATGAGTTTTGGATGACTTTTGCTGTTGAGTTTTATTTGGTGTTCTTCGTTCTTATTGGTTTTATCGCCTTTTCGTGTTAGGTTCCGAAGAAATTATTTATTTCGTGAGTGATCCTCTGCAGCAAGAAAGTGATCTCCATCAAGGCAAGCAGTGTAACATCATTTGATCATATTTCTCCTACTACTTTTAAATTCTAATATCTTGTTTGTAAAAACTAAGTATGCATGCTTCTTGTGTCAAAGTTAATTTTGTCGATTAGAGGTAGCTAAGCTTGTTGCATTGTTGCCTTGAAATTGTTCACCCCTGCCACTGCCATAGGTTATTATCCTCACTGGTGAATTAGAGCCCCGTGAATGATTTATGGTCTTTTATTTGTCTTTACGATTTGATGCTTAGCAATGCTTAGTTACCGGTAGAATTGGGCGGTTATCGACTTAGTCGATAACCTTGATCACACAAACTTATTATGACTCTATGTTTCAACCCTTGTGCTATATTTATTTGTGAAAACTAAAAATAAAAACAAAATAATTTGGACTTGGGCACAATGGTAAGATGGTGTGCTTTTGGGTGTGACTGGAATGGTGCCCGGGTCAATTAAGGACCGAACATCTTGTGAGTCTCTGTTATCCAGGCAATTTGTGCGTGCTAACCACACTAGAGATATAGGGGACCTCTCTTGACTAAGTACTTTGGGGGTGTTAATTAATGAGTCGCGTGGTGGGTTGCATATTTAACTATATGCAACATGGACATGTTTGTGGGGAGGGGAGCACCCGCCTTGGCCGATGTATCCTACTCCACGTATGGGTCCTTGTGATCCATATTTCGTCGGCAGATCACTAAGGGTTAACCCCCATACGTGCGGCTCTTGATTAGCATTTTCCATTGGAAATGTCTCGTAGGACTTAGCCGTGCCGGCATACCAAAGGAAGTGTGCTTAATAGCTTGGCAAAAAGGCGGTATGAAGTGTGGGTACATTGGTACACCCCTGCTGGGTTTTGAACTATTCGAATAGCCTCGTCCTAGGTTATGGACACGCTTGGGTAAGCTTTTCAAGAGTTAGACTACAACTTTTTAAATTAAAACTTGACATGAGTGGTACGAATGGGTAATTCGTGCTATTGTTGTGATGGCTATTGGGTTGGTCATCTCCAGGACGTCTTTATGTCTATTACTTATTGTATCGCTGTTACTTATGCAAATAAAATTCAGATTGTTAAACAGCCTTCAAATTATTATCTATTACAAATAAAACTTGCTTTATGCCGAAAATTAACCTTGAACCTTCTCCTTTGATTAAAGCATGCATGTAGTAGTAACTATGTTTGTTACCCGTAAGTCTTGAGAGTACATTTTTGTACTCATTTGCTTTGCTTAAATTTTTGCAGAGGAAGATGGTTGATCCCCAAGGGATTAACTTTGGTGAGTGTTGCAGCGGTTTGGACGACTAGCTTGGCGGTCCGGTTGGTTGCCTTGTGGGTTAAAGGCACACTAATTGGTTTTTGTTTATCGTCATCTTATGGCATCTTTTGCTTCCGCTGTTTACTAAGTTTTTATATGTTGTTTGGCCGGTTGGCCTCTCTTTTGTATTAACTCTCTCTATTATAATTATCTTCTGGTTTGTTGCTGTGCTTCGGTTCTATGTGAATGTATGGGAAGTATACTGCATTTCTGGGAAGTATACATATCTCGAGGCTTGGTTTATTTGCTTTGTGATGCTAGGGTCAATGGAAGGCTAAGTATTACAAGTCAAATAAATCGGGGTCTTCACACGGGGCGTGTGCGGCTGACAGGTGGGGTCGGGATGAGAGAGGCTGACACGCGAGCCCCGCGTGTCATTGAGGGACAGAGTGCGCGTGGGAGCGGGCCATGCGGGCCTCGTGTGCGGGAAATTAAGGTTTGGACTGGGTTTTGGGTTTCGGCCCAAAACGATTTTAGGTTTTAAAATAGTTTAACAATTAAACAAATCCTGTTAATTCATTTAAGCTTCAGAAAATAGCAAATAAACCCCAAAAATTGTAGAAAAATTCACAGAAATTCCTAGAGTTATTTGGGACTTTTATAAAATGTTTCCAACTATTATTTGGTGATTAATTTTGCAATAAATTTGTTTTGACTTTAAAATAATTACAAAAAGCTTTTAAAAATTCCAGAAAATTCCAGAAAAATATTTAAATTTTATTTTCTTTTGAAATTGAAAATTTGGGCTATTACACTTTTCTCGATCAGCATGCCTCACTACGTGCGGACGCATGATCTTGCTTGTGGTGCGAGTTAATTTCCTACGTCAATCATCGCCCGGAAGACAAGCACAGCAAAGCTTTGTTTTTCTTTCATGAACAGTAGATTGAAAGTGACATCGTTGCTTCGGTGTATGTATAAAAGATCAGCTAGTGAAAAGAGAAAAGTAATTCTCAGTTATTGTTTCCTTGTTTGCTTTTTGTATTCTTGTTGTGTGTTGGCAGGTTTGGATGACCAGGATTGTTGAAAAAAGCTTCCGCTATAGATTACAATCCATCGAAAGGTGGGACCAAGCAAGGTCCGGTATTTCCAGGGGGTCTAGTAGTCTAGGAGAATGCACATTTTCATACTTGCTTACTTGGCAAACATGACATTCAGACACCATTTTCTTCACTTGTTTCTTGAGTTTAGGCCAATAAAAGGGCCTTTTCACCAGTTGATATGTAGTCCTTGTTCCAGAATGTCCTCCAATAGCAAATGCATGAAGGTTTTCCAATAACCTCTGTCTGACCGTTCCTTTATCCCCCACATATATTCTACCTTTGTATCTGATGAGGCCTTCTGAGATGGTACAACCCTCGTCATGGTTGATGAATGAACTCTCTCCATCATTTTGAAAATAACTTGAATCACCCATGTAACTTCCTTTAACTTCTTCTATCCATTCTGGGACCACTTTGGTGATAGGTGCACACATTGCAATCTTGCTTCCCTCTATCACATCTCTCCTAAACAATCCATCTGCCACTAGGTTTTCCTTTCCCTTATTATACTCTATTTGACAGTTAAATTCAATAATTTCAGTAGCAACTTGTGTTGTATCCTTTCTGCCAATGTTTGAGTGACCATGTACTTTAAACTCTGTTGATCAGTCTTGATCACCAAGGGATTTCCCAACAAATAGTGCCTCCATTTCTTGAGTGCCTCAAGAATAGCTATTGCCTGCTTTTCATATACGGATTGTCTAGTTGCTTTGGGACCTAGGATTTTGCTGTAATATGCAATTGGCCTGCCCTTTTGCATGAGTACTGCCCCAATCCCAGTACCACAAGCATCAGTCTCCAACACAAAGGATTCTTCAAAATTGGGTAATGCCAGTACAGGACATGTAGTCATTTTCAGCTTTAGAAGATCAAAAGCTACAGATTGTGCTCGCCCCCATTGAAAAGCATCTTTTTTCAGCATATCATGTAAGGGCTTACAAATCTTCCCATAATCCTTAATAAATCGTATGTAATATCTAGTCAAACCCAAAACCCTCTCAACTTTGAAATGCTGGTAAGCTGTGGCCAGTTAACAATGTCAGAAATCTTGTGTCAGAACCCGGGATTAATATCCAGGATCCTCTGTGCATAACTGAACTAGTCCCATGATCAGTGGCTAGCTCACACAGTAAACAAAATGATAACAAATTCATATCACAACTTTATTAATAAATAACAACAGAGTTGATTACAAAGAGGCTTACAGTGCCAACAATAAAATAAACACAATGGAAGACGAAGAAGTAGTAGGGTCGATTAATGCGCCACAGGCAATCGACGGGTAGCGGCCTAGTCGCCGAGATCCACATCGGTAGCAAAGTCCTTCTCTCTCGAAATTTTGTTTGCATAAGCAAGAATGAGCACAACTTCCGTGCTCGCAAGTTACACCCATCAACTAACGAATGACATGCATATATGGATGTAACAAAGGGTGGCTTATATGGTTATTTGCATAAAGCAGCATTTTCTTTAAATACTGGTACTAGATTCCAAAGCAGTTATTCTATAACTAAAGTTTATAAAATTCTCGATTTTATAGTCAGATAACGTTCACACATGAATGGTGAAGGATATCCTCCTATCACATGGCTGTTTGCCTAATTCCCAATTGGATAAACCAGTTTTTGAAAAAGTTCATTTGCGACAAAATCAAAGTCTAACTTGGAGTAGTTCTGCTAGCATGTCCATAACCGCGACACGGCTATTCGAATAGTTTTACACTCTGCAGAGGTTATGCGACTTTACCCACATGACAAGACTTCTCTAGTTTGTCCGGCATATATCTATGCCACCGCTCACTACCTTTGGTAGCGGTCTAGAGCACGCGTCGCAGGCCTTTACAATGTTCTCGCCTTAATGCATTTATGCCCGCTAAGGTTTCGCTACCATTGATTGGTCATCCTCGGAAGCCCCTCTTGCGCCGATGGGTCTCTTATCACCAACACCCATACCAACAACATAGCACAAACGACACTAAGACGTCATAAATTATTTAGCCAAGTCCCGCCATACGGGACATGTGGTGGTACTGATTAGGCGTAGCATCATGCGCCAAGACCGGTCTCAATCGACTTGGGCGACTTTCCATAAAAACCCCGGCCTTAACCCTAACTGATTAAGCCTGCATGAACTCGCACCACCAATCATCCATTCCGCCCAAGTCCAAACCATCATTTTATTTTATTTTCCAAGTCCTTTGTAAAACTTCCATGACACATGATGCCAAGGGTACAATTTAATCAATAAATGATTGATGGTGAAATTCCACAAAAACAAGTTTGGTCTAAAAGCATGGCTAAGCAATACGTTTAAATGATCCTAGTTCATACTATCGTATCAACCGTGTTTGATCTAGGTGACAATGTGTTTGATTCAATATCAACATTGGTCATACAAAGGATTTTAGGCATAACTATATATTTAAAACAGAATTTAAGATCTCGATATAAATAAGCATGCAGTAATAATTTAAAATAGTAGGATGAATATGATCAAGGGTATAACTTGCCTCGCTTGATGAGGTGACGTTGTTTTTCTTAACAGATCACTTTAACAGAACTTCGTGCCGAGGTGACGTTGTTTTTCTTAACGGTCACCTAGTACTCACAAGTACTATCTTGGGTAGTCCAAGTGTGCGATCACGATGATCATACGGTCAAAATCAATCCTCTTATGTTGCTCTTGATAAATCTGATTCTCAAGTCGTTGATGATCACACACAGTCAAAATCAATCTTCTTATATTGCTCTTCAATTGGTGTGAAATCGATTCTCCAAGTCGTCGAACTCTAATCGCAATACAACCAATTCAACTCAAATTCAAATAAATTCAAAAGGATAGATCAAATTAACTCCAAATAGAAATATTTTACTTTAGATAGCTAGATAATAATTTTATATGAATTTACAAACTTGAATGGACTAAAACGGAGTTCGGGAGCAAAAGATATGAATTTTAGAAGATTGGGAATACATGGAATGATAAACTAGGGTTTTAAAGGAATTGCAGGTCAAATGAACCCAAAATCAAATGATTTTGGTTTAGATGGCTAGATCTTGATTTTATAGGAATATAGAAATTTGAATGGACGAAATCGGAGTTCGTATGAGGGAGAACGAACCCCGGGAAGTTCTAAATCTAAATAAAACCTAAAATCAGCTTTTATTGATTTTCCCGAATTATTTTTCTAAAGGAAAATCGATTTATTGCGCAAGCATGACGCCAGAAGGATTTTCCGGAAATTAAAAGAAA
Organism: Ampelocalamus luodianensis; assembly: GCA_036346255.1. Classification (NCBI taxonomy): domain Eukaryota; kingdom Viridiplantae; phylum Streptophyta; class Magnoliopsida; order Poales; family Poaceae; genus Ampelocalamus; species Ampelocalamus luodianensis. The sequence continues at coordinate 56,485,472 of CM070625.1, read as the reverse complement.
TGAATTGATTTTTCCGACATGCGGCCCCATTGGTCAATGACTTGGCTCATGTGGACCGAGTCCACAATGGTTCTGACGCGGGAAATGCGTGGCTTGCCACGCCAAAGAGCCCACGTGGCGGTGAGGTGGATCTTGATCGGGCAATAAGTGGTGACGTGGTGCCGACCGCCATCATCCGACAAAATCGGTGACGTGTCATCTACGCGATGCCACGTCAAGACGAAAACGGCGACGCCTCGGCCGTCGACAACGGCGACGGCGGCGTTCTACGGCGGCGGATGGTACCGTGTATAGCTACGACTATTGCGGTCATATTGGTATACCTCTCCGTCGCATGGGCGGCGATGATGGCGGCGACAAGAAAAAGGCGCGAGGCGACGGTTGTTGTCGCGCGGTCCGGTGGCGTTCGTGAAGCGGTGGTAGCACACGGATCGCGGCGGCGTGTTGAAGACGGTGGTGACGCCGCGAGGTCGTGGAGGCGAGTGGCGGTGCAACCGGCGGCGACGCATACCACGTGGCCGCGAAGAAAATCCCGACCCGGCGGCGTCGAGAGGTAGAGGAGGTGTGGGTGGTGCGAGTGTGTTGAGTGAGTCGAGGGGCTCACCAGGGTGCCTTTTATAGTGGCGGAGGGAGGTCGGAGGTCGGAGTTCGTGCGCGGGTGGTGCGGCGGCGGCCGTTACGCGGAATCCCGGCGACTTCGTGCGAAATAAAGATAGAAAGCGGACGGAAGGTGGCGGCGTAGTGCGTGGGTGTAAGTGCGAGCATTTATTTGTGTAACGGTGGCGAGAAAAGCGGCAGGGCGGAGCTCGCGACGCGGCTACGGCGGCGGTTTCCGGAGGAAGAAGAAGGAGTGGGGACGAAAGGTGTGAGCCGTCAGATTTTTATCTGACGGTGAGAAGAAATGGTGTGGCGTGGAGAATTGTGAGCCGTTGGATGTAAATCCAACGGTCAATGACGAGGGCGGATGTGCGGGCCGTGCGATCCGGATCCCGTGTGGAGAGGAGATGGTGGCGTGGAGTTTTGCTCACCGTCCGATCTAATCGGACGATGGAGAAAGGAGTAGGGGAAAGCCGGAATGAAGCGGTGATAGATAGCCGTCGGATGGCGATCAGGCGGTGGGGACGCGAGCGAGGAGAGAGAGGCGCGGCGGCCGAGTGGGCGGTTGATTGGGCGCGACGGTGAGAATAGAAGTGAAGTGCGGAGGTTTCACCCAAAAGTCGTTTAGGGTTTTTAAATTGATTTTTCTATTAATTTAATCCAGATAATTCATTTAGGCTTTGGAAAATAGCAATTTAACTCCAAAAATTCTAGAAAAAATTCACAGAAATTCCTAGAGTTATTTTGGACTTAAATAAAATAGTTCCAACTTTAAGTTGGCTTTTAATTTTGCAAATAAATTATTTTGGCTTGAAAATACTTAGGAAAAAGCTTTTAAAAACTCAGAAAATTCTAGAAATTAAGTAAATTTTTATTTTTCAATTTAAATCCAATAAAACTTCACTAACTTCAAATAAATTTTAAATTTGACCTTCAAAACATTAGAGATTCAAATCAGGCAATCAAACTCTGGCAAATTATCAGAAAATCCAATTAGAATAATAACTTTATTTTAATTTATTTTGGTAACATAACTTTGGGATGTTACATCTTGCTTGGATTGGTGGAAACTCCTTCGGCAGATATGATGTGTCCCAGGTATTCAGTACTGCTAGTTGCAAAAGTGCACTTACTCAATTTAGCTGATAACTAATTATCCCTCAGACTTCCCAGCACTATCTTCAAATGATCTACATGTTCTTCTACATTCTTATTGTAAACCAAGATATCATCGAAAAAGACTAACACACATTGTCTCAAGTATTTTTCAAATATGTTGATCATCAGTGACTAAAATATTGTTGCGGCATTAGTCAAGCCAAATGGCATCACTGTGTACTCATAATGGCCCATGTGAGTTTTAAAAGCAGTTTTAGGGATGCTTCATCTAGCAAATCCTCTATGATTGGCATAGGAAATTTATTCTCAGCCATTTTGGCATTAAGTTGCTTATAATCTACACACATTCTCCAACTTCCATCTTTTTTCCTCACCATGACTGCAGGAGAAGAGTAGGGGCTCATACTGGGTCTGATTTCCTCAGCTTCCAGCAGCTCCTAAATAATTTCCTCCATGGCTTCCTTCTGGTAGTGTGGTACTTTATAAGGTATAAGGTTAGGAGGTTCAGTTCCAGTCTTTAAGGGAATTGCATGATCACATTCTCTTTTGGGTGCGAGTCCTCCTGTCTCTTAGAAAACATCAACAAATTGTTTCAGTATTTCCTCCACTTCTATCTCTTGACCTTTTACCCCTTGGTTGTTCCTCAGATTTAATCATATTAACCTGAATTATATAACCCATGACTCCCTTGCTAATCATCTTCTGTAATTATTCATTGTCTAAATTGAATTTGGCCTTTGGGGTAGTGTCATCTTTGAAGATAATCATGTCATCTTTGAAGATATTCATCTTCCCTTCCTTGGAGATAGTTAATATTCTCTTCTTGAGGTCTAGACCTATTGGCATGCTACCGTAAGCAGGCAGGATCCTGCTGCAGACGGGGACCACAGAATGTGACTTCTACGGACGAGGAGCGTGGTAGGGGACACGTGTCGCCTGCCTAACCTGTTGTGGTGCCATTTTTGTCATTTCGGTCACCGAGGGAGGGCTACATTTGCTATTTCATTTCAGAAAGAGGCTAAATGAGCAAAAAAAAACTCCCTCCTCACCTCCTCAAGTTTTTGGATTATTTGACACCGTTTGGCGAGGCAATAACAAATCTAGCCTCCTTCAAAAAGCAAAGCCAAAAATGGCACCACAGACTCGCTGGGAGGCGACGTGTGCCCTCGTTCGCGCGGGGGACGCGCGGAGCTCACTCCTCCCACAGGTGAATTACAGTGAACAGTGATATTTGACACTTTGCAAATAATATTTATAATACTATTTAGCACTATTTCTCCCTTTAAAAAAATCAGCCGAGTGCACTTTTTTCTCTAATTTTTTTTGTTTTTTTTACCTCGCACTCGTAACTTCAAACTTGGGTGTCAACCGTTGCTATCGCAACCCCTCACTGCCCTCGGCGGCTCGGTAAGTCGATGGGTGGTTGTGGCCTGGTGCCCTTGCTACTATATTTAGGTTGTCGTCTACTTGCTCGCGTCATCGTCGCAATCTCGCTTTCGCACATTCACACACGAGTCAAAGGCTATGATTACGGTATTATATGATTTGTGTACCAAACATTTCCCTCAGTTCGTTCTTGGACAAGCTTATCTAGCCTGTGGTACAGTACAATATTAAAGAATGTTATCTATATTAAACCGACAAATTAACAAAGAATTTCATCACTGGCAGTATCTACATAATACGCTAATAGAATATGTTGAATTCCAAATAGGGCGCATGAAATCACACGATTTCCTTTTATACCTGATTTTCTATGTATTATCACATGCACAAAAAATGTATTATCACATCTACAAAAAAAAAATGTATTATCACATGAGATTATTCAAACAAATTTTTCACATGAAATCACATTATTTCATTCCAAAAAATATTATCACGTGTAACATAATTTTATTCAACAAATTTTTCACATGAAATCACAGAATTTCATTCTAGAAATGTATTATCACATGTACCAAAAAAATCTATTCCACAAATGTTTTGACGTGGTCAGCCACTTGGTCCGCCCCTGCTGATTAGATCAAACTTTTGTTGACGCATACTGGCCAAGATATCATGAAATCATTCAAACAATGTTTTTTGCATGAAATCACATAATGTCATTCCAAAAATGCATTATCACATGTACCAAAAAAATTCACAAAAATTTTCACATGAAATCACGGCGCAACATAGCGGGGGGTATTATCACATGTACCCCAATCAAATAGAATATTCTTTGTTAATTTATCAGTTTAATGTTGATAACATTCTTTAATGTTGTATTGTACCACATGCACCATAAGTTTGTTCATGAACCAGTTGAGGAAAAGGTTTGGCATGCAGATCATATAATATCGTAACCATAGCCTTTGACTCGTGTGCGAGAGCGAGACTGCGACGGAGACACGAGCAAGTAGGCGACAACCTAACACTAGCAGCAAGGGCACCAGGGCACGACCGTCCATCGACTCACCGAACCACCGAGGGCAGCGAGAGGTGGCGACGGCGACGGTTGATACCCAAGTTCGAAGCTGCAAGTAAGACAAGAAAAAGGTGCTCTCGATTGAATTTTTTAAAGGAAGAAATAGTTTTAAATAATGTTGTAAATAGTATTTGCAAATAGTATCAAATAGAGTTCAAATAGTGTCAAATATAACTGTTCACCATAATTCACCCGCGGGGCAAGCAAGCTCCGTGCACCCCACACGCAGACGAGGGCACGTGTTGCCTCCCGACGAGTCCACAGTGCCATTATTGGCTTTTGATTTTCAGAGAAGGCTAGATTTGCTATTGCCAAGCCAAATGATGTCAAATAAGCCCAAAAAATCCGCTTCTTGGGGTTTCGATGCTTGTTGCCAAATAGAGGCTGCGTTGTGATGTGGGGGCACCGCGACTTCCTTTTAATTCCCCAAGACCCGATGCAGGTGCTTCGGATTTCAACTCAACTTCGGCCTTATCACTTCGAACCAACGACTTCAAGCCCACTCAGGATTTGACGAGCAGTCAAAGAAAGAGGACAAGTCGTGGACGACGAGCTGACAGAAAAAAACACCGAGTAGTGTAACGGTTTTTTTGTAACTTTTGATCATCCTGGCTATCACGCAAATGGTCGTCCCGCGAGTCGAGATGGCTCCTCCCAGGACAACGGCTTGGATTTTGAACTCAAAGATCTTATACCACTTACTATAAAACATATGATTAAACGGCATGAACAAAAGTGCGGGAAGCACGAATTTCTTGTGAAAAACCTTTACAGGAAAAATCATGGACACACAAAGGCGGAATTCAATATGTGTGGAGAAATTACAAGCACGGGGAACTTCGACTCAATTTCGGCTTTACCACTTCGGACCAATGACTTCAAGCCCACTCAGGATTTGACGAGTAGTCAAAGAAAGAGGCCAACTTGTGGGTGACAAGATGAGTGGAAAAATCACTGACTACCTTGACGGTTTTTTCGTAACTTTTGATCGTCCTGGCTGCTGCACAGATAGCCGAGTACCCCGAGTCGAGATTGCTCCTCCCAGGACAACAGCTTGGATCTCGAACATGAAGCTCTAATACCACTTGTTATAAAACACACGACTAAACAACATGAACAAAAGTATGGGAGGCACGAATTTTACGTGAAAACCCTTACGAGAAAAACCACGGACGCACGAAGGCGGTTCACTATGTGTGGAGAAATTACAAGCACAGGGAACTTTGGTGTATCTAATCGTGCGACTACAGGGCTACATATATAGGCTAAAGAATAAGAGTCCCTAACGGAGAAGGAAACCGAGTTAGAGTCGATTGCGCCACTCGATGCCACGTTTGGCGCCAGTCAGCGCGTGTGCCGTGTTCGGCACAGACAATGACAAATTCATATCATACTTTAACGATCTCTTTTCTCAAAGTGATTGGTGCTAATCAATTTTGGTTTACGTCTGAACCTAACAATTTCACCTTTGCTGCTTGGCACCAGAGCTAGGGAGGGAGCTAAGGGCTCACCTATTGGCACTATATATTTTTTCATTAATATAGCCTTATGTTTTCATGTGTTTGGAATGTATTTAACGTTAAGAAATGGCTATGCTTCAGAATGGAAGATATCAAAAATGAAGTCAGCCAGATGTCTGAAGGTGTACCTGTTTCAGTCCAATGTGAAATGTGCAGAATTTAGTAAACTTTGTGAGGGTTGAGCTCATTTCACTACTGCTTTGGCAGCACCTGACTTCAGCATATACAAGCAATCAGGGTTGAGCTCATTTCACTACTGCTTTGGCAACACCTGACTTCAGCATATACAAGCAATGGACAACCATCTGTGTCGTTCTCAAACAAATGTCGTGCACTGCAAGATGTTCCTACCGTGTACCAAGTATAGTTTGTTAGTAGAAAATGACATCTGACATGGTCAAAGTGTTCACACACTTCAATCCAAAGTGTGGTATGATTGCTCGGGGTTCACTTAAAATCAGTTCATTTCAAACATGGAAGGAAAGGACAGAACAGATATTTAGCGCAGAAAAACGCAATTCATAAACTCTGTATTTCTGCAAAATAGTAAGAAATAATGCTTTTATCATGGAACTGAAAATGAATGAACTGATGAAAAGGCATTATGGCCACATTGGCACCCTAGATATACAAAGAACGCTCTGCTACGAATTTAAACAACATGAAAATGCAGTGAATCTACCTCTTGCGTCAGCTCTAAAAATTCTGTCTGAACAAATAGATGTCGTCTGTATCTCTCAATTGCATTTTCTCATTGCAATCATCAGCAGCAGCATACTCATCGGTACCAGGCAGGCAGTGACTAATGAGATAATGATATACTCAGTGGCCCTCGCCGGCTCCCCGGCATCCCCACAACATCATCGCCGCCTCGCCGGCTTACCACAGCCGCGCCCTCACAGAGTCGCAGTTGTCGTGACGCATCTCGCCAACCCTGGCTCGCCACGTCCTCGTCGAGCTGTGACTGCACCCTCTCGCTCTGTGTGTGTGTGTGTGTGTACGTATAGAGAACCTAGTGTTTGACTACGTCGATGTGGCTGGGCAGGTAGTAGGCTAAGTCTGCCCAACTGGAGCTGGCCCACCAAACACCACGCCCCAGGAATTAGACAATCAGCCCACCGCCTAGGTGCAGCTTCTTCCTCCTCCTCCTGCCGAAAGAGCCTCCAGTTGTTCGAGCACCTATCCTTGTGCCATCGCTATGTCATGAAATCGACACCGGTGTTTAGGGGTTACTTAAGGCCTAGGGCTGGAGGTGGGGCTAGAGCCCCGAGGTGGCTCCGCTTGTTGCAAGGAAGGACCGTCCTTGATTCAATTATTGTCTTTATAGAGTAGAAATTTATGATAATTAGCATCTAAAAAAGAAACACTAAATAGAAAACCAATTGTTATTTTATAATAAGACTATGAGGAGCGGGTTAGAGTTCGATTCGGATCAGAATGTTATATGCAAATGATGTTTCTTTTTGAGCCCCAAGAATTGGATCGGATCGGATTGAATCGATAGACTTGTTAATTCGCCGCTAAGAGAAGCTTTGGGAAGTGATGCGACAATAGGTGTCCCAATCTTTCGATGAGAAGGATAATTTGATTTGAGGAGATGACTCTCACGATTCAGCTACCAATTCTACACGACCAATTTGCCCGCAATCGTTGAATCAACTCTGAGATTGTTATCGACCTTGTTAAAAGCACGATCAACCTGACCACGAAGGTCTATTCCTGCATGCAATTGAAGAACAAGCAAGAACAAGATAATACGCAATCTGAGATTACGAATAGGAATTACGATTATATTGAAAAGTGGGGTTCCGAAAAACAATGTCGCTGTTGAACTCATTGAACAAAAGGACAAAGTATAAAGTAGCAAAACTAAACTTCAATCTAACAAAACCCACCAAACCCTAAGGATGACAGCCACTATGTATAGGAGGAAGAGGAGAAAGGAGGGACGGTGACGAGGATTAAAACCTCTATATATTATCTTTAATATATAAAAGACCATACGTTTTCATGGTCGTAACCCCTAAGGTACACGACCTCAATGGTCGTAGAGATTCCAGAGGTTACATAATGGGTACCCTGGTCGGACGAAGGCCCAAGCCAAGCTTCCAACCAGGAAAACTGCTCGTAGAAAGTATGAACTGATACTCGGAATAAATCCCAAGGTATATTCTCTACCGTATGATGAATAGAGCACGTGCATATTCTATACCATACGACGTATCTTATCCAAGACACACCAGTGAATAACTTCCATACGGTTATATGTTTCATAGACATATAACCGCCGAACGGTTGATTCCGTATCAACCGACACTTGACTCCGACCAAACGTAACGCTTCGCATCAGACGTCTTCTCTGGAAGTAACTGCCACCTCTTCGAGGGCTATTTAAAGATGGAACCTGGACGGATCAAGAAAAAAAGGAAGAAGACAAAAGCACAAGCCATAGATTTATGTAATAGTTCTGAGTTAGCAAGAGAGCAAACAGAGTTCTTAGTACATACCTTGTAAATTCTAGTTCATATTAATAAAGAGCAGTCCCATCATTCCCTGAGATTTCCCACGTCACTTTCTCCTTTTTATTTTCATAAGATCGATGTCTTGATCGTCGACAGCTGGCGCCGTCCGTGGGGACCGCGGCGTGGAATCTCAGAAGAATTTCTCTGCTCATCAAATCTTTGTCCATTCCCCGTCTGTGACCGCTGATGCGGTTATGGCGGGAAGTTCGGATGAAGAAAATTGGTTCAACTTGGCGGACTACGCCGACCTCGACATGGATGTATGTATGCGCGCCATGGAGGAAAACGAAATCTCTTCATCATCCTCCTCTGCCGGCTCGCCCAGGGCAGAAATCGGCGAAGACGACCGGATAGATGAAGACACATCGCTACAATCAGTGGCGGTTTCAGAGGAAGTGTTTCCGACCGGTTAGGAACACCCCAAAGCCTCAGCAAGCCCGGGCCTTTGGACCGGCAAAAAAGGTGACGAAAATTCAACACCGCAACCCGAGGTTCAACATACCTTTGATGCGATCATGGTTGATTGGTACTCACCAACGGCTTCTAGTAATTCCAGGAGCCAACCGACACCTGGTGACGGTGTCAATGAAACCTCCGTTGGTCGTAAACCAAGTGGGGATGATAAAGCTCAGCATTCGATCAGCAATTCGCCGGATCAGGCTGAGGTCCTTCCGAAAACCTCAGGAGGTGCTGATCACCGACTGCTCTCCGTCGTGGAAGCTTCTCGCAGAAGCTCTGAAAGGCTCTCCATCGATTACGACGGAAGCTCGTCAGAGGATCACTGCTGGAAGCACGAGGTCAATGCGATCGGAGATACGGATAACAATGTCGTGTACGGTCCTCCACACATTACCTCGCCACCACGTCCTAATGGAGATGGTACGGGCGGTCAAGCACCAAATGCCGGAGGTGACAGAACTGGTAGACGTTCACTAGTTAATACGCCTGATCCTTCCCAAACCAATGTGAGGGACCGGGCAAGATCGACCAGAAGGTCGGATGATGTAAGCCATCAAACACCTTCTTTCGCGAAATCCTCGAGACCATCCAGAACTATACAAAACCCGCAGCGAGTCGGGATATGTTAAATACTTACGACCGCCTGGCGAGACTCGTGTTTTGCCCAACTCGCAGGTCAAGTATCGGAGATTATCCAACAGACGATGCAGCGCACAGAAGCTTATCGGGAACGAAGGCACCCGCAAAGTCAGACCATGACTTCATCACAGCATTCTTCCCGAAGCAGGGGCCTGCATGGTCGTGTTGAGGATCAGTTGACACTGCGACCACCTCGACGATTCCGACCAACAAGTCATGAGGGGAGGAGACTATTCCAGGAATCCTCACCTTCACTTCGCCGAGGAACCATCGCTTGGACACGGTGATCTTCGACATCACCTAAGCGTGCAAGCGGTCGGCGTTCTACTAACGCCCACGACCGACGGGACATTGAGCACCGACAATCCGTTCCTAGAAATCGGTCTCCAACCGACACAATCCGCGTCTTTTCAAAGAAGGCGCCACGAAACTATCACAGTCGCCGAGCTTTCTCGGCAGGCTCGGTGTCGCGTTGGCCAAATAGGTTCCGACCGGCCAATATGGATAAATTCAATGGGACCCAAAATCCCTTGGAATTTCTCCAGATATATACCACCGCTATCAGAGCTGCTGGTGGTGATGAAAATGTAATGGCAAATTATCTTCCTACGGTATTAGAAGGATCAGCCCGATCTTGGTTGCTTAACCTTCCTGGCCGATCCGTATATACTTGGGAGCAACTCTGCGACCTTTGATTGCAAATTTTGAGTGCGTATGATCGCCCTAGAAAGGAAGACGATCTCCATAGGACGCGGCAAAAATCAAACGAGACTCTCCGGCAGTACATTAAAAGATTTAGCCAAGTCCGTAACTCAATACCGGAGGTTGCAGAATCTTCCGTTATCCAAGCCTTCAAAGCGGGATTAAGAAATCGAAGGTTTACGAAGGATTTAGCTATACATCCCCACGAACAACCATCGAGCTCTTCGACATGGTCGACAAGCACGCCACGGCCGATGAAGCGGTCGAGTGGAACGGCCGTTGATCGAAAGGATAAAATTCCCAACCCGGCTTAGATAGGACGGAAAAGAAACAAAAGAAGACTCTCAAGAAAAAGAAGTATGGCAGAGCCAACGACAAAGAGGTTCTTGTTGTTCCTGAAAAATTTACCAAAGGAAGAAAAGATTATACTGATCGTGGCAAGGCTAAAGCTCCGACCAATGATTACAAGAGAAACAAAAAATGGTGTCCTCTTCACGGCCAGAAGGGGACACGATTTGCGCAATTGTTGCGCTGGCAAAAGAAGTTGGAAGATTATTATGCGGTAAAGGACCACTCCGTCGATTCAAGAACTTGGGAAACAAGTCGTCGTAACCGAGATTAACATCCTGCATCCTCTGTGCATTTCTGAACTAGTCCCATGATCAGTCGCTAGTTCACACAGTAAACAAATATGGTAACAAATTCATATCACAACTTTATTAATAATCAACGAGTTTATTACAAAGAGGCTTACAAGCCAAAGAATAAAGAACACATGGAAGACGAAGAAGTAGTAGGGTCCAGCAATCTGCCACAGGCAATCGACTGGGGTAGCGGCCTAGTCGTCGAGATCCACATCGGTAGCAAAGTCCTTCTCCTCTGAAATTTTGTTTGCATAAAGCAAGTATGAGCACAACTTCCGTGCTCGCAAGTTACACCCGTCAAGTAACAGAATGACATGCATATATGGATGTAACAAAGGATGGCTTATTGGTTGATTTGCATAAAGCAGCATTTTCTTTAAATACTTGTACTGAGTTCCAAAGCAGTTAACTAAAATTCATTTTATAAATTCTCAATTTTATAGTCAGATAACATTCACATATGAATGGTGAAGGATACTCTCCTATCACATGGCTTCCTGCCCAAGTCCCAATTGGATTGAAATCCAAATCATTTGATAAAGTCTTTTGAAATCAAAACCAAAGTCTAACTTTGAGCAGTTCTGCTAGCATGTCCATGACCGTGGACACGGCTATTCGAATAGTTTTACACTCTGCAGAGGTTGTACAACTTTACCCACAAGACACGACTTCTCTAGTTTATTCGGCATCTGTCGATACCACCGCTCACTACCGTAGGTAAGCAGTCTAGAGCATGTGTCAAGACCTTTACAATGCGTCATTCCACCGTAGTTGCCCCTCGCTAAGGTTTCGCCACCCCCTTTGGAATAAAGACCTCCGGGTTCGGGCCCCCTCTTGCGCTAGGTGGGACTAACATAAGTCATAACATGACTACCCATTGCATTTGTAGGGAACGACCACGGTGGAACATTACAAATTAGTCAGCCAGGTCCTACTCCCCATACTGAGGACATGTGGTGGTACCATGGTAGTTAGGATCGCGATCCTACTCTTAGAGTCTTACGATTCTACGAACCCACAACAGCCTGTCGATCCGAGTCTCACTGTCGATCCGATCCTACTCAAGGTAGTTAGGATCGCGATCCTACTCTTAGAGTCTTACGGTTCTACAAACCCACGACAGCTTATCGATTCTACTCGTAGAGACTTAGGGCAATTTTTTTTTAGAGGCGAGGCTTTGCTGATATTTTGTTTTAGAGCAAAATTTGTTGATATTAATTTCTGAGAATGAAACTATAAATAAACAAGGAGTGTGCAAAATATTATATCAGTGTGGTAATGTTGTTCTCCTGTAGTTCAGAACTATATCACCCATCATGTCAGAACCATTATGCTTTTCTGTTTTGTGATAAGAAGTGTTTTGCCCCTTTTTTGGTAATAAGTAAGTGGTAAACCTTATAAGAATCATACAAACTTATAATATAGATGGTAAATATGTGTATTTTTACAAATCCGTAGAATCGCCGATTCTACGATTCGATACTACGATTCGATCCTACCGGAGGCAAATCGATCCGACTCGGGATCTCGACTCTGACTACCTTGGGTGGTACGGTATGGCTTAGCATCATACACTCGAAGACCGGTCCTTAACTGACTTGGGCAACTTTCCAACAAAACCCATGGGCCTCAACCATCCCCGATTGAGCCCGTGCATAAACATGCACCCACCAAACTTCCATTATGCCCAAGTCCAAACCCATTTTTATTTTATTTTCCAAGTATAAGCATTTTATGAACTTTCTATGGCAAAACAATACCATAGACCCAATTTAAATCACATTTGAAAGATTTGGCTAAAACTTCCCAAATACAAGATTTGATCTAAGCATTGACTAAGCATTTAATTATTTCCAATATTATTTTATCTAATGGTGACAAGGAAACGATAATCAATATTCAAATTGGCTATACACGAGGAATTGGAATAACTAAGTATTTAAACAGGGGATTAAAATATCTGGATAAAAATTATGCATGCAATAGTAATTTAAAAACAGAATTAAATAAATTTAAAATAATGGGATCGATATGATCAAGGGTATAACTTGCCTTGCTTGTTTACTCGTTGTTCTTAAACGACGTCGAAATCCGGTCGTCCGAAGTCGTCGAAATCTATACGTGAAAACGAGCTAAATTCAAATAACACTCAAATAAAATCCAAAATGAATACTGGGAGGAAGGTATCGACTTTATATGAATATAGGAATTTGAATCGATGGAATCGGAGTTCGTATGAGGGAGAACGAAATTCCGAAAGGTTGAAAATCACATGAAAATATGAAATTCCGAATTTCAGAATTTAAGGAATTATTCTTTTGAAGGAAGTCCCTTTATTGTGTTAGCATGATGTCTGCAGGTGGGAAAATGAATTTTCGGTCGAATTTATTTTGTAAAGAAAAAATGGTTGGAGTCAATGACATGTGAGTCCGGGTCCACAAAAATGGGTTTGGTCCATGGTGGACCGGCCCAAGGAATAGTGTCAGCCACGCAAGCGCACACATAAGCTGCCACGTGGGCTTGGGACGATGAGGTGACCGTGACATGGCAGTGATGAATTATTGCGAAATTCAAAATTTTGTTTGAATAGAAAGGTAGATAATATTGAAAGGAATATGTAGGTAAAAGGGTTCGAGCAATTACCCAACGGATGAAGAGATCGGGCTCGCCGGAGTTTTCGTCGGACTTGGGGAAGAAAATGTGGCCGGTGGTGAAAAATTAAGTGAATCAAAATTTCACTTGAATAGAAATGTGGATAATCTCAATAGGAACTCATGGGTCAAATTTGGTGCACAACGGAGCAACAGATGAGGAGATCGGGCTCGCCGGAGTTGTCGTCGGAGTTGGAGAAGATGACCGTCGGTACTTTTATGGCCGCGGTGAACCAATAGGATAATCAAAATTCGGCTTGAATAGAAATGTAGAGAATTTCGCGAGGAACTCACCGGTAAAATTTGGCGAACAATGGAGCTACGGATAAGGAGATCGGGCTCGCTGGAGTTGTCGCCGGAGTTGGAGAAGAAGGGCTAGCCGAAGGGGTTCTGGGAGGATTTTGGCAAATCTGAGCGAGAGACATGTGGGGAATGGGGTGGAGAGGCTACGGTTCAATTTATAGGGGCCAAGGAGTAACGGTTTGGTGGGAATTGCTCGCCGAAGTTATGGCCGAAAATTACGACTTCGCCGGAGAACTGTAGCAGACGGAATAGTCCTAGGAATTTCTAAGGAATATTCTTTTTGAAAATTCGGAAAGACTCCAATTAATTCCGGAAAAAAAGTAAATTAATTCTGAAAAATCCGAAATAAATCACAGGTATTAAATACAATATTTTTAATTCAAATAAAATATTATTAATAATAATAACAATTTTATTATTACACAGTAATTATTTTTATATCGCTAAAAATTGCTTTTAAACTTGAAAAATAGTAATATAGGTCTAAAAATTCAATAAATTTTCAGAGTAGTTAAATAGGGTATTTTGAGCTTAAATAAAGTATTTTCAACACAAATTTGGTTTTTATTTGCGGACAGTCAATTCATTTTAATTGCTACACAATACAAAAATCAAAAAGGGACTTTTAGAAAATACCAAATAGAGTTCCAAAATTCTAGAAAAATTCACAAAAATACCTTGAATTATTTTGAACTTAATAAAAATAATTCCAACTTAAAGTTGGCTTTTATTTTTTGAACATCAATTATTTTTGTTTTAAAATAAATAGTAAAAAGTTTTTTAAAAAAATCCAGAAAATTCCATAAATTACTTAAAAATTTATTTTTCACTTTACATCTAATAAAAACTCATAAAACTAAACAAATTTTATTTTTTTTGACTTTTTAAATCTAGGAAAATACTATTGAAACTCAGAAAATCCAATAAAAGAATAACTTTATTAATTTTTATTTTGGTAACAGAACTTTGGGATGTTACACAAGCTTCAAGAAGGACAAAGATGGTGACGAAGAGATGGAGTACCAAGAACCTCAACACACCGTCGATGTGATCTTCGGTGGATCTTCTTCGTACGAGTCCAGACGTCACCTGAAAGCCGTGGAGCGAGAAGTCAACCTTACCGAACCTTCGATCGCCGTTAAACCTTCAAGGTGGTCGGAGACAATAATCTCCTTCAGCAAAGAAGACTGCCCCATCCCTTCAACTCGACCAGGTAGGTTTCCAATTGTCGTTGAGCCTACTATTAATAACTGCAAGGTTAATCGGGTTTTGATAGATGGGGGTAGTTCTTTGAATATTTTATTTGCAAGTGCTTTGGAAGACATGCAGATTCCCAAATCTAAGGTAAAACCAGTGAAATATGCCTTTCATGACATAGTTCCTCGGTCTACCGCTAAACCAATAGGGCACTTGTCCCTACTGGTTACGTTCGGAAAGCTCGACAACTTCCGAACACAAAAAATTTCATTTGATGTTGTGAACTTCGAAACTGCATACAATGCAATTCTTGGACTGCCCCATCCCTTCAACTCGACCAGGTAGGTTTCCAATTGTCGTTGAGCCTACTATTAATTCTTGCACAATGATGACATCAGCACTGAATTTTCAGAATTAAATTTAAATAAAACGATTTCTGACATGTGGGCCCCTTGTGTCATACACACGGCCCATGTGGACCAAGCCCACTGAGCCTTGGGAAGACTGGCACGGTGGACCGTGCCGTGTGTGCGTGTGCGTGGCTGCTGACGCGGCGCCACGCAGCCGCGTCGCCGAGGTGGCGCCCAGGTGGCGATTGCGTGGTGGTGCCACGTCGGGGGCCGACAAACCGGGGATCGGCAGCGAATCACCGGCGACGAGTGGTACCAGAAGAGAGGGAACGAGATGGGGAACTCGGTGCGCTACCTAACGACGGAGAGGCGCGGCGAGGTGGTCGGTGGCGAGCAAAGAAGCGGCGGTGAGCTTCGGTCTTGTGGCGGCGGCGAGATCCAGCGGCGCTCCGGGGAAGGCGATGCGAACACCGGGTGCGCGAGAAGACGACGATGCCGAAGGTGGTGGCAGCGAGGACACGGCGGCGGCGACGGCGGCGCTTGAGACAGTGAAAAGTTTCACGGCCGGCGGCGATGTTTCGCGAATTCCGGCGGGCTCACGGCGAGAGAGGGGGTTTGAGTGGAGGTTTCGAGTGCGGCGTGAAGAGGGGCTCCCGGTGCTCCCTTTTATAGGGGCCGGGGGTGACCGGGAGGGGAGATCGTGTGCGGGGCGGCGTGGGGGCGTGCGGCGGCAGTTGCGGGCGATCGTGGCGAACCGGGCGCGGAGAAGGGGGAAGAAGGTGGGGAATGAGGGCGGTTGGAGGCGGCGGAGCCGTTGCGCACGTTCTCGCGTGTAGAGGGGGAGGGAAGCGATGTGGAGATCGAGCCCTCGTGCGGCGAAAACGGCGGCGATGACTCGGTCGCGCGAAGAAGAAGGAGAGGAGGAAGAAAGGACGCAGGCCGTTGGATTTTGATCCAACGGTCAAAAGAGAAGGAGAGAAAGGAGAGGCGTGGGTGATTTGTAGCCATCCGATTTAGATCGGACGGTGGGAGGGGGTGAGAGGCGGACGCGGGAGTGTGGGCTGGAGTGGGCCGCGCGCTCGAAGAGGTTTGGGCCGGAGCCTTAGGTTTCGGCCCAAACAGAGTTTTGATTTTTTTTTTGATTTCTCAATTGTTTTAATCCTGATAATTCATATAAGGTTTAGAAAATAGCAAAACTCTTCCAAAAATTATGGAAAAATTCACAGAAATTCCCATACTCATTCTGGACTTAATAAAATTATTTTCAACTATTTGTTGGCTTTTGATTTTGCACATAAATTTGTTTTATCTTTAAAATACTTATAAAAAGCTTTTTAAAATTTCAGAAAATTCCACAAAACTTTAAATAAATTTTAATTTATACTGAATTTGAAAATTGGGCTGTTACAAACCTACCACCCTTAAGGGAATCTCAACCCGAGATTCAGGCTTGGTCAGCAAACAGGTCGGGATAGTTGGTCAGCAAGACTGACGTGTAGAATAGCAGACCTATACATATTCTACATGCAGGTTTATTTAAGTGGAGGTTGTATGTCTCATTTGCACAAAGCTAACTTTATTTTCAATAATGTAATAGGTTGAAAGCGAGTTATCAAAATCTGATTTTTACCAGTTAAAATAACAGCGTAACAAGTTAAGCATAAATAATCACCTATCCATAGCACGAATCCCTGATTCGTACCACCCATCAAGTTTTAATTAGAAATATTGTAGTCTAACTCTTGAAAAGCTTACCCAAGCGTGTCCATGACCTAGGACGAGGCTATTCGAATAGTTTTATACCCTGCAGGGGTGTACCAATGTACCCACACTTCAGACCGCCTTTAAGCCACAAGATTAGCACACTTCCGATGGTATGCCGACACAGCTAAGTCCTACTAGACATTTCCAATGAATGATGCTAATTAAGAGCCGCAACCCACGGGGATAAGGATACATTAAACAGCCTAACCGGTCTGCTAATGCTCCCCTCCCACACCACACACACACATATTTTTAACACACCCACCGACCAGCTCATAATTAAAACCTCCCAAAGTACTTAGTCAAGCGAGGTCACATTTCCCTCTAGTGTGGTTAGCACGCACAAATTGCCTGGATAACAGATACTCACAAGATGTTCTGTCCTTAATTGACCCGGGCACCATTCCAGTCACACCCAAATTCACACCATCTAACCATTGTGCCCAAGTCCAAATCCGTTTTGTTTTCAGTTTTGATTTTTGCAAATAATTCTAACTCAAAACTGAAACATAAAGATCATAATAAGTTTATGTGATCAAAGTTATCGACTAAGTCGATAACTGCTCATTTCTACCGACATCTAAGCATGACCAGGCAATGTGTTTCGCAAACCTACTAAGTGACAAGAGCCCATCCAACGAGCTCCACTCACAACAATAACCTAGGCTCATGGTAGTAGAGGAATCATCATTTGCCTAAGGAAATGCATCTATTAGGTCTACTAACGACAATAGTTAACACAAAGTAGCAATGCATACATAACTTTTGCAATCAACATAAATACTCAAAATACTGGGATTAACATGATCAAACTGCTTCTCTTGCTGGAGTACAGGTTCAGGCTGTGGTGGCTCAGGATCAATATCAATAATATCCTCGGAACCTAACGCGAAAAGGCGATAACCCAATAAGAACAAAGAACTCCAAATAAACTCCAACAGCAAAAGTTATCCAAATGCAATGAAATTTACACAGCAGCTAGAGGATGATTTTAGACAAATTTAGAAACAAGAAACAGGTCATTTGGACTTAACATGCAAAAGTTATGGCTAAAACAAGTTTTCTTAGCCTAATAAATCCCAGATTAATTCCTATCTATTACTGTTCATGGCACAAATTTCCAAAATGATCTAGAGTTTGAAATTTTTATGGTAGGTAGGTTAAGATATTCTAAGAATAGCAAAATTGAGTTTGCACAATTTGGAGTTAAAATGAATTAGTTATGATTTTCTTAAGTTGTACAACTAGCATATTTCACTTTACAGGAACATAATTATGAACAACACCTATGCTAAGCTAAAGTACACTACCAGAGGAATTTTACAGACCTTGGTTTGCTCAAAAAGGAGTTATACACAAAAAGTTATACAGTTTACAAAATTTTAAGTGATTTTCCTATCCCTTACTTCATTTAAGCTTCTACTGCAAGTTTCATTAAATTCCAGACTAGAAAAGTGACCACGAATACTTTCGAATTAAAATTTATCCTACCACCAAGCTACTGCAACTTGAATCGTTCAAAAAGAAGCTACAGAGACAAACTTATGCATTTATGAAAATTGAATCTACAAAATACTTAGAAAACTGGAGCTCTCGGGAGGTCCAAAAGAACTAGAGAGCACGGGGAGGTCGTGGCCGTTAAGATCAGATCCAACGGTTACGACGAGAAGGGCTCACAGCGCACGCGAGAGGAGCTCCTCGCGCGCAAAGGAGGTCGTGGCCGTCAGATCAAGATCTGGCGGTCACGAGCACTAGGTGTAACATCCCAAAAAATTGGTCTGTTTTGAAGTTTTAAAAGAAAAATAACCATTTGGATTTTTTCTGCTAAAGTTAAAAGCTTAATATGGATTTTCAGAGTTCAAAAATAATTTAATATGATTAATGTCAACATCAACTATTATCAAAATTATTTTATTTGGATTCTATGTGCTTGGATATATTTTCTAGAATTTTCTAGAATTTTTCCGAGTGCATTTGCTATTTTCTAAGTGCTATTTGGATTTTCTGCTATTTTCTGAAAAGAAAAACTAACCTAAAATCTCAGAATTCTGTTTGGGCCGAATCCTTTTGCTCCCGGCCCATCGCCTTCGCCCCCGGCCCAGCCCGCCTCCTTGCTTGCGGCTGAGTCAGCCCAGCCCGAGCGGCAGCTCTTCCCTTTTCCCTCCTTCCACTGCCGCGTGGGGCCGCCTCCTTGCCACCTCAGCATCTCCTTCCTCTGGACTCTAGAGTCCGAGTCAAGCACGAGCAGCGACGCCGGCTCCCTTGTGGACTTCTCCCCTCTCGGCACTATTTAAAGATCGCCGGCCGCGTCAAAGTTTTTCGCCCGAGTCTCCTCTCTCAAAACCCTAAGGCGCCGCCTCCGATTTGTTCTTCTTTGTGCCGGATTTCGCCCGAGTGCCGCCACTGTTGAAGCTTCGTCGCCGCCGGAATTCACCGCCGTTGGACCACCTTCGGCCGTGATTCTTCCTCCGCTGGGTTCGCAATACCGTGGGCTTCACCGTGCTCCCTTCATCTTCGGACAAGGATCATCAAATCTTCGTTTTCGGTTTCGTCCGACAACCGGTCGTTGGCCATCTTGTCCGATCTGCCCTCCGGTGAGCTTTTTGATCCTTTTTGCGCGTCATCGTGTGCCTTGGCTTTATCTCATCTAATCCCTCACCTCCTCCTTGCTCTTTCGCCACCGAATCGTCGCCGCTGTGCCTCTTCTCCACCTCCGGTCATCGTCGTCTTGCCGCCGCTCCGGTCATCTTCTAGCTATTCCGAGCCTCTCTCTCTGATCCTTGTCATCTCGCCGTTCCGGTGCTCCCCTCAATTCTCTTCGGGCGCCACTCCTTCTTCGATGTCGTCGTACCCGTGGAGTTCGCCGCCGCCAATGTCGCCGCATTGCCGTCGTCGTCGCCGGAGATGCTGCAGAACCACCTTCCCGAAGCCGCTTGCTCACGGAACCCGTTTTCCACTTCACCGGCTTTGTCGCCACCGATCGCCGTCGGTCTTTGCCAATCTCGTCGCCGGCCATGTCTTCTCTGCTCCCTCTTCGGTTCTTCTCTCTGCTGACTTGGCCTCCACATCATCATCCATCTCAGAGCCACCTCATCTCCTTTGCTTGCGTGGCATGCGTGTCAAGGCCATGTGGCATACCCAAAAAGTCCACCCGAGCAAAAAGTCCATGGATCCAGTTCACCATGGGCCATCTCTATGACGAGTGGGTCCCACCTGTCGGGTGAGCTTTTGACCTGTCCGAACCGCCTTGCTGACGTCAGCTGACGTCATAATCATCTTTTCCTTCAGAAAAGTAATTCCAGTAAATCAATAAAATCTGATTTTCAGTATTTTATGTGATTTCAATCTTCCAGAGCTCATATCTTTTGCATCCGAACTCCGATTGAGTCCATTCAAATTCCTAAATTTATCTAAATTCAAGATCTAGTTATCTGAGATTTTTTATTTAATTTTTGGAGTTTTTTTATCTCTGTTATTTATTTATTTGTGTTATTTGCTTGTTTTGCGAATAGACGTCGATACTTCGGGAAGCTTCGAGCAAGGAGTAGCCTACCAAGATCAAGATCAATCACTGGATTTATTCCAAGGCAAGTCGTGGACCTTTGATCATATTGAACCTATGATTTCAAAAGTATATTGTTTTATTGCATGTTATCTTTATATAAATTGTTCTGGGATTAGTTATTACCTGTTGTCATTATGCCTCCATTGATTAATTGAATGCCATGAATCCTTTGTCACCTTAGCATGGGTAATTGTAGTTGGACATATTTATATTGCCAACATGGGTATCGTACTTATGCTTAGTCTTGCTTAGTTACGACGGGTTTGTCATCACATGTGTCTTAATAATTAATTTTGACTTAATGATTTATGGAATTATGGTGGTGAGCCATTCTTGTTAAAATTTGTGTACCATGACGGGGTTAGTCATGGGTGTTGGTTAAACAAAATGGTTTTCGCTTGGGCGAGTGGTTGGTGGATAGTGGGGATGTGGATTGAACATGTTGTGGGTTTGTGGTAGTCTCGCCTGAGTAACTTGTCAAGGACTTAATCTTGTGCGCCATTGAACTGGGCCTTAACCGTACAACCACATGTCTGGTATGGGACGGACCTGGCTGATTAATTAGCAATGTCTTAATTTCGGTTCTGTCATGTGAAGTGTGAGTCGTGGAAAACGTATTCTCACGGTGGCGCAAGAGGGGGGCCCTGTCTGGTCGGAAAGACATTCAGTGTTGAAACCTTAGCGGGCAGAACTGGGTTAAGAAGGAGCTTTGTAAAAGCCTTGTGATGATCACTTAGTCGCACGCCTACGGAAGCGTGAAATGCCTGACATTATAAGTTGATCTATCTCTTGTGGGTCAAGCTGTACAACCTCTGCAGAGTGTAAAACTATTCGAATAGCCGTGTCGCGGTTATGGGACGTGCTCGGGATTTCACACGGAGATAGAGTTTCTTCAAAAATGTGTCGGAGTGTGGATGGGAAGTTCACTTGATGAATATAATGTTCGTTTGGTGAATAGGTCATTCACTTGGTGGGTTGTGTCGATTGGTGAATGGGGAATTCACTTATCTTTGGTTTGGTTGGGAGTGAATGGGAAGTTCACTGGTTGTTTCAAAGAAATTATTTAATTACTTATTATTGTTTTAAATTACGCATTTCAATCTATTTATTGTATTTATCGTAAATGTTGTTTTATGCAAAAGAGCCATATAGCTAATCTTTGTTCAAGCCTTGCATGAATACTATTTGCATACATTTCCCACTGACTTCTTGAGTACATTCAAAGTACTCATGGCTTTTGCCCTGTATTGCTCAGTTGAAGAATATCAAGCTGCTCAAGAGTTCTTCGCCCAGGAGGACCATGAAGGTTTTGCGGATTAGGATGCGTTTCTCCACTCGATTGCCTGTGGGCATGTTGATTGGCCATTTCAAGAGTTTCGTTCATTGCAAGAGTTCATTTGTTTCTTTAGCCTGCGTGTAAGTTAATAAACGTTGACCATAAGGTCCAGTTATTATTATTATTTGTTACTTTGAGATCTTTTAGTTAAATTGAATAAATGGATGGTATTTCATCACTGTTTTCTGTGTGAGCTAGCTACGATCCGGGACTAGTTCGAGAATACACAGAGGGTTCTGAGATGTATTTTGGTTCCCGACAGAGGTGGTATCGAGCCATATCATTGTAGAACACAACCTTAGTTAGCATGGTCGTTTTAGCTAAAAGCTTCAAAATTTATTTTCTAAATCAAATCAACTTAACTTGACTTGAGTAGTTGTTCTTTCTCATCTCTTACGGTTCTATTCTTATCTCGGTCTATTCTATTCTTATCCTATTCTATTCTACTCATCTTGTGCCGTAGATCTTGTCTCTTGCCTTTGCTGAATGTTGTTTTATAATCTTAAAGTGACTTTCTCGCCTCCTTAATTTCTCTCGTCTAGAAGAAAAGCTTTTGTCAAGAGTATCTTCGTGGCTTCGTTCCAGTTGCTCTTGAAGAAGTCTTCGTTGTCCAGTTCAGATTAGGAGCCATCCTATTAGAGTTTGGTAGCGCTTTTAGATCGTTTTTGCATTAGGTCTTTATTTGGGTTGTGTGCAAGTGGGAGCTGCAGTTTTGCTGTCAAGCATTATGTTGCAGTCACACTAAGGCTTTAATTTGAAGAGTTTTATTGTGCTTTCATAGCGTTTCAGCTATGTCTTCTTGCCTTTGCCTTTGGGTATAATCTGTTCCCTTAATTGGGTTGTTTCCATCTACTCTGTCTTGTTTATCTCATCTATGGTGCTATTCCCTCTCATCTACACTGCTTTTCTATCTTGCCTATTAAACCTGTGGAGGATTATCGCAGATGGTTGATACTCGCAATACATCGAGCCGTACTCAGTCAGAGGATACCAATGCCAATGTCAATGCAAGTGGCCAGTCACCAGCCCCTGGAGCCGCAGAGCCCAACATGGGTACAACTTCTAGCAGCTCAGACCCAATTCATGAGTGCAATGATGCAGAACATGAACGCCATGATGACACAGCAAAGTCAGACCGCCTCTGAAATTTTTATGGTACGTAGGTTAAGATATTCTAAGAACAGCAAAATTGAGTTTGCACAATTTGGAGTTAAAATGAATTAGTTATGATTTTCTTAAGTTGTACAACTAGCATATTTCACTTTACAGGAACATAATTATGAACAACACCTGTGCTAAGCTAAAGTACACTACCAGAGGAATTTTACAGACCTGGGTTTGCTCAAAAAGGAGTTATACACAAAAAGTTATACATTTTACAAATTTTTAAGTGATTTTCCTATCCCTTACTTCATTTAAGCTTCTACTGCAAGTTTCATTAAATTCCAGACTAGAAAAGTGACCACGAATACTTTCAAATTAAAATTTATCCTACCACCAAGCTACTGCAACTTGAATCGTTCAAAAAGAAGCTACAGAGACAAACTTATGCATTTATGAAAATTGAATCTACAAAATACTTAGAAAACTGGAGCTCTCGGGAGGTCCAAAAGAACTAGAGAGCACGGGGAGGTCGTGGCGTTAAGATCGATCCAACGATTCGACCGAGAGGGCTCACAAGACGCGAGAGGAGCTCCTCGCGCGCAAAGGAGGTCGTGGCCGTCAGATCAAGATCTGAAGGTCACGAGCACTAGGGGAGGTCCTAGAACTGCAAACCCACGGAGGAGGTCTGGACGGTCAGGATTTCTCGGGGGAGGTCCGACGGTCTAGATCTGCATGGGGAGGTCCTACGGCTTAAGTCCACCGAGGAGGTGCGAAGGGAGGTCCTCGAAGGGAGGTCTTGACGGTTCTGATTTACTCAGGGGAGGTCCGAACGGTCCAGATCGAGGCGGGGAGGTCCAAGGTGATAAGGTTTTACAGAGAGAGGTCTGGACGGTCAAGATCTCCACGGGGAGGTCTTCAACGGTCCAGATCTGCCCAAGAGAGGTCCTGAGGCTTAGCTTCTCCGAACCAAGGACCAATGGGAGGTCTTGAGGTGGTCTTTGCAAAAATGACCAGGGGAGGTCTTTTTGCAAAGAGGACCCCGAGGGTGCTCCTGAGGTGGTCTTTGCAAAAATGACCAGGGGAGGTCTTTTTGCAAAGAGAACCCCGAGGGTGCCGCGGGGTTTTAAAGATTTGGGCCCACGCGACAGAGGCTTACGGGGGCGGCTTTAAGACACGAACAGACCCCTAATGATTGAAAATCATTGGACAGCAAAGGTGTCCGAGAATTCTGACGAAAACGGGAGCTCCCTCCCGACAACACCCGAGCGGCTATCACGGCTTGCCGCCGGTGATCCTGGCTGCGGCGGCGCCAACAAAGGACTGGAATGGATTCACAATAGCGATAGGAACCTAGTGGTAGCAACCTCGCCGGCGGCGGCGGCTCTAGACGCCGGCCAGCCGGAAAATGAAAAAGGGGCTAAGTACTGGAACTATAAAACAGCTGGAAGCTTCGGGGTGGTCTAAAGAAATGGTTTCCCAGACACCTAAGGACTAATGAGGATCTACCTGGATGGAGGGAAGCCTTGAAGTTGGTCGGAGAAGACTTGCACAAGATGAAGCTCGCCGGACTTGAAGAAGAGGGGTGAAAATTGGCACCCTGAGCAAAAATGAGTGGCACCAAAGCATCAAAGGAGCTTCATGAGGGTTCACAGAAGCTACTGGAGCAAGTAATTTGAAAATGGGCCACTCACCTGAGCTGAGGAAGAAAATGACCACTTACAGCTGAACTTGAACAAACCCCAAATTGGACAGATCCTGTGAATCCAATCCAAAATTAAGTGAGGGGATATGTTCAAGATGGTAAGGAGGTAGAAATGGTGCAAACATTTCGTGGGGGGGAACCACTGGAGCACCAAGAACATCACAGAGCTTCAAAGGTCAACAATGGTGCCTTTTCGGATTTGGGGGCATTGAACTCCAAAATTGAAAGTGGAGCTGGAGGGTGGTCTAAAGGAAGACCAGGAGGTAAAAAGAGTGTTTATAAAGCTTTGAGAATGTTAGGGTGGGACAAGAAGTCCTTCGGGAGGCAAAAGGAGCATGGCTCGAGGCAATGCCGAAAGTGAAAAGGTAGGAGAAGGTAGGTAAGGGCATGGCACAGCCGCAACATGTCTCCCACAACTCTTAATGTCACTAGGACGGCCGTAGGGAGCACGAAATGACACTTCCATTACTCCCCCTACTGCTCACGCACGTCCAGAGGTAGGAGACGACCAGTTATGCGCTTGGGTGATTATTGGCCGTCGGATCTATCGCGAATTGCTTCGATCACCGAGCTCTGGTGCTTTCAAAAACAACAGAGGGGGAGGAGGGGAGGTCGTGGGCCTTTAGATTGAATATGGGCGGCCACGAGCACCCCAAGCCTCCGGAGGCTAGCGCACCCGGGGAGATCGTGAGCCTTAGATCTCACATCCCACGGCTCCGCTGGCACGCGCACGATGCGATTTGGTGGACATGGTCCGACCGGGTCAGTCGAGTTAGGCTCGGGCTTGAGCCCGAGTCTGACTCGAACCAGAGTTGAATTGTTGACTTTTGAAAAAAGGCTGGGCATTGGGGATTTATTTGGGATAGCAACACAACTCCAAAAATTATGAAAATTTAACAGGAGCTTGCTGACTAGGATATTGACTTTGTGTAAAATTTCCAGGGGTTTTGGTGTTGCACATTTTCCCCCAAAAATTCTACAATGCTGCTGGACCAAGGTTTGACCAGGGTTTAACTAGGATTGACTTGCCTCCAAAGTGTTCAAACAATTTCTAAAAATTGTGAAATTTTTCAGAGAGGTTTCAGGCCATATTACGAACTTAGGAAAAATATTTCCGAAGCATGAGCATAAGATTTGACTTGAATGTTTTTGGAAGACAAGGTTTTTTTGGATAAAAGGACTTGTGACTTTGTATTTCCATATTTCTTGTACAAGGATTGTTGAGTACATGCAGGAAATACATAATGTAAGAAAAAAATTTAATTTCTACACATTTTATTACATTTGAAATACAAGTCCAAAGTTGGGATGTTACAAAAGTCCAATTGGAGAAGATGTGGTTGCAGTAGATGATAGAGTGCAGCGTATCGAAGTAGTGGTTGCATCCTTAGAGTTGGTGTCCTCGTCAGGAAGAGAGAGAAAACACACTGTTATTATTAATCGTTATTATTATATGCAACTAAAAAGAAGGAATGGAAAGCTAGTTGTTATGCGAAAGAAACCAAAGGCATAGGAAGATTTGAAGGGGAGTCCCCAGATGAGTAAGTAGATTACTAAGGCCTCGTTTGTTTCAACTTCGGCTTTTCGGTCAAAAAAAAACCGGAAGCCGAAACAAACGGGGCGGCTTCCCACCCCTCTTGCTTCCTCCGGAAGCTCGAAGCCATCTCAACGCGGGGAAGCTAGAAGCCAGAAGCCGGTCATGAGGGGATTCCCGCCGCTTCCCCCACTCGGCCTTCCAAAAATGCCTCTGAACTTCTGGAATAATTACCTACCCCGTACCTAGTACTTAAACCCGGACTCTCAGCCACCCTCCCATTCCCCTCCCCACTCGCACCCCTCCCCAAGCGTTGTGTCCCTAACCCTAGTGGCTCTACGGGAGGACGCCTCCCGTTCCCCTCCCGACTACGCCTCACCCGGTCGCTGCTCCTGGGGATCTCGCTTCCACGCTGTGCCTCCCGCCCGTCCCGTCGCCCTCCCGCACGACCGCGCCTCCCCCGGTGGCCCTCCCGTCCGATAGCGCCTCCTTCGACCTCTGCCCGAGCGGATCCGGCCTCCATGACACGCCCACACCTCCGGCCATCTCCAGCAAGTAGCCCGCCCTCGCCTCCTTCCTCGATCTGAAGGTACAACCTCCTCTGTCCCGCACTGGCCCCAACCTTCTCCTCGCCACACGGCGCCGCCCCTCCTCTCCCTCGAGCTGCCGGTGGCCTCCTCCCTCTCCCCTGAACCTCCTCCTTCTCATCCCGACACCGCCAGGTTGCCTCGACGCCTCCTGGGCACCCCAACTGTCCCCAAGGCCGACACCCTCTCGGAATTTGTGTGCTTGGTAGCCCAAGATTTTGCCAAATCGAGTGTTATTGATAGCTTGATGCTTGTTTGCTAGTATTGCTACCTCATAAAAATGTAGTAGCTTGATGCTTGTTTTGCTAAAAATGAGAAAATTTGAAGCAACTAGTGGCTCCTGGGAATAGACATCTGGGAGTATGAGCTAGCACGATGCATCTTGCAGCAAGAAAAGAAAACGAATGTATGTTGATCCTTTTCGACGCTTGCAAATTGCCAATGATAGGTTAATTGAGTAGGATACTCTACTGACTTGGCTTGCTATAACATTATGGGATTATGGTTTATTTGTTGAATTCTCTATGCTGAGCTAGTAATTTTAACAGCAATGCACTTAGCATTGCTGTTCTTGTGCCTCATTATTCGTTGAACAAGAATTTGTTAAATCTTGAGGATGTTTTGGCATGCACAAAACATATGAAGTTATTAAAATAGCTGCCACTATACAATAGCACACGATGAACAAAGGAATGAAGATTACGTGGACGGGGATATGTCCACTAACCACAGTGCACATGATGTTACAACTGCTATGAATGGTGTTGACATGACCGACCTCAGTGACGCTATTGCAACGGCTTGGTAGCATGACGATAGGATAGATGGAAAATATATGTAGCATTTTGTATGTAGTATCACGGCTTTGGTAGCATGGCGAAGGATAGATGCAAGATATATGTAGCATTTTGTATGTAGTACTTGCCAATTAATGGCTTTGGTAGCATGAAATATTACCTAGTTTAATGTTCTGAACATGTCTTCCCATGATCTGGTGCATCCTGTTGTGAAAGTTCTTGCAATGTTGATGATGTTGAAGTGGTAAATGATTTGGATAAGTTTGTTGTGTGCTAATTGTGCTTCACATGTCCTGCAAGAAGATGTTAACAGTAGTGCTATTTGATCATGAATCTTGGATCCTTTTTTTACTAAGGGATAAAGTGATAGCACTCAATGAGACTCTGGAGGAATTGCCCATAAACATGTACTTTTAATTCATGTTCTTTGGAGATGGTTACTACTGTTATATGCTTAGTGTATTAGTAAGATGCTCTTCGTTATGCTTACTGTTATGGATAGCACTCATACGACAATATAAAATGTTGTCATATGCTTCTAACTGGTGATGTGTGATACATGTTCTGGAGTATTACTGGATTCTGGGACACTTCATAGGCTTAGCCATGAATACCAAAAACTGTATTGAATGATTATTTGTATACATTGGTTTGATTCTGGTACCCGTTTCTCCATACTCGAATTAACCATCCATTTTCGACACCTTTGAGTGACTTCTGATATCGATAATTACTGTGTTCACAGTTCACAAGCAGTGCGGCAAATGCTGTATGGACTGTCTGACAATGGTTCTCACTTCGAAATTCATTATAATAATTGTTTTTAATAATTATTTGTTGTAATATATGCTTATTAGTTGTCATGAATAATCGCCAATTGTCGTTAGCTGTCGTTAAACGTTGTTAATTGCGTTAAACGATATCAAACAAGTCGTTACTGTTTCTCAGGGGCATTTCATATATTTTCCATCTCAGAAGCTCTAGCTAACCTATCTAAAAGCCAGACAGCTAAACACCAAATCAGAAAAACTCAGTAGTTATTTCATGGTGAAAAGCCCTACAAAGGTAAAGCAAAGCCGCCGTAAAAGCCAAAGCCAAAACAAACAGGGTCTAAGCATAAGCAGCGGCGACCGGGAGGGGAGGGAAGGATTTCATTTGAGAATCGAGTCGACCGTATCACCTGTGTAACAGCCCCAGTTTTAATAAACAGTAATAAGATGTTTTTCGTAGCATCACTGTTTATTTTGAAACTTGGATATGTGATTACAATCTAAAATCTCCATTTTTTCTTTTCTAGCCAAAGCCCACATCAATCCCAACCACTCTTTTTAGATCAAGTGGCTGGTATTCATTAGAGAGGGCATCGGTTGTGTGTGTGTACATGCTGCAGCAGCACCCATAAGCACGCAGGGCAACAGTGCATCTATCTCTCCCTCCTCTCGCCTGGGGCATTGTAGCCGACATTGCTGCCGTAGGAATGGCATACACCATGGGCTAGCCTTTGATCTTCTGCCACCTGGCATCATGCTGTCCACGCATCAACCCTGGAAAGTCTCGCTTGCTCCCGAGGGGTTCACTCTCTATCAAAATCCTATCGATACTTATCCACCATTGTGTAGCAGTGGAGCTTCTTCATCTCTTTTCTTGTCCAGTGAAGCATCCTTTGCCTTTCCTCCCTGTATCTCTACATGTATGCTTCCTTAGTTCAGTTTGTAATGAGAATTTTGGCAGCATCTGTAGGTTGAAACCGTGGGTTACTCTTGGTTGGACTGAACCGGCTGGAGCAACATCTTGGGATTCCTTGCTCCGGTGAGGTGTTCTTCAATCTTTCCTATCCAGATCTTGTATTGTGCTTCTTTTAGCTCAAGCCTTCCTCTATTTTCGTTTTTGGGTTAAACAGGTGAGCAGATTTTCAAATCTTGCTGTGTTCGGTCAATTTTTCTTTTCCAGCTCAAGTGAGTAAGTCTTGATCCTATCTCCTCCTGTCTTAAGCTTCTTAGGAACCTCAATAGCTCACTGGAAGCACTCACTTGTGCATATAACACTCCAATTGCCTTAATACCGAATCAGCAAACTTGCTGTTGTAATCTATGCTGTTTTCAGCTTCTCCAAAAACTGAAACTTTAGCTTTGTCCCTTTCTGTTAATTCTTGTTGGTTAATGCTAACAAGGGTTATTTTAGGTTACTATTTCTTTCTTAAGGTTAGCTTTAGCTTCAGCCAACATCTTTTGCTTAGTATATTTCCAAATCAGCTTAGCACTTCAATTTCTGTTCTTGCTGTTTGTTGCTAGTCAAACCGACAACATAAACAGCAAGGGCTTCAATTCTTTAACTCTTGTCTATTGCTGCTAGTAAATGGTGAGTTAACCTCCTAACCTAGTTGAGAATACTCTAAACTTAGGCATAGCACCTTATTTGTGTATGTTTAGGACAGCAAACCATTTTTTCTGAAATCTGTCCTGTTTTCAGCTTTCAAAACCTAAAACTGCAGTCCAATCTCCACCGAAATTTGATGATTAGTGTTAATAGATGTTAGGTGATAAGTTAAACTTTTAGTTTTACTTATTTAACTGTAGCTTAAAAAAAAGTATCATTCTCTCATAGTCTAAGATAGCAGCAACTCTTCCTTGTAAATCTGTCCTGTTTTTCGGTTTTAAAATATGAAAGCTACAGCTTCAGTTAAGCCTCCAGTTTTGATAATTGGTATTAACTGGTGATAAGTGATAAATTAGGCTTTGAATTCTACTCATTTAACTGTAACTTAATCACAAAAATATCAATTTGTCATAGTATAATTGCTCAGCAAACATTCCTTTGCAATCTGTCCAAAATCAGTTTTTGTTAAAACCTGACACTGTAGCTAACTGAAACTCCAATTTTTGTCTTGCTGTTCTGGCCGGTCAAGTGGCAGCTTATCCAGCAAGTTGTAGCCTTCTATTCTTACTAGTAAAGCTTAAGTGATAAGTTAGCTTAAGTGGTAAGTTAGATTCTTAACTTTATTAACTTTTGATGGTAGCGATCAGCAACCATATTCATTGATAATATGTCCATTTTCAGTTCTCCCAAAATCTGAAACTATATCTTAAGCAAAAGTATTCCGATTAGTGTATGTAATTCGACAAATTCATTTGACTTGTTCTATTTCAGTTTCAAAATCTGCAATTATAGTTCAACACTAAACCAATCTAAAACTGTAGTGCTATGTTGAACTGTAATTTTTACAATTAGTATCAGTGGGTATTAAAAATGGTTTATTATTCTTACTTAAGCCAGAAGTAACTTAAGCATGTTGCTAAGTATGCATTAAGACATTGATCATGCATTCTTTTCTATATTTTGCTCTCTGCCTTTTTCTTGCTATTCATTGGACTTTTGTATTTTAGATTCTGGTTCTTCTGAATTGTTTGATTCCACATCTGAGCCACAAGAACCTGAACAAGAGGTTTACTATTATCAAGGCAAGCATCCTCTTTGCACCATGTTGATCCCAATTTCTGAACTTTAGATTTACAAAATACAGTGATACTGTTGCATGCTTAATTCTTAAAATCTATTTGTGATCTGTAATAGATAGTTATGCCTTAACACTTGTGGTTCGTCTTCAATATGATCATACACCCAAACTTAGAGTATCATCGTATCCTAAAACACTGAATTTTATAATTTCGCTTAGCCATGCAGTCCATAGAACGTTAGTGTTTGGCAAGGCTAT
Organism: Ampelocalamus luodianensis; assembly: GCA_036346255.1. Lineage (NCBI taxonomy): Eukaryota > Viridiplantae > Streptophyta > Magnoliopsida > Poales > Poaceae > Ampelocalamus > Ampelocalamus luodianensis. Next base: position 56,454,198 of record CM070625.1, on the reverse strand, counting down.
CTTGTCAAACATGGGAGCAACAAATGAATTTCAGTCATTTTAACTCTTTGTCCAGTTTCTTTAAATCATAAATGAATGTTAAATTTCAATTGATCTGGACAAGAGGCTGCTAGTGATGGTGCCTTCATGCACGAGATTGGGTATGTGGTGGACTTGTCTGGACCAATTAAGGACTGAACTCTGACTATTCAATTCAAGCCCCAACGTACTTCCACACGCAGTGTATGGGCGCTGTTTGGTTAAGTAAAGGGTTAATGCTATTGAGTTGGGAAACAGGAAAGTAAGGACATGTGTATTGATTTCACATGGCATATATGCTTAGGTCTGCTGACTGTATCATATGCCATGTGGAACTTATATCGATATCAGATGTTCTTAAGGGCGAGGACTTTTGGATGTATCCAGGTTCATAAGGCTCCGATTTCAATATTGACTGTGTGGTAAGCACGACTTTTATTGGATCGGATGTTCCACAGAACATGTGTGCCTGTTGGTTGGTAGGTGGTGTAGCCTCTACCAGCGGGATTAGTCTCACATGGGTAGTCCAACTCAATAGCGTCAACTTGTCAAAAAATACCAAATCTTAGTTCCCCCGGTCGGCATACCTAAGGAAGTATGTCATCATTCGGAGGCATCCGAAGGCAACGGGCTGACTAAGTCGTGTGGGTAAAGATGTACACCCCTGCAGGGTATTAAAACTGTTCGAATAGCCATGTCTACGGTCATGGACGATACTTGAGTTGATGTCATCTGTATAGACTTTGATTTCAAAACTATCATTTTGGAGTTCTGGTGCGGCATGAAGGGTATTCATGCTATGTTTTGTTGTGGTGGATAGCCACTTTATCATTGTTATGTTTTATTATTACATGTTACATTACTTACTGTTTTTAGTTCAAATCAGTTTATAAAATCGCCTTGTTAAAATCTAGCATGTGTAGGTTAAGATGTATTGTTTTATGCAAAATTAATGTCATTATAACCTTCCTGTTGACAACCTTATGCATGCTAACCTCTATTCCTTTGAATAGTCTCTACTAAACACATTCTTTTAATAGTTTGTGTAAGTCTTGCAGTACCTTTTGTACTCAGGTGCTTTCACCACTTGTTGCAGGTGAGGATGGTTACTTATATGAAGTACCCGTTAGCGCCGATCAGGGTGACGCTAACGAGTGAAGCTGTTTCTATCCTCCACTCAATAGCTTTGAGGGTCTGGGGCCATTGGTGGTTTTGTTGTTTATTTTACTTCGCTATTAAACTCAGAGTGACCAAGTCACTTGATCTTGTACAACTAGACCGAATTGTAACCTATTGTTTAATTATGTAAATTTATGCCTTGTATGTGTATGATGCAATGTTGTTTAAGGATATGTGTGCAATAGTCACTGATCCTGGGAACTATTGCAAGACATATATCCGGGAACCGAATCTTGGATTTGTTACTTGTTATTATTACACTTCTAGCATGATATTTAATGAGGGAACCGAACTGTTCCTTAATTAAGAATTATGCTACCAGTGTAATTTTAATTCGGCACATTTCCAATAATCCGGGGTCCTCACATCACCTGCCCCAGAAGCTTCCCGATGTCTCCCTTCGGCGAGGTGTCCCGATCTTTCGATGAGATGGATAATTCGATTTGAACTCGTCGAACAAGAGGACAAAATATGAAGTAGCAAAGCTAAACTTCAATATAACAAAACCCACCAAACCCTAAGGGTGGCGGCCACTATGTATAAGAGGAAGAGGAGAAGGGAGGGGGTGGCAGTACTGTTCACACGTGAACAATTACCGTGTGAACAGTAGGGCCTAGGGTAGCTGGCCACCAGATGGGCCAAGTCGTCGGCCAATGCATTACATAACCCATGTGATGACTACGGCGGCCCGATTTTCCGATAGGTTCGATTGATTTCGTCGTGAGGACGTTGACGCTTTGAGACTTTCGACCAACAGATCGTCACCTCGTAATTCGTTACACCCACACGACTGTCGTTATCGACCACGCTCGCACGCGATCGACCTTACTACGAGGGTTATTGTTCCTGCAAGCAATCGAAGCAACTCACAAGAACAAGGAAGATGCAATCTGAATTGTATTACGAATATTATTGAAGTTCACAAAGTGTGGTTCCTCAAACCGTAAAACGGCGAAACTGCAAGTAGCAGAATAATTCTAAGAAAAACCCAGCCCTAAACTGTGGAGGCTGCTGTATATATATAGGGGCGTCGTGAGGAGGTCAACCTAGGGTTGCAGGCGTACACGACCTGGGCTTTGACCTCGACACGCTTACAAAGCCCTATTAGGCCCAAAACGGTGACGCAGCACTTTATTTCAATGACTCTAACTAACACCCATCGAAACTAAGTATAAGACCAGATGACTGGTCGTGGGACTGATCGTAGGACTGGTCGTAGAGCTTGAGAACTGTTCGTAGAGTTGCCCGGTCTGGTCGTAGAGCGGTAGACCTGGTCGAAGAGCTCGTAGGACTGGTCGTAGACCCTTTTCTTGGGCGCATTTCATTTGAGAACCAAGATAGCAGCGGCGACGGGGAGGGGAGGGGAGGATTTCATTTGAGAATCGAGATCGACCGTCTCACCTGCCCCAGAAGCTTCCCGATGTCTCCATCCGGCGAGGTGGTCTCCTCCGCGCTCGCCGCCGTCCTCGTCCTCGTCCTCCTCGAGCTCGGCGACGCCGTCGGCGTCTACCGCCTCATCCAGTACGACCTCGCCGGCGCACCCCTCGGCTCCCGCGCCGCCGCACTCAACCACCACGCCGCCGCGCTCCCGCTCCCCGCGGGCGCCGACCTCTCCCGCTCCGCGCTCGTCGCGCCGCTCCTCGACCTCCCGCTCTCCTTCCTCCGCGGTACCCTCTTACGCTCCTCGTAGCGGCACACCAGTAGATCTCTTGCTAGCTGTAGAATTGCGCCCGCGTGGGAGATCCGCATTCCCCTGCCTAGCTATTTGGTTGGATCGATCTCGTAGGACTCCCGGCTGTGTGCTGGCTTTTGGTTAGTGCTATGTTGCTGGGTGCTGCTCGTTCGGTACTGGAGATGGGATCACAGCCAGGATACTTACTCTATGCTTGAGCTTGCAAGTCTGTGTTTAGTTACGGTGATCTGACTTGTTTGCTACCTATTCTTGCCAAATTTTGTGTATCCACTCATGTGGCGTTGCCAACTATCGTCTTCCAAATTCTCAATGTTTCATGTGTGAGCGATCTGAAAGAAGAAAAAAAAGTTATGTTTTCGATTCGTGAGGTTAAATACGTTCCGTTCGCCACCTGTGATATATGCTTGAATTAGTAGTGCCAATCTGTGTTGCTGACAGCATTGTTGTTTCATTGCCTACTCTAGAGTACCTGGCAGAGAAAAAGCATCTCGGAGGGTTGCTCATTCTGCTGCCTACAAAGCTCAGCGATGAGGATCGTGCAGGGAACGGCGATGACAAGGGGCAAGTAAAGGGTGTGTTGGCTGAGCTGGAAAAATTGCTCGTGCACGAAGAAGTGCCGGTAAGTCACATAAGTTTCTCTTTGATTTTACAAAAGGAACTGAGTATTTCTCAGGCATTTCACGCTCTAGTTTTGCTGGATATCTATATGTTCCTTTACTTATTCAACAGCTGGATGGTTGTGTTTCTTAGCTCCACGGATATAAGATATGTAACACTTCGAAGGGTGGATTATAACACTACTATTATGCATCCAGCTTCTGTATTCTGAACGACTCTTTGCCTACATCACTCAAAAACCTTAATTTAATTGCATTTGATGTCCTCAATAGTAGCACCATTAAGTGTTAACCAACCTTTTCTTTTGTTCAACTGTTGCACCCTTTGATTTGTTCTTTGGGTCTATCATCAACATTTTGTGTGCTCCTGTATTCTTTAATGTTGTTTTTATCGGTCATGGTTTTTCTTTTGGTTTTGCTCCTGTTGTTCATGATTTTCTAGTCCAAATATGTCGTGTCCCCACTTTGTTCAGTCATCCATTTTTGTACCATGATGTAATATGTTGGCTAAACTACGTGCATTGCTCCATGCAGTATCCGGTGTACTTCGCTTTCCATGATGACAATTTTGATAACCTATTAGCAGATATCCGTAGAATTGCCTCTTCAGGTCAGCCAGCCTCTGCAACAACAGGAGGGTAATACTCGATGGAGAAATTGAGCATAATTTAGATTGTCCAGTCTTTTGCACTTTCAACTGTTGTACTACAGTGTATAGAAAGTTACAAATTGTTAGTATCCTGCACGGCGCCTTCTTTTGATTGCCTTTATCTGAACTTGTAGTTACAAGCTTGTCGTGTCTTCTGCGGAACCTAGAAAAGTGTCATCCCCAACCATTTCAAATATCCAGGTAGCCCCTCTACTATCAATTTACTGTCTGGCTCAGCATTTGTCAGGTTGATTTTATTCACTTTGTAGTTCACTGTAGCATCTTGTGGACCATTTTTCTTTGGGAAACAATTAAATAGACCACGATGAGACGATGAGTGGCTATGTGTTGGAAGTGATTGTTCCAATTGATATCTGTCTTCAGAAATTAATACTGTTTCTCATGTTTCATGAGATATGACTATGAGCATGACTGAGCTGAATATTTTTGAGTTGCAGGGATGGTTGCCTGGATTGAAAGGAGAGGGCGATACCGAACAGCTTCCGACTATTGCCATAGTTGCAAACTATGACACTTTTGGTGCTGCACCTGTATGTCATACAGAAAAATGTTCCTAGAATCTTCTTTAACATTCTCGTAGATATTTTGCGTAATATATATTTTCTCAGGCCCTTTCTGTTGGGAGTGACAGCAATGGAAGTGGAGCTGTGGCTCTTCTAGAGATTGCAAGGCTTTTTTCACGCCTCTATTCAAATCCTAAGACCAGAGGCAAGTACAATCTTCTCTTTGGCTTGACATCCGGCGGACCCTACAATTACAATGGAACTAACAAGGTCAGTACCCATATTGCGCCATTAACGAGCCAAGTCCTTGTTTGCGGCATCTGCTCGATCAACTTACAGCTGTTGTTTTTTAATTTTGATACAGTGGCTTAGAAGTTTCGATCAGCGTGTACGCGAGAGCATTGACTATGCAGTTTGCTTGAACAGCGTTGGTTCCTGGAATAATGAACTCTGGATGCATGTATCAAAGCCTCCGGAAAATCCCTACATCAAGCAAATCTTTGAAGTATGTTAACCATTTCAAGCTTGTTGGTCCATAACCTCAATTGTTTGGAAAGTACAGTCATTTACATCTATGAATTCATTTGCTTTCAGGATTTTTCGGATGTCTCTAAAGAAATGGGTGTTTCAGTTGGAATCAAGCACAAGAAGATTAATGTCTCAAATCCTAGAGTATGTATTTCTTGCTGTTTCAAAGATTATATACCATCGTTAGGTCTGGTTCTCATCAGGAATGAACATGGCAGTTAAGATGTTATTACAAGTTAGTATGCTTGTTTGATATATAAGCATATTGGAAGCTGGAACTGCTTTAGTTGGGCTGTTCAAGTGTCCTATTGCATTGAGCTGCCTGATGTGCAAACTCGCCAAGTGACATGCTTGCAAATTTGTAGGTAGCATGGGAACACGAGCAATTCTCGAGGTTCAGGGTGACTGCGCTAACTCTTTCGGAATTATCTGCCCCTCCTGAATTTTTAGAAAGCACTGGTGGTCTGCATGACACTAGGTGAAGTCACTTATTGCATGCAAATTCTTACTTCTTCTTTTTAATGTAACTGTCACATTCTTTTTAATATTTTACTTGTATGCTTTTCTTTTTGCAGAGAATCAGCAGATGTCGAGTCGGTAATCAGAACTGTCAGATTAGTTTCTGGAAGTCTTGCGGTAAGATAAATCATTTGCTTCTAGAAATCGCTCGTTTTGCTTTGTACACCAGTTCTGTTAAGAACAGTTTTGCGATTACATATAATTTGGTTTCCGATGCATATTTCAGTCTCTTCGTCCTAACAAACCCCCTCTATTCAGTCCATTATATGTGGATGAAATATTTTTAGAGAATTTGGATGAAGTTATGGTTGTTTCAGTGTTACATGTGTCGTTTTGTAGACGGTGTTTTTTTATTGCTGATTTCTGCTGCCATGTAAGAACCTCCGAATCTGGCCAGCGAGGCACTTCTATTATAGATCTTTAGTTAGTGCTTGGAAAACATTTATTCAGTATTGATTTGTCTGGGGAAAGGTGTTAGTATGGACCCACTACATGTTCGAATGTGCTTAAAAGTTTAGTGATAAATATCCCCCGTGGCAGGATGCATGTTGGGTACAAACATTCAACTGGTATCTCACTTTGCATGAAGCTCTTCTCCTTTTTGGTGTAGCATTGTGCAATATGTCAATGGAGAAGCTAATGTGGTTACTATGGTGCGTCAGTTACACATGCATGTCTAGCTTACTAGATATACGAGTTTAGGAGACTCTGCTTTATACAATCGTTTGTACTGTTTAGGTAGCATGTTTGAATGTGATGAGCAAAAATCGTCGGAGCTTTGGAATGCTACTATGATGAGTGATTGGAATTATAGTTTACTGGCTGCTGCTTGCTCTTTCTGAACCAGGCTGTTTATTATTGGACCAAGTTTGAGTTTTGGCATACTATTACCTTTTACAGAGACACATCTACGGATTGGAAGGAAGGAACATTGATGTTTTTGCGGAGAACAGCAGCTTAGCCATCAATCCTCACTACATCCGGTCCTGGTTGGATCTTTTATCACGGACACCACGGGTTGCACCTTTTCTTCAGAAGAATGATCCCTTTATAGCAGCACTAGAAAAGGTTTGCATTCCTGCTATCAATGATTTCATCCAGTTCTTTCTTGCAAGCCATGACATTCTTCCATGTTCTGGTGCAGCAACTGTCTGAACACACTGCTGATGTGCATGTCCAAAATGATGTCCTTGATGGCATGTTCACTTTCTATGATGCAACAAAAGCAACTCTAAATGTATATCAGGTAAGTGTGTAAGCTTCCTAACATTTGTTCATGTTTGGATGTCGTCATTTAATTTCAGAACAGAGCGGTCTAAAAGCTTATTTTGATGCCTTATGATATATCATCCTGCTGATTAATTCCCTGACGAATTAATCAGCGGCAACAAAGATTCAAATTTCAAGTTCAACTGCACTTCTGGGTTGCTTTTGCGCGATATATCACCAGTTCACCACATTGAAATCGCCTCACCCAGCCTTTGATTGTTCAATTCACAGGTTGCAAGTCTTACTTTTGATCTGTTGTTCCTTCTGGTGATTGGCTCCTATCTAATCGTTCTCTTCTGTTTCCTAGTAATCACCACACGGGTACGGATCATTTCGTGCATCTGGATGTAATTTCAAGGCTGGTTTTCCTGCAACTGAGGACATCTCTTTTTTCCTTGAACAGGGTCTTGATGATCTCATTAACATATTCCGGCGGCCTCCATCACGCAAAGTCAAGGGAGCATAGGCTAGATTGTGTTTTGTGTAACTTTGAAACGCCCACCCACCTAGTTACAAGAGCTAGACACCAGGAATTTTGACTGTAATTTACCTGTATTATTTCCCCCGTGGTGCTCGCAGTTTTGGCTACAGTGGAGACAAGGCACGACGCTGTGCTCCCAGATGCATGTGTTACACTGAATACATGCAGTGGAAACGCATCTGGTCTGAATACACCGAAAGACTTGCGTACCTGTGTTGATGTGCTTCCATACAATGATAAATTTCTAACAACTTTATCCCGTATTACCGGACGATCTTAAAGCTTAGGACGATCAAAGGTGTCTAAAAATACTTCATGTCGTGTGGGTAACCTATTGCTCGACAACAATTGCAACAGCAACAGGATGATCAAGAAATGATCCAGATTCTGGATCTCGCCGGCAGCTCAATCTTAGCAGCCATTGTTCCAAAAAAATAATAATAATCAAGAACTAGGTTACAACAAGACGCCGTAGGCGACCATTTCACAGCGATATCACAGCCAGGGATCTAATAACTGTTCTCGGATGAAATCCCGGCCAGTTACCGGTCAAATCGTTTTTTTTTTCTGGATCAAATTCGCTCGAATTTGATTAAAAACCATCTAAAATTCAAAAATCAGAATTTGAATCAGAATCAGAATCAGAATTTTTTTTATCCCTGATCACAGCATCATACGCAGTCTCCTGGTCAGACGAGATTCTCTGGTCAGTCCTCGTCCAGCATATCAAGAGCAGGTATTCGTCGAAAGCGTCCTCCAATCCTTTGGTCTGCTGACACGTTGGGCGATCTTGCCTCAATTCTTCTCTTCTTAGGCGTAGACTGTTCGCCGGTTATTGATTCAAAGAGTTAATCCCATATTTGACATGTTGGGCCTCTTCTTATCAGCCTCCTCTTTAAGGAAACTGAAGCATGCATCAGTGGAGTAAGTGCTAGCATGTTTCGAGTCTACATTCGGATACTAAGCACTATCTTAAACAGATTTTAAGTTGTATTATTCCACTAGCAGTCAGAGCAAGCGCAGGACAGATAAAAAAATCTGCAATTCTAAGAGAAGCAAGAGACTGTACCTCCCCCGGATGATCTTAAATGCTTCCATTGTTGCATAAGGTAACCCTGTCTTCGGATCACGGTATCTACAAGAAGAAAACCTCAAATGAGCTTATCCACTTAGAATACAAATCATGGAAACATAACCCCCTCTCAACTCTCTACACAATGCATCAGTTCAGATGTACTACTTACAGTGGTTAAATAAATATATCAAATATTGTTCATCTCTACTTCTGTAGGATCATTACAAAGTACTGAATCAGGAACATAGTACCATTTCACCAGGACAGGATATATTGAAGAGTGCAGCAAAAGAAAGATGGAATAAAAATGTGCACAACAAAATTCAAGCAATGTGGTGTCTAAGGGTTGTCAGCTCGTAGCCTCATACACACACTGGTAATCTTTAAGTGCTCCAGAGAGTATAAAACAAACCAGCATGAACCAACACCTGACCGTAAAATGTGCAGCTGTCGATGAAAAAATGTAACTATCCAGAATGTTTGCGATGGTGAAAACCTGAAGCCACCTTTACAAGATGCTTAGATAACAGATTAATGTGTTTGTGGTTTGATCTAGTGAGTGTAAATCAGTCCATTAGTTTCACTGATGACGAGGATAATATGATCTGGGAGCTGCACTCATCTGGGCTCTGGTAATCTTTAAGTGCTCCAGAGAGTATAAAACAAACCAGCATGAACCAACACCTGACCGTAAAAATGTGCAGCTGTCGATGAAAAAAATGTAACTATCCAGAATGTTTGCGATGGTGAAAACCTGAAGCCACCTTTACAAGATGCTTAGATAACAGATTAATGTGTTTGTGGTTTGATCTAGTGAGTGTAAATCAGTCCATTAGTTTCACTGATGACGAGGATAATATGATCTGGGAGCTGCACTCATCTGGGCTTTATAATGTTCAGTCCTTATATGCTGTAGTGAATTTTAGAGGTGTGCTGCCTATTCATGTTCCGGCTATTTGTAAGTTGTTTGTGCCACCTAGAATTCACTTTTTTTCTTTGGCTAATGTCTAATAACAAAATTCTGACTAGAGATAATTTAGCCAAGAGGCAAAATGTGCCAGATAAAACCTGCCAGTTCTACTGTGAACTTGAATCAGTTTATCACCTCTTTTTTGAATGTGTGGTGGCAAAAGCTATTTGGAGAGGCATGTTAGATATTTTGGGTGTTCTAGTTGGAAATGACTTTGAATCAGCGGCAAAGTGGTGGATTTGTAATAAAAATAATGTGGGGACCCCGGAGTTATCTCCGTAAGACCGAGACTAATCAAGGTCTTAGGGACATAACTCTAGATCTCCAAAGAATGGATTCCAACTTAACTCCATCTAAATGAGGGGTTTAACTCAAACTAGAGCCCCGAAGATCATGCGCGCCGCTCCTCTGCGAGCACTACATGATTGTCGGTTCTCCAACAAGTCAAGCGCTACACTTAGTGAGTTAAATAAGAAGCCATGAACAGCAAGTATGACTTATATTGGCTCCCAAGATCAGTGACCAATATAACCATACTCCCCTTCAACGTTGATTACATCCATACAACATTCATACATACAAAGTGCAAAAGGCATACAACATAGTTCCAAGTTTACATCTAATACAAGTGGCCGACCGGCCAAATTGAAATAAGAGTATTAAGTAGCAGCGGAAACAAATGCATAAACCAAAAGACCAGCAGTGGTATGCCCCATAAACCCATCGGCAACCGACTGGGAGCTAGAGATAACACACTACTCATCGGTGTCGCCTAAATCGACACCGACGAGCTCGTTGGTCTCATTATCTTCCTCACCTGTAAAAGCCAGCAAACATCTGGCTGAGTACAAAGAGTACTCGCAAATCTTACACAAATAAAAATAGTTATGCATAAGGTCATTCAAAGGAATGGCTCATATTGCCTTAGTTTTGCGAAAACGACGCAATACTGAACAACCTACACATACTAGTTTTTCAAGTGCCATTTCAAAATCAGATTTGAAGTGGAAGTAAAGCATGTGAACAAATAATAATTTCAGTAATAAGAATCATACCAAAACAAAGTGGCGGTCCACTTTGATACGACAACAACATGAATATCTCATTCATGACGATACCGAAGTTTAACCACAATTTTAATTTCAAGTCTAACAATAAGCGACCAGATTTCAAGTTGTCGTCCATAACCGTGGACACGGCTATTCGAATAGATTTATACCTGCAGGGTGTACTACTTTACCCACACGACTTGATTAGCCCGTAAGCCTCCGGATGCCTCCGAATATAGCATACTTCCTATGGTATGCTGGTACGGTAAATCAAGATACGGTTGTGTTTAGCAAGAAGATCCCATTGAGCTAAGTCCTCAACCCATGGCTCTAGGAAACACAAGACGTTAACGCTCCATCCTATATATCCTAGGAAACACAAGACGTTAACGCCCCATCCTATTGGCCCAAAAGGAACACGTGATTTCACGGTCCCATGCCCTACAATTTCACCACCGTGGGACTCAACACAATAAAATCCCCCCCTACTTAACCATAAGGCACCCAAATACCGCGTGTGATAGCACGAGTTTTACTTGAATTGCAACAACCCAAAGTTCGGTCCTTAATTGTCCAGACAAGTCCAACCACTTACCCAAAGCTCGTGCACAAAGCACCATCACTAACCAACCCTTGTCCGGACTAAAAGCTCATTTAAAATAACAAAATTTATCTTATAAAATGATACGAAGATCTGAAACAAAAGTATATAAAGAGAGTTGTGTTTATCCCATAATTGGCGGGCTATTCCAGACAATCGAGCTCTAGGTTCTAGACTTGCATGGCTAAGCAACTCGAACAAAATGATTTCAAACATCCTATCATAATTATTTCAAGATCGGGTAATTCATGGATAGCCACAATGACAAGATAATAGGATGTGTCTAACTACTCATCACAAAAATAGCGACATTATAGAACTACCATGCAAGCAATTATCATTGCATCTATCCTAAAAAAATTGGGATCAAATATGATGCAAAAAGAAAGTTCAAAGGATGCTTGCCTTGCTGATAAAGTAGTTGTTCACTCTCAGTAGCGTAAGAGTCAACATCAATAGGCTCGGAATCTATATAAATACAATACCGAATTGTAACAACCCTAACTTAGGGTTTGTATTTCAAATGTAAATTATTAGGAGAAATAAAAACTTTTGGTGCCTCATGAAATCATTTGAGAGTTTCTACAATTTTCCCAAGCAATTTCCAATTTTAGAATGTAATTCTTGTGATTGAAATTGTTGTCAAGAAATTTTAGCTTTCAAACTTGTGATCATCCTCTGAAACTATTTTTCTGTCATCTTGACTATCCTATCTACCTCCATGAATTATTTCACAATTTTTAGATTTTATTTGCTATTTCATATGGCCAAGTCAACTCTGTTTGAAATCTGGTCAAACTCCTCAGATCTGACTTGTGAATTTTCGTAGAACAATGCAATTGCATAAAAGTTCGGAAAAATTACACAAGGTTATCCTCTGTTCGATGAAGCTTCCATAAAAATTTCGAATTTTGGAGCTCGGAGCTACCTCTAAAAATTCTCCAAACTCTCTCACCTTTTAAAACTCCAAATCGGTATTCATCGTTCTGCTCGAACCCGAACCCGACTTCGAGTCCGATCAGCGCCACTTGACTCGGTCGCACCTAGCGGCACCGCTGAGCCCGATCTCGCCGGCCGTCCGATGTAGATCGTGCGCCCACGTGTGTCGAGTCCGTCGACCGTCCGGATGCATACACCAATCTCGGTAGCCCATCTCGGATCTAGCGATCAAGACAATCTTGATCGAGTTAAACCAGCTCATCGCGCGCATCGGACTCGTCTCGCACCGCTTTGTCACGATCGCCGACATGTGGACCCGCTGTCGAGATCACCTCGTCTTCTCCGCACCACCGGAGCTCCGTGCCGTCGCGCATGGGTGCCACGCACTCGTCCGCCGCCACCTTTTGCCATCGTGTCCATTTGGGAGGCATCGCCGCGACTTCATAAAGCCTTTGAGCTCACCAACTTTTTCTCGCTTGCTTCCTCGTGATTTCTCCGTCCGTTTCTTTGTCTCGGCGAGTTGAAGCCAATGGCGGCATCACCGTGTTAGTGCCGCCTTGACTCGCGATCGCGCCATCGTGGTCCTTGTTCATCGCCGCCCATTTTGCCCATTCGGATCCTTGTCGCCCGGTGAGTTGCTCGAGCGACTTCGCTGCGTCTTCGACTCCGTGGCTCTCGGCCCGCAAGCTCAATTGCGTTCGGTGAGTCTCTAGCCTCGTCACTTGGTCCTTTGGATCGCATCGAGGCAATCGAATCTAATGATGGCTTCATTTTCATCTTTGGTGCATCGTTGAGGTGTGCAACCCTTCTTCTCCGAGCTCGGTTTCGCCACCGAGAAATTCCGGCCGTCTCGGACCTTCTTCTTCGACATTATCGTGGGCTTATTGCTCCTAGGATCAAGCGCGGCCGCGCGCACCTTCCGTAACTTCGAAGCTCGTGGCGTCTTCTCGCGGAGGCGCGCCTTCTTCTTCTCCGTTCGCTCGCCGCCGCCACGGCATCCTCGAGGTCCCGGTCACCGTCATCAAGTTCGCAGGACGCGGTGAACCCGAAGGTACCACTTCTCGCCGAAACCCACTGGTTAGCTAGATCACTGCGCGGCGCGCATGCCCGTCTTGCGCGCACGGTGAGCCGCCGGTGATGATTAGTTTAACTCTAATCATGTCTAGTTTGAGTCTCGACTTGTGGGCCCTATTGGCTAAGCACGTTTAGAGAATCTTTAATCCACCCGTTATTTGTTCTCGAGTCACGCCATGTGGGTCCGTCTTTGTCGATTAGGGTTGTGTAGCTTTGATACTACGTTTTCTACCGGAAGCGTATTTCTCGTGAGTATGTGTTAGGATTACATTTTACTAAGCCGAATACGTATTCTCTGAATACGCCGACGTCACATTCGTGCGCAAGGTCATCCCGGTCAAGACTTCGTCCTTTGTCGATGGCTAGGGCTAGTTGGTCGTGTGGGTAAAAGGTTTTAATGCTTTATGGATTTGAAATGTTTTTTCATTGCAATCGTTAATTCATTTAAACTTAGAAAATGCATAACTAATTCAATTTTTATTCAAATCACATGAAACCAGTGCTGTTAATTTTCATTTTAAATGTGGTATTTACTAAAAATTAGTTTCAACCTTGTCTCTGTAGCAAAAATCTGTTAATAAATTAAAGGATGTTTTATGTATCTGCTAAATTAGAAAATGTTTATCTCTTTCAATAATTGTTCAAATCTAGTGAAACCAATTCTGTAAAATTTCATTTTTAGTATACTAACTATCAGGATAGGTTTTAGATACTATTTCTGTTCATAAAAAATTTGTTAAGTAATTAACTAGTGTTTTGATGTGTTTTTAGCTTAGAAAATTCATGGAAAATTCTTAATAACTTACAATGAATTGTTCTTTGTTTCTAAAATTTTGTTATGTCATGCTTAGACTGCTGTGTAAATTTTTGGTAGGTTTTGATGTTGTTATATGTTTGAGTTTGGTCGGTGTTATTCGTTCTTATTCGCTGTTTTGTTCAATCGTTAGGCATCGATATTTGCGGTAACCACGAGAACGACCTCCGCAACAAATTGAGCAACGGCGGAAATGTGCAAGCGCTTTGATCATTTTATCCCAGATTTTAAAGTTTAATATTTTGTTTCAAGCGTATGTATGCATCGCTTATTTTGTGTTAAATTGGTTAGTTAAACCTTTAGATGCATAATCTGTAGGTAAATATTTGTCCTCTACTACGAGCCTAGGTTATTTCTTTGTGATTAGAGTTTTGGATGAACTCGTCACTTAGTAGATTACGAAGTTCGGTTGCTTAGCCATGCTTAGCTACCGGTAGTTTTGGGCGATCATCGACTTAGTCGATGATCTTGATCACATAAAAATTATTATCGTTCTTATTTTTCCACTCGTGCTATGTTAATTGCAAAACTAAACCGAAAACAAAAATGATTTAGACGCGCACAATGGTAAGATTGGTGTGATCTGTTGGGTGTGATCGAAAGGTGCCGGTCAATTAAGGACCGAACATCTTGTGAGTTTCGTTATCCAGCATTTCGTGCTAACACACTAGAGGGTATGGGACCCTCTTGACCTAGTACTTTGGCGTGTATTGGCTCCGGGTCGCAGGAGGTCGCAGGAGGGATGGAGGTGGGAGCATGGTAGTTGCCCGAAAAGCTTTATCCTGAGTGGGTAGTTGTCTTTTCGGCTTTACCATGTAAAAAGTCTCGTGGGACTTAGCTGTGCCGGCATACCTTCGGTAGTGTGCTTTGGCTTAAAGGCGGTCTGAAGTGTGGGTACAGTGGTACACCCCTGCAGGGTTAAAAACTATTCGAATAGCCTCGTCCTAGGTGATGGACACGCTTGGGTAAGCTTATCGAGAGTTAGACTACAACATTTAAATTAAAACTTGATGGGTGGTACGAATCTGGGATTCGTGCTATTGTTGGAGTGACTATTGGGATAGTCACTTCTAGGTTGTTTATCTTTCTCTTTTGTTATTATTATCTTTAACGTTATTTCAACATTAAAAATGAATTGCAAACTTGCTTTGAACCAGTATTACCTTATTGCAAATGAAAATTGGCTTTATGCAAATGAAACATATGGTTTCCACCAAACAAGCTTTGCATGTAGCATATAAGCAGTGCGCTAGTTCACACGTCGGTCTTGCGGTACAAAGACAATCTTTGTACTCGGTGCTTTGCTTAATGTTTTTGTTGCAGAGGAAGAAGGTGAGCCCCAAGGGCCTCACTCGTGAGTCGTGTTGCCGCTTTCGTGGGCGACTAGACTTGGCGGTCGGTCGGATGCCTTGTGGGTTGGAGGCACGCCGATTGGCTTTGTTTATAGCCATCTTATGGCACTTTGCTTCATTGTCGTTCTTGTTATTTGTGTATCTTGTGGCACTCGTCGGCCTTTGTCCGTAATAACTCGCTATTTGTTTATCTTCCGTTTGGTAGTGTAGTGTTTGGACTCTATGTTTGGAATGGAGTTGATGTCTAATTTTGTACCGAGGTGTGTATACCGCTTCGGGAAGTATACATATCTCGAGGATCGATTATTTGATTTGTGATGCTAGGACCGGTGGTTGGTTAAGCATTACAAGCCAAATAAATTGGGGTCCTCACAAAGTTGGTATCGAGCCATTCGACCGTAGTAACCCAAGCATAGTCGTCCTTAGGATATTTTGAAAAAGCTTAATTTCAAAGTATAAAAGGGTTTATGAAAACCTAGGTAGATTCTCGATTTTACTCCTTACCTATCTTAGCCTTCTACTCTCATCTTACTCTAATTTGAGTTTAAAACTTGGTTTCTCTCTTTCCTTTCAAAAGATAGTTACTGGTAGAGAATCGGTCTTTGGGAGAACCATAGAGAATTAGTCTAATTAAAAGTTGTGGGGTATAAGGGTAAGATATGTATGAGTTTGCTAAGTGTCTGATTTTTATCAAATGGTTTTGTAACTTAAAAGTCTTGTGATTGTTTTGTGTTAGTAGTGTTATTTGCAGTGGGTTGTCGACTTTGTGTTCCGCTATTGTTAACTTGTCTTAGTGAAACAGGATGGCCGGAGAACGCGTGCGATCGCCAGGTGGTCATGATGAGAGCTTTCCTCCGACCATGGTTGAGGTTCTCGCCGATCGAGCGAACCGCATGGACCGCACAGCGCATCTTGGAGGTTATTGCTAGGAATACCTCCACTCCTGCGATGGTGGCGGCCACCGGACTCAGCGGGGACTTGCAGAGTTCCTCCGCACGCAGCCGCCGACTTTCTCCCGCTCCGAGGACCTCTCGATGCGGATGATTGGTCGCGCATGGTTGAGCCAAAGCTCAACATAGCTGATGCCGCCGCACAGACAAGTCACTCTTCGCGTCCCATCGGCGAGGCGCAAAGACTCTCATGGTGGGAGAACTATCTCGCCATGCGACCCGCGCCATGTGGTCGCGTGGGAGGAGTTCGGATCGACTTTTAGTCGGCCCGCATCACGATGGCTGATGAAGTCGAAGAAGAAGGAGTTCCTCGCGCTCAAGCAAGAGCGCAAGTGCGTGACGAGCATTGCACGAGTTCAATCATTTGGCTCGTTATGCTCCAGTGAGGTGGCCTCGGATGAGGCTAGCGGGAGAAGTTTATGGATGGCTTGTCCGAGGAGCCGCAGACAAGCTATCTATTGTGGACTTCTCGACTTTCGTGCCTTGGTAGATAAGGCCATTGTTGCCGAGCATAAGGCAAAGCATTGGCGAGTCATGCAAGCGCAAATGGGAGCGCGTCGGTCTACTCACACCACCTCACTCGTCCTGGGCCGGCGGCACGATGGCTGTTCTTTTGCTCCACCGTGGCCGAGGCCATCTGCGCGACTCCTCGCCACCGCAGTCGTGTGTTTGACCACGTGCGCTGCGATCCAAGCCAGAGCGGCCTCGCAATCCGGCCGGCGAGGTTACTTGTTTTCGCCGCCACAACAAGGGCCATTATGCGAATGCTCGCTCGAGTGTTGCGGCGACCTGCGTCTTAATGGAGGGCGCGGGGGGAGTGGTCACCCGCCGACCGTAAGATTATCCGAAGACCAGAGCGCGGCAATGGTCGAGTCAACCACCTTTCGGTGAGGAGGCTCGGAGGCGCGGATGTCGTGATGGGTACACTTCTTGTTAATTTCGCCCTGCTGCGGTATTATTTGATTCGAGCATCGCATTTTTTTATTTCAAGATCATTTCTTTAGCGCTAGTGGTCTTGTTTGTGTTCCTTTGGGAGTTCTTTGCTCATCCGCTCTGGGGTCGGAAATGAGCCGATCTGATGGTCGGGATGTTCCTATCATAGTCAAAGAGTGGGGTTTTGGCAAACCTTATTCGCTCGATTCGACAAGTCGGATGTGATTCTTAGCATGGATTGGTTGTTCCAACACTTGGGGCAAATCGATTGTGCGGAAGATTGTCTATCTCACCACTTCTTCAGCGAAAGCGGTCGGATTTTCACCGCGGCCTTGGGGCCACATCTATGTGCATTAGAGGCGGCTTGACCTTGCAAATTCGTGGATGTACCCATAGTATCCGACTTTGTGGATGTCTTTCCGAAGATTTGCCGGGATGCCTCCATTCGAGACCTTGAGTTTGTCATTGAGTTGTTGCCGCATCCGCCCGATTTCAAGCGCGTGATCGAATGCCTCCCAATGAGCTAGAAGAATTGAAGAAGCGACTTGGTGAGCTCCAAGCAAAGGGTTTCATCCGTCCCGTTCATCTCCTTGGGGTTGTCAGGTGATCTTTGTGAAGAAGAAGGACAAGACTTTGCGCATGTGTTGATTACCGTCCGCTCAATGAGGTGACGGTGAAGAACAAATATCCTCTCGCTCGCATTGATGATCTTTTGACCGCTTGTCCGGAGCTCGTGTGTTCTCCAAGATTGACTCGAGATTGGGATATCATCAAGTCCGATCGTACGAGGATATTCAAGACGGCTTTCACTACTCGTTATGGGTATGACGAGTACACCGTCATGTCTTTCGGTTTAACCAATGCTCCACTTTGTTCATGAACTTAATGAATTCAAGATTCATGGAGTTTTTGGATAAATTTGTGGTGGTCTTTATTGATGATATTCTTATCTATTCCAAGATCAAGCAGAGCATGCCGAGCATCTCAAGATTGTTTTGGGCAAATTGGGAGCATCACTATATGCAAAATTCGGCAAATGTGAGTTCGTTGAAGGAAGTGGCATTCTTGGGCCATGTTCTTTCACCGAGGAATAGCCGTGGATCCCGGCAAGGTCGGCGACGTTCTATCTTGGGGCCACCAAGTCGAGCCATCGATGTGCGGAGTTTTCTTGGTTTAGCGCTACTACCGCCGCTTTATCGAGAACGTCTCCAAGATCGCAGCCGATGACCGAATTGCTCAAGAAGGACAAGAAGTTTGTGTGGTCCTCGCTTGCGATGAGTGCTTTGTGAGCTCAAACAACATTGACTTCACCAGTCCTTACTCTTCCCGATATCCACAAGAGCTTCGATATTTATTGTGATGCCTCGTCGTGGTCTTGGATGTGTTCTTATGCGGGAAGGCAAGGCGCTTGCCTATGCATCCAGCGCTTGAGACCACATGAGCTCAACTATCCCACCCATGATTTAGAGCTTGCTGCGTGGTTCATGCACTCAAGATTTGGCGGCATTATTTGATCCAGAATCACTGTGAGGTGTATTCCACCACAAGAGTTTGAAATACTTGTTCACTCGGCCGATCCGAACCTCGCATGCAGGAGATGGCTAGAATTGATCAAAGATTATGACATGGGTATTCGTGATCATCCCGGCAAGGCCAATGTGGTTGCCGATGCACTTAGCCGAAAGGTGTATTGCAATACTGATGATCCAAGAGCAAAGAACTCGCACTTCTTGCGAGTTTCAGTGCCTCAACTTGGGTTTGGTTGAGCATGGTTCCTTGTCGCTTGGTTGTGCAACCAACCTTGGTGGATCAAGTCAAGGCAAAGACAGCGATCGGATGGCGGTGTGAACCGCATCAAGCGAGAATATCAAGGATGGGATAGCCGTGTGTTTCTAAGACGAGCATGGTGTTGTGTGGTTTGGGCGCTACCGTGGTTCCAAAGGTTCCGAATTACGGATTTGATTCTCCGAAGGCCCATGATTCGCCTTTGTCCATCCATCCCGGCCACCAAGATGTACCAAGATCTCGGCGATGAGGTTTCGTGGACTCGCATGAAGCGCGAGATTGTCGGGTTCGTTGCCGATGCAACGATGTTGTCGCGTGAAGGCCGAGCATCGCGTCCAACAGTCTCTCCACTTCTTGCCTATACCAGAGTGGAAGTGGGATTCCGTTGGTATGGACTTCCACCGTTTGTCCTGCACTTCTGGAAGGATGCTATCGGGTGGTTATTGACCGATTGACAAAAGTAGCACATTTTCTCGCCAAGTGTACCGCCTCAACGTTAGTAAATTGGCGCACTCTACATATCCCGCATTGTGAGTTTGCATGGTGTGACACGAACGATGGTGTCGATCGTGGTTCTCTTTTCACTTCCGACTTTGTACAGTCTCTGAGGAGGCCATGGGTACCGTCTTACTTTCAAAGACCGCCTACCATCCTCGAGATCGATGGTCGACAGAGCTGGTCAATCGGTGCTTGAAGATATGCTCCGTGCTTGTGTTCTTTCCTATGGGAAGAATTGGGAGAAGTGTCTACCACTTGCCGAAGTTCTCCTACAATACGACTTCCAGCTAGTCTCGGATGGCACCGCTTGAGGCCTTGTATGGGAGGCGATGCGTAACCCCATTGAACTGGTCGAAGCGGGAAAGACGTTCTTTGGCCCGATTCGATCAATGAGGCGAAAGTCAAGTGCGATTGATTCGTGAGCACTTGCGCGTAGCTCACCCAGCGTAAGAGCTATGCAGATCGTCGTCGCCGTGAGTGAGTTTCCACCAATGACTTTGTGTATCTCAAAGTCTCACCGAAGGACATCGTCGTTGCCGGTGTCAAGGGCAAACCGCTCCTCGATATGTCGGCCGTATCGCATCATCAAGAAAGCGGGCGTTGCATACAAGTTAGAGTTGCGGCTACACTTGAGGGTGCATGATGTTTTCCATGTGTCACAATTGAAGAAGTGCCTGTGTTCCGGCTGAGGAAACGCCATTGAAAAATATCGATGTGCGGGAAGATCGTCTTATCGTGAGCGCCCATTCGTATCCTCGAAGAAGCCGAACGCAGAACAAGGAACCGTGGTGATCAAGTTCCTTAAAGTTCGATGGTCGAACCACTCCGAGGATGAAGCCACTTGGGAGCGGGGAAGATCGTCTCGCAGCAGACATACGCCCTTCTTCTCAGTTGATCGTAATCTCTGGCGAGATTCCTGTAAGTGGGAGATTTGTATGACTCTAACTTAGGGTTTGTATTTCAAATGTAAATTATGAGGAGAAATAAAACTTTTGGTGCCTCATGAAATCATTTGAGAGTTTCTACAATTTTCCCAAGCAATTTCAATTTTTAGAATGTAATTCTTGTGATTGGAAATTGTTGTCAAGAAATTTTAGCTTTCAAACTTGTGATCATCCTCTCAAACTATTTTTCCCGTCATCTTGACTATCCTATCTACCTCCCGAATTATTTCACAATTTTTAGATTTTATTTGCTATTTCATATGGCCAAGTCAACTCGTTTGAAATCTGGTCAAACTCCTCAGACAACAGACTTGTGAATTTTTCTCAGAGAACAATGCAAGGCATAAAAGTTCGAAAAATTACACAAGGTTATCCTCTGCTCCAAGAAGCTTCCATAAAATTTCGAATTTTTGAGCTCGTGAGCTACCTCTAAAAATTCTCCAAACTCTCTCACCTTTTAAAACTCCAAATCGCATTCATCGTTCCTCGGGCTCGAACCCGAGTTCGACTCGAGTCCGACCGCGCCACTTGACTCGGTCGCGCCACCTAGCGGCACCGCTCGAGCCCGATCTCGCCAACCGTCCGATGTAGATCGTGGCGCCCACGTGTGTCGAGTCCGCTCGACTCGTCCCGATGCATACACCAATCTCACCGCCCATCTCGATCTAGCGGTCAAGACAATCTTGATCGAGTTAAACCACCATCGCGCCGCATCGCACTCGTCTCGCACCGCTTGTCACATCGGCCGACATGTGGACCCCACCGCCAAGACGCCCTCGCCTTCTCCGCGACTCACCGGAGCTCGCGGCGTTCGCGCATGGGTGCCACGCACTCGCCGCCGCCACCTTTTTGCCATCGTGTCGGGCCGGGAGGCATCGCCGCGACTTCATAAAGCCTTTGAGCTCACCCACTTTTTCTCGCTTGCTTCCTCGTGATTTCTCCGCCCGCTTTGTCTCGTACGGAGTTGAAGCCAATGGCGATCACCGTGTTAGTGCCGCCTTGACTCGCGATCGCGCCATCGTGGTCCTTGTTCATCGCCGCCTCCATTTTGCCCATTCTCGATCCTTGTCGCCCGCTGAGTTGCTCGAGCGACTTCGCCGCCTTCGACTCCGCCGCCTCGGCCCGCAAGCTCAATTGCGTTCGGTGAGTCTCTAGCCTCGCTACTTGGTCCTTTGGATCGCACCGAGGCAATCGAATCTAATGATGGCTTCATTTTCATCTTTGGTGCATCGTTGAGGTCAGGTAACCCTTCTTCTCCGAGCTCGCTTTTCGCCACCGAGGAAATTCCGCCGCCTCGGACCTTCTTCTTCGACATTATCGTGGGCTTATTGCTCCTAGGATCAAGGCGGCCGCGCGCACCTTCCCGTAACTTCTCGGCTCGTAGCGTCTTCTCCGCGAGGTCGCACCTTCTTCTCCGCTCAGATTCGCCGCCATTTCGCCGCCGCATCCTCGAGGTCCCGGTCACCGTCATCAAGTTCGCAGGACGCGGTGAACCCGAAGGTACCACTCTCTCGCCCTAAACCCATCGTTAGCTAGATCACCGCGCGCCGCGCGTCGTCTCCGTCGCGCGCGAAGCGAAGCGGTGATGATTAGTTTAACTCTAATCATGTCTAGTTTGAGTCTCGACTTGGGCCCTATTGGCTAAGCACGTTTAGAGAATCTTTAATCCACCGTTATTTGTTCTCCGAGTCGATGCCATGTGGGTCCGTCTTTGCCGATTAGGGTTGTGTAGCTTTGATACTACGCTTTCTACCGTGAAGCGATTTCTCGTGAGTATGTGTTAGGATTACATTTACTGCCGAATACGTATTCTCCGAATACGCCGACGTCACATTGTGCGCAAGTGTCTGTCCGTCAAGACTCTCATTGGTCCCTTTGTCGCTGGCTAGGCTAGTTGGTGTGTGGTAAAAAGGTTTTAATGCTTTATGGATTTGAAATGTTTTTTTTGCAATAATGTTAATTCATTTAAACTTAGAAAATGCATAACTAATTCAATTTTTATTCAAATCACATGAAACCAAGTTTGTTAATTTTCATTTTAAATGTGGTATTTACTAAAAATTAGTTTCAACCTTGTCTCTCAGAGAAAAAATCATAATAAATTAAAGGATGTTTTATGTATCTGCTAAATTAGAAAATGTTTATCTCTTTCAATAATTGTTCAAATCTAGTGAAACCAATTCTCAGAAATTTCATTTTTAGTATACTAACTATCGTGATAGGTTTTAGATATTGTTTCGCTCATAAAAAATTTGTTAAGTAATTAACTAGTGTTTTGATGTGTTTTTAGCTTAGAAAATTCATGGAAAATTCTTAATAACTTACAATGAATTGTTCTCTGTTTCTAAAATTTTGTTATGTCATGCTTAGGTCGTGTAAATTTTTGTAGGTTTTGATGTTGTTATATGTTTGAGTTTGGTCGGTGTTATTCGTTCTATTCATTGCTTTGTTCAATCGTTAGGCATCGATATTTGCGGTGAACCCGAGAACGATTCTCCGCAACAAATTGAGCAACAAACCAGCAAGCGCTTTGATCATTTTTATCCCAAGATTTTAAAGTTTAATATTTTGTTTCAACCGTATGTATGCATCGCTTATTTTGTGTTAAATTGGTTAGTTATGTTAGTCGCTGGACTCTTACTATTGGTGATAGCAAGATCCTTACTCTCATGGAGAGGATGACACTTGGAGATGGGGCAATTTTCTTGTATATTTCTCTTCACAATGCCATGCCAACCTAAGGGGTTGGGGATACATATTTATAGGTCAGTCAACAAAGCATATGCCAAGCATATGCCGATGCTAGTCTAAGATGCTCATGTCCTAGATGCTCGTCCTCTATGTCCTCTAAGATGCTAAAGCAAAGATGCTTTGTCCTAGATGCTAGTCAAAAGCTAGTCTAAGATGCTAAAGCAAAGCAAAAGCTAGTCTAAGATGCTAAAGCAAAAGCAAAAGCAAAAGAAGTCGACACACAAAAAGTCGACACAGAGACTTATCCATCAATCTCCCTAAGTCTTGTGTGTCTCCTTGTGAGGAATCTGAGCCATCCCGATCTGGCGCCAAGATGACTGAGCCGACGCCCTTGATTTCCACGCGGAGCGCCCCAAACTTGACGGAGCCTCTGACGCTAGAGTCAAGCTTCGGCGAAGAACTCCGCCAACCGGCCATGTCGCTGCCGAACTGCCGCCGAGGAGACGTGTGCTTTTGGCTCGCCAAGGTGGAGAGAAGCCGCTGCGGCGGTCGGCCGAGGTAGTTCAATGCTCGCTGAGCAATGAACAGAGCCGTGCTCCTCCTCCTCCGCTTTGGCGGCGCTGGCTCGCCGCCGCGTGGTCGCCGACAATCCTCGCCCAATGACCAAGCTTGCCGCGATTGTAGCAAGAGTCGCCTCGCGTCGGCTTGCTTGCCGGGCGCCGCCGGCGCCCACGGCCATCACCTCGGCGACGTCCTCGCGCCCATGCTCGGCGTCTTTTGCGCTGCTTGCGCGCTTGCCACGATGTCGGCGTCGCCGTCGTGGAAGAAGGCTCTTCTTCTCGTCACCTTGGCCGGCAGCCCCACCTCCCGAGCGAGAGGAGCTTCCGCCAATGGTGACGGTCCCGGAGGATCGTGACTCATCATCGTTAGCGACCTTGAGGCGACCTATCGCCTCCTCGATCGACATCGTGGAGAGGTCCAGCGAGACCGGATCGACCGAGCCATCTCGCTTGTACTTCGGGGACGCAAATGAAAGAGCTTTCGGCGCCTCTCTCGCTCGTAGGTGTCGTCGCCGAATCGCACTCAACCGCAGCAGAGTGTTGAGACGAGAGCAAAGTCATCAACGCCCTCACCGCTTGAAGGCTAGGGTCTCCCACTCCGCGCGGCGCCCGCGGTGTGGACTTGCGCGCGTCGCCGCCGATGCGCGCCGCAATGATGGCGCCCAAGCCTCCTGGCGATCGCTTGTTGGAGAGCGAGAATCGCATTCGGGCGGATCGCAATGATGAGAGCATCCAGCGCTCGCCGATCCCGGTCGTAGTCGACGCCGCCGCACGGACCGCCTCCCACATGCCGCACGAGCTCACCTTCATCACCGCGCCCACTCGACGTAGTTGGCCTTGGTGGTAGGCCACCCACCGCCGGGCGGCATCCTCGACAACGACTGAACCCGTGGTAACCACGATGCACGGCCCGGAGAGCCACGCCGCTCGCGAAGGCCGCGCTCTCTATCGACCGTCGCCGCCGTTGTCGTGCGCGCTTCTTCCGAGGCACCACCGCCAAGCGCGCCTCCAGAGCGCCACCGCGCGCGCTTTCCTCCAGAGCGCCACCGCCGAGCGCGCCTCCAGAGCGCCGCCACCGCGGCGCCGCCTCCAGAGCGCCACCGCCAGCGCGCCTCCAGAGCGCCACCGCCGCGGCGCGCTCCTCCGTGAGCGCCACCGCCGCGCGCCTCCTCCAGAGCGCCATCGCCGCGACCGCGCCGCTCTCGATCGCCGCTAAGCTCGTGGGCGGCGCGCCGCCATCGCGCCGCCGCCTACGCGCCTCCTCTCCAGCCGCTCAAGGTCCGCGTCGCACTGCCATCGCAGAGATGGAGCTGCTGCCGCCGCCATGCAGACTTGACCTCGCTGCGGCCGCACGCGGCCGCATCTGCCCGCCGCCGCCGCTTCCACTCGCCTGCCGCCGCCGCTCGCCTGCCGCCGACGCGCTTTGCGCTGGGCAATGTCTGCGCCGCCGCCGCCGCGCGGTTGCGGCGAAGCCTCGGCCGTCACGACGTCGCGTGCTCGAGGCGACCGAACGCGAGATCTCTCGCGGACATGGCGCGCACGGGGTGTTGCGTGGAGAGCGCCGACAAGCCGCGCCGCCTCCGGAGGAGCGAGCGTGGATGCCGGAGTCGCCGCGCACGGCCGGTCAGCTGCTGAGGTCGAGAAGGAGATGAGCAGAGATGCTCAGCTACGAGGATACACAAGCTCGATACCACTTGTTAGTCTGGACTCTTACTATTGGTGATAGCAAGATCCTTACTCTCATGGAGAGGATGACACTTGGAGATGGGGCAATTTTCTTGTATATTTTCTTCATTAATGCCATGCCAACCTAAGGGGTTGGGGATACATATTTATAGGTGTCAACAAAGAAGCATATGCCAAGCATATGCCGATGCTAGTCTAAGATGCTCACCCTAGATGCTCTGTCCTCTATGTCCTCTAAGATGCTAAAGCAAAGATGTCATCCTAGATGCTAGTCAAAAGCTAGTATAAGATGCTAAAGCAAAAGCAAAAGCTAGTCTAAGATGCTAAAGCAAAAGCAAAGCAAAAAGAAGCCGACACACAAAAAGCGACACGAGACTTATCCATCAAGTTAAACCTTTAGATGCATAATCAGAGGTAAATATTTGTCCTCTACTACCCGAGCTCAGGTTATTTGTCGTGATTAGAGTTCATTGGATGAACTCTCGTCACTTAGTAGATTACGAGTTCGCTTGCTTAGCCATGCTTAGCTACCAGAGTTTTAGGCGATCATCGACTTAGTCGATGATCTTGATCACATAAAAATTATTATCGTTTATTTTTCCACTGTGCTATGTTAATTGCAAAACTAAACGAAAACAAAATGATTTAGGCGCGCACAATGGTAAGATTGGTGTGATCTGTTGGGTGATCGAAAGGTGCCCGTCAATTAAGGACCGAACATCTTGTGAGTTTCGTTATCCAGCATTTTTGCGCATAACCACACTAAAGGGTATGGGACCTCTTGACCTAGTACTTTGGCGTGTATTGGCTCCGGTCGCAGGAGGTCGCAGGAGGATGGAGGCGGAGCATGGTAGTTGTTCAAAAGCTTTATCTCGAGCGGGTAGTTGTCTTTCGGCTTTACCATGTAAAAAGTCTCGTGGGACTTAGTCAGGCCGCATACCTTCTGTGAGTGTGCTTTGGCTTAAAGGCGGTCGAAGTGCTGGTACATGGTACACCCGCGCAGGTTAAAAACTATTCGAATAGC
Organism: Ampelocalamus luodianensis; assembly: GCA_036346255.1. Lineage (NCBI taxonomy): Eukaryota > Viridiplantae > Streptophyta > Magnoliopsida > Poales > Poaceae > Ampelocalamus > Ampelocalamus luodianensis. The sequence continues at coordinate 56,427,776 of CM070625.1, read as the reverse complement.
CTCGCCCTAGGTGATGGACACGCTGGGTAAGCTTATCGAGAGTTAGACTACAACATTTAAATTAAAACTTGATGGGTGGTACGAATGGGATTCGTGCTATTGTTGGAGTGACTATTGGGATAGTCACTTCTAGGTTGTTTATCTTTCTCTTTGTTATTATTATCTTTAACGTTATTTCAACATTAAAAATGAATTGCAAACTTGCTTTCGAATCAGATTACCTTATTGCAAATGAAAATTGGCTTTATGCAAATGAAACATATGGCCTCCACCAAACAAGCTGCATGTAGCATATAAACAGTTCGCTAGTTCACACGTCGGTTTGCGGTACAAAGACAATCTTTGTACTCGTGTGCTTTGCTTAATGTTTTTGTTGCAGAGGAAGAAGGTGAGCCCAAGGGCCTCACTTCGTGAGTCAGGTTCGCTTCGTGGACGATCAGACTTGGCGGTCCGGCCGATGCCTTGTGGGTTGGAGGCACGATTGGCTTTGTTTATAGCCATCTTATGGCACTTTTGCTTCGCTGTCGTTCTTGTTATTTGTGTATCTTGTGGCCCGCCGCCTTTGTCCGTAATAACTCGCTATTTGTTTATCTTCCGCTTGTAGTGTAGTGTTTGGACTCTATGTTTGGAATGGAGTTGATGTCTAATTTTGTACCGAGGTGTGTATATCGCTCGGGAAGTATACATATCTCGAGGATCGCTTATTTGATTTGTGATGCTAGGACCGGTGGTTGGTTAAGCATTACAAGCCAAATAAATTGGGGTCCTCACAAAGTTGGTATCGAGCCATTCGACCGTAGTAACCCAAGCATAGTCGTCCTTAGGATATTTTGAAAAAGCTTAATTTCAAAGTATAAAAGGGTTTATGAAAACCTAGGTAGATTCTCGATTTTACTCCTACCTATCTTAGCCTTCTACTCTCATCTTACTCTAATTTGAGTTTAAAACTTGGTTTCTCTTTCCTTTCAAAAGATAGTTACTACCTGTGAGAATCGGTCTTTGGGAGAACCATAGAGAATTAGTCTAATTAAAAGTTGTGGGGGTATAAGGGTAAGATATGTATGAGTTTGCTAAGTGTCTGATTTTTATCAAATGGTTTTGTAACTTAAAAGTCTTGTGATTGTTTTGTGCTGTTAGTAAGTTATTTGCAGCTGGTTGTCGACTTTGTGTTCCGGCTATTGTTAACTTGTCTTAGTGAAACAGATGGCCGGAGAAGCAGCGTGGCGCGCACAGGTGGTCATGATGAGGAGCTTCCTCCTCCGACCATGGTGAGGTTCTCGCTCAGATCGAGCGAAACCGCATGGACCAGACGCGCATCTTGGAGGTTATTGCTAGGAATACCTCCACTATTGCTACTGATCTTGGTGATTCCGACCCGTGGCGTGAACCAAGAGCATGTTTAGGTGCACATAGCGTGCGCTCCCAATGGAAGTGGTCTCGACGCACGAGCCGGCTGCACGGCGCCAGCCTGAGGAGAGCTGGCGCAAAATACAAAGAAAAGAGTACATGGCAAAGAGAGCTCGCAAATGACATTCAAGCGTGTGCTCGAGTACTAAGGACTAACTAGAAGCTACCGAGCGGAGGAAGGTGCTCGGGAAGCTGGGGACGCTGAGCCGCACCACACGAGAAGAAAAATGGCGCAACACGGCCATGGGAGAGAAGGTCCCGAGCAAAACCAAGACCATGAATGCTTGAGCAGGCTTCAAGAACTCAAGATCAAGCTTTAAGAGCAAAGAATTGAAGAATGGCCTACCAAATCGAAGTGGAGGTGAAAAGTTGGTTCCTACTAAAATGATGCAAACTCTGATTCAACAAGACACTGTCGTGCAACCCTAAAATAAATTGAGGGGTTTTGATCAGTGGTCCAAAACACGTAAGGTGACGCGGTAGATTGAGGATAATACCTCCCGGACACGAAGAAGGCACGGATGTGTCCGCGGTGGCGCACTCTGGACGTGAGCTGGAGCACGACAGTGGACCAGTGGCTACAAGCAATTACAAGAACTGAGATCAGCAAAAATGGAGAAGGTGTTGAAGGTAGAAAAGATGGAAAACACCCGGTGGAAACTTACCCAAGCGAGGAGCACAGGCGAGCTTCCTTCTTCTCGGTCAGCAGAGAAGAAGTGAGGGAGAAAGAAGGGTTGCGAGGGGTATTATACCTGGGCGATGACGGCAATGGAGGCGGCGTGAGACGGAGGAGCTCCGTGAGCGCCAACGGCATGCGGTGGATTGACGGCGCCGAGTTGCCGCTCGGGCGCGCCGGAGAGACACGGCGCGTGGCGCGAGTGATCCAAGCTCGCCGCCCGAGGAAGGAGATCGTTCGACAAGGCGACCCACCTTGTCACGCTCAACGCACGCGCGAGTGAAGGTTAAGTGAATCGCGCACACCGTTGGATCTTGTTTGGGACGACTCAGATTAGATCGGGCGAAACGTTCGTAGAAGGGTACGTGACTGGACCGTTGATCTTCAATCGGACGCCGCAGCGAAGGTGCATTTAGGCGGTCGGCCGAGTCGGCTTGTCGAGTCTGACTCGAGCCCGAGGAATAGTGACTACGGTTAGGGTTTTAAGTTTGACCGAGATTTTAAATTTGTCTTTCCGACTTTGACCAAGGCTTAAAAATAGAAATAAATTTCCTAAAATCATGAAATAATTTGTGAGGGTTCCTGGATAACCTAGTGTCCATAAAAATTATTGAACCCTACTGTTCGTTACATATTTTGTGATATATAAATTCAAACTTAGACTAGGTCTTTTAATAGTGTTTGAATTTTCTTAGGGTTCAAACCAGTCCCAAAAATTTGGGAAAAATTATATTAATTCATTATAATTAATATAGTATTTGAATAAATTATTTCCAGAGGTTTTTTAGTATCATTAATTTCGGTTTCTAGTTTGGAGATCAATTAGAAGTGTAGATTTCAAATGTATTTTGAGATTTTCCAAGTGCAATATTAAAATAAAAAGTTTCAAAACATGGTGCATGCTAATGAGATGCATAATAAGTTCTTTATTAGTTTGGGGATGTGACAAACAAGTTGACATTGAATATGCTTACTTCGATTGTCTTCTGGTGCTTGTGGAAGGAAAGAAATAACATGTATTTTCGACAGACACAATGGTGTGGAATGCAGGTACTTTGGAGAAAGATGGCGCTGATGGCTTAGAAATGGAGGGTACTCTGCCCGGGTACACAAGAGGAGCAGATGGATCGCTATATCTATCAATTGAAGTCCAAAGCGAGTGCAGCTCCGAGCCTGAAGTGCAGATGAATTGGATCAACACCGAAGTCCCGGACCGAGCGTGTGAAGATTGACAAGATGGTGACTGGAAGCAAAGTCGTGGAGGTGGACGGTGAAACAAAATGGAACTGAAATGTGCTTAAGTGGTGTTCTGTATGGTTTGAATAGGTGACAGGAGCAGTGTTGCCGTGGTCTATTCCTGTGTCTTTGCTCTGAGTTGGATTGTATGGGATAAAAGCCAAGAGAACTGTAAACTCGTTTGGTTTCATTGATAAATGGAACTGGGGTGGTTAACACCCTCTATTTCTAAAAAAGTGTGCAGCTATTAAACAAAAGGTGTACTTATATAAAAACAAGAAGAAATTTCAACTTCACATATGAGGAAGAAACATGGATTCTGTTGACAAACTAATCTGAATGATTCAAGATTCTGAGTGATACGAGATTCTGTTGTGGATAGGTATTCAGAAAACATACTTGGCAGGAAGTCTTGTTACTACACAAACAGATTTCTCCGGATCTGCAATAAAGAAAATTATCATGAGAATAGGAGGGTGTTTAATGCAGCAGCTTGCACTCTAATTGTCACACACACACACACACACACATTTTATGTAACTGCCAGAGGCAAAAAAAAGAAAAGAAGAGAAAAAAGAATACAGTACAAACGAAATTCCGACACTTACAAGGAGCTGAAGTTGTACAAAGTTCAGACCCAAATGATGCCCCATTGATGAATTCCAGATGTGATTCCCCTAGTTCAGCACACAATAGATAATTAGCAATTGGCGTACCTACGATATGGAGTACTATAATGGGGAAAAAAATGAAGCCCAAAAGAGAGTAGTTGCTAAGTCCACAATTCAGATGCAAACAAATGATTGATTATAGTCTGAAAGAGCAGCTACCATCTCTTGAGCAAAATCGAATCGTAGGACCCTCATAAACGACTTTATGAACAACAGCCTTTTTCTTCACCTGCTCCTCTCTTGCCACTACACGTTCAAGATTTCGCAAGTTCATGATCTCTAGAAATACAGACAAAGGATAATAAAGAAATAGACTCAATTAACACTGGCACATTCCAACTATATCTTTGGAAAGATGTAAAAACAAAACAAAACAAAACAGACCTGTTTCAGCTGCTTCTAAAAGCATCTCTTCTTGTGTCATACGTTTTTCTTCTCCCTCCTTTTTCTTCTTAATTGGCTAGAACAGTGTAGAAGAGTTATTCAACTAAACTCAAAATGCCATGGGTTGACAAGACTAATCTGAGTGATACAAGATTCTGTTGTATGAGCACTAACAACATTTGATGCAAGAAGTGAAGGGCTGCTGTATGGAAGGTACAAACCTTCACGGTTGCTTCTTTTTCAGCATGTATTGCTTCTCTTTCAGCTTGTCTCACGATGACAGATGTTCTGGTTGATTTCCTGATTGTCTTCTCAACCTCCAATTCATCAGGAACGTCTGCTTGTTTGGATGGACTTGGCTTATCCGAAGATATGTCAGTTTTACCTTCATCTTCTAGTTTTGAGATGACCTTCTTCGTCTTGGCTTTAATCTTTTTCAAAGTCTTCCCAGGGAATATTAGCCGCTTCTTGATAGGTAAAGTGCTTCATAATTGGGACATGAATAGAATACATAACCGACCACACAGTGCATGACTGCGTTCTAATATGCTTATCAACTAACACGTGTACCTCTCCCGCACTTCCTTTTCTGGTTCATCATCAGGTTCAGATTCCTGGAAGTATCCAAAGGAGTTATTAGATTAGCACAAGCGATAAACAACTTACTTGGTGAGATCTTTACTAGAAACAAACAGAAGACCATGGGCACTAATGAGAGCTTTAGAAAAACAGTTGACAGATTGGGATGAGGATGAGGAGCAATCTCACATCTTCACCGAAATCACTGTCGAATTCATCACCAGCATCCTGCTCTTCCTTATAGTTGTCATCATTCTCATCCTGTGGGAAATATTGAACAAACAATGAAGCACCATATAACTTTCACAATTCACACATGAAGCATCAGGAATTGTAAGTCTTGGCCACAACCCAATCATGGAAGGAACGAACTACGTTGACACAACCATCGAGCTCTTGGTGGGCTAAAGAAGTAGAGTCCGAGAGCTCTTACATTATCCATTCCAAGCGCACACAAAAATACCTTATCCAAAAAAATATATCGAGAAATGTTGTGCGAAATCTCCTAAATTACCCATCCCTATCCAAACTAAAACGGCAAGAACGCAAAGAAATGTTCCAAAAAAGCGACCCCAAAAGAGTCCAGTTGCAATCCACCTCCTTGAGGGCATCCTGATTCCAGAAAACCTCATCCTGCTCAATCTCTCCTTCGAGCAGTTTGGTTATCCTGCGCAGTCAAGAGAAGAGAAGGCGCCAAATCAAGCAGCCACGTTAGGTATTGCAACTAAGAACCAACAAGCTATCTAGGGAAGAGAGGGAGAGGAGCAGAGAGGGCACCTATTGCCTCGGGAGGCGCGATCGAGGAGGAGGGGTGGCTCCTCGTCATCGGCGTCCACGGTGTGCTCAGCCATGGCAATGGACGGTTCCGGCCGGCGACGAGATGGCAAATGTGTCCGCCCCTCCCCTTCCCTCGGCTTTAGCTTGTGATTGCGGGGCAGGAGATGAGACAAGGGGAGACGAGACGAGAGGAGAGGAGGGGAGTTTTGGGCCCAAAACCAAGCCGCCACTGCCGTCTGCCGGCCCAAAGCAACGATTTCTTCTCCCATTGTCCTATGAATCTTAAGAGGTTGACGGCCTGACGGCGGGCGAAGACGTGGACATCCTGTCTATGTTCAGGGTAGCCACAATTATTCAGTTGGGTGACAGCGCACGTGCTTCTGGCATGATCACTTGATCGAAGGCGGGTGCTCAGTTGTCGATATCGTGTTGGTCCTGTTCTCCTTTGTCAGAAAAAAAGAACAAGTATGTCGCGGAGGTTTTCGTCAACAATTCCTGGACTAAGGACCTAAGGGGAGGCCTATCGCTGCTGGCGTTGGTATAGTACTTGAAGCTGTGGGACATTGTCGCTGGCGCTCCGCTCCATGCCGATAGGAACGACGAAATTACCTGGAGGCACTCGGTCGACAACAAGTACTCGGCTTGTTCTGCCTATCAACTCTTTTTCACCGTTTCAACAACTTTCGCTTGCCACAAGTGCATCTGGAAATCTAAAGCATCGTCGCGATGTAAGTTTTTTATGTGGTTGATCATTCATGAGAAGTGCCTCACCAACGATAATCTCTGTCGTAGTGGAAGACTAGACAGTAGAAAATGGAGGGACCCTTGGTGTCTGCGCGAAAGGCCAAAGGGTCCTCGGAGAGGGGTTTCGGTTGCGAGGAAGTGAATGTGTATTAATTGCCTCCCAAAAACCGAGTCCTCATTACATGGGGAAGGGGCTATTTATAGCCTCCGACTGTATCTGAATTTACACACGCACTTCTAGAAAGGTGCTATGAACATAGGGGTTACAGGGTTTTTCCTACCCTATGTGTAGCCCTCGGCACACGTGAACCCTCCCGGTCTTGGTCCACATGGGAGTATGTTCGGTCCACCTATCATGCGACATCGCGCCTCGCTGGGTGACCTGCGAGGCCCCTGCGGCCCCTCGGGACTCCTTCCGGCTCCCTTCGCAGCCGCCGGGATCCCCGCGGACCTTCGGGACCTCTTCAGCCTTCCTTGGGGCCCTTCGGGCCCCTCGCTGGCCCTCGGGAACCATTCCTTGCGCTTTGCCAGTCGTGGAGCGGTGGGCGCCTCACGACAATCTCCAACGCGCGGTGGCCCAATCTTGGGTGCTATTCTCTTTGCAATCACCCGACAAGAGTTGCAAACACTGTTCATCAATCGTCTCTTCTCGATCGAGGTCCGGCAATATTCGTGACATGGAGTGGCATCCATTTCCGATCCTCCACTGTGATGTCTAGCTCTCAAGATTGGTGGCTTACCACGAGGAAGTTAATCTCAAACCGCCTGACGGGACTTTGACAAGGTGACCATCCTCGTTCACGGTGTATCCGGAAAGAGCATAATGCTAGAATCTTTGAGGGATGCTGCCAGCCTGCGACCGATATGCTCTGGAGTATCAAGGAGGAGATCTTCTCGTGGAAGGCTGCCGGATGTGTTTTAGCTATTAGTCTCATATGTGTAACATGTCGGTGCTACCTTAGCAAGGCTGTTTGAGGCCGTAAGGTGTTTTTCCTTTGGTTTTTTTCAGAGAGCTTTCTCTCTGTTCTTGTACCTGAACATGTTCTCCCCTTCTTAATCTATTTGGTCCGGAATCTTCCTGCTAGCCCGTCGAAAATCTTAAGAGGTTGCCACGCACTCGTTAAGTTTAATATTTGCTTTCTCCTTTAAGTGTGGTTTACATAGTTTGGCCCGCTTGATGCATGGAGACCTATGTTGTGAAACAGAGGGAAGGAGATTGCCCCTGCTGCTTTTCTTGGATCATACCAAAACACCTCCAAAATGGACTAGTCATTTTCAGAAGAGTTGTTGCTGCAACAATCATGATAAAATAGATGCGATATCTCAACGTGCCTTTCCCCTGTATCGATCGATCATGGAACACATACAAAGGCGCCACACAACTAATCAAACAATATGTTGGTTGCAACCATGTTTGTTCCGAATTGGAGATCGAAATGCACATACGAATTGACGAACAATTAAACACCTTACACGGTCACTCTCGATGCTGTAATGCAAAGCGGCAGATATACAGACCATGACACAAGAACTCATGAATGAGATAAACTTAAAGCAACACAAAAGCACAGCACTGTTCGATATGATCTACCATGCAAGAGCAAGAATCGATCGATGCCGGAATGCCGGACAGATATATGATCGATGATGCAGCGAGCTAGCGCCTGCGGCTGCGGATGGCGCAGGCTCCCATGACAACGAGGACCATGAGGACGAGGACGGCGAGGAAGGAGGCGACGACGGCGCCGCTGGTGCGCTTGCAGAAGCCATGGAACTGCATGCAGATGGGTACCCAGTTGGCGCGCCGGTTCCCCGAGTGCGCAAGGTACACTATGGCCGCCGCCGCCGCCGCCGACGCCGTGAGGAGCCCGACCATGATCTGCAATTATCGTACGTAGATGAACTTGAGATGGAAGCGCGATAACTAATTAACTACTGGTGATCGCATGTATATGCAGTTGATCTTAGTTAGTTGCGTACCGTGTCGCAGACAAGCAGCAGAAGCCTCACGCCGGTCGCCTTTGGGCGGATGATCCCCACGGCGGAGAAGGGAAGAGACAGCACCAGGTACCCCGCCACGATTGCGTTGCCGACCATGAAGAAGCTGCGTCAGTTTTGAAGTCAAGTTGGTATATATGCATGGCATGCAGTACGACATGGCAAGCTTAAGGCATGGTGGTGCGTAATATATACTGACGTGAATGCCGGGAAGTCGTCGAATCTTGCATGGAACTGGAAGAACTGGGTGAAGACGGACAGAGTCTCGTCGGAGGTGCCCGTGGAGATGGCGGCCGCGAGCGTCGGCCCGAACGCGGCCACCCTGAGCAAGAAGTCTATCAAGGCCATGCAGCGGCGGAAGCCCTCGGCGCCGGTGCGCAGGAGGAACGGGATACTGCCGGCCTTGCGCTGCAATGGTGCGCTTGTGGCGGTGCCGGTGGTAGGAGCAGTGGCATGGGACGACGTGGCGGCTGGTGGTGGTGGAGCTGTAACCGGGCCTTGCCAGCCGTGTTGGCGTCGTCGATGTGGACGAAGGTGGCGCCGCCGGCCTCGCTGGTGCTCATGGTTGCTGCTTAGTTAGTTTGCGTGCCGCGGCGGGGCAGGGGGATCGACTGCAAAGTTGCTTACCAGTGTTGGAGTAGGCGTCGCACTGCACACGACGGCATGGCAGCAATATATACACACGTCAACACATGCATGGAGGTGCGGTGTGTAGGGGAGTTGTTTCTGTAACTACTACTAGTTAGTTAACTAGAGCTGTTGGATGATGGCGATAAGCTTTTCTTTCTTCTCTCTCTCTCGTTGTTCTTCTCTCTCTCTCTCTCGTTGTTTGAGATTCAAGAGGAAGTTGGATGGTGGTGTGGTTGTGTTCGGGAGGCAATGGAGTTGCTGCTTCACCACTGGACGTATGACTGTATGAGTGGTTGCTTTGCTTTCCAACTGCTTTGCAATCCTTATCATGCCATCCATCCGGTCATGCATGTTATGGTCCCGTGAGATTTCAGATATGACTCGATAAGAAGGTCAAAAACCTATTCCAATCGATGATCGAGACAATGAAAACCAAGGTTTCGTAAATTTCTTGATTGAGGTCACAAAGGCTCAAAACCACGGGAAAACCAAAACTCGAGCCCGAAGCTTGCTTGTGGGTGGGTGAAAGATGTTCAAGATGATCTTAGATAAGATCCCACAAAGTCCTAACAAGCTAGAACAAGAACAAAATAGAACTCATCTTGGAGCAATCTTGATTGGATTGATCAGAGGGATTATATGTTTACGGTCACTCCACCACGGAGGGCAAAAGCTCACACTTGAGCACCTAATTCCTCAATCCATCTCTTTCAAACCCTAGCCTGCTCTATTTCCTCTACTTTCCTCCAATCTCACATTAAGGTTTCAAAGGCATGGTTGTGCAAAATCCTACACCAACCCTTATATAGTGTAGGCTAGGTCTAGAGAAAAAAAATCTTATCGTGCATGCACCCGTTAAGCCCACATATACAAACGGGTCCACACTCACGCAAGCTTTTCAAAATGGATGACAAATCGGGTCTCCCGAATCCATCTCTTCGTGGTCTTCTTCTTCTCTTAACCTAAACTGACTCTCTTTTGCGCCGTTTTACGCCGCAGTTTCTCCAAGGTCACCAACCCGATATTTTGGCAAAGATATCAAAATACCTCTTCTCAATCCTTCTTCACGATCGAGTCCAATCAACATGAAGTAATCCTATGCTTTGCTACGTATAGGTTCATCAAAGGATTTCCGCACACTGGCAAGTCTCTTCCATCTGGCTCCTGCTGGAATCATCATGGCACTTATACCGACTCCCAAGCCACTTGATGCAAGCTATTGCATAAACTTCCCGTTCGGTCGTTCTTACCCATCTCGTGCCATGCTTGAGTCAACCACTTCACCTCATATCCTCGGTCGTTCTAGACCTCAGCTCTCCTAACCTATTTCTGATCATCCCTGCCGTTGACTATAGTTGACTCTAAACGTTCATGCACAATAATAGAACAAGAAATCGATTATGGACATAAGTTCCTCACAAATTAACTCACGTTAGCCAAAACATGCATCATGCAATACGTGTACACTAGAACTCATGATTTTGGCCAAAATCATGAAGTTCACAAACACTCTCGGTGCATGAAAACACCATCTCTAGATTTTTTCAGCAAAACTCTATCCACTTTTGGCCTGTCTGACCGTCAACCAACGGCTGATCAGACCGCTTTCTAACTCTGGAAAACACCATCTCTAGATTTTTCGGCAAAACTCTATCTAGTTTAGTATTCAGACTCCATTTTCAATAGCACCTGATGCAAACACACTCTCAAACACTCCCGCACAAGTGTTTGGTGCGTAATCCCCGAAAGCTCTCATCGTCGGTCACGACCGGTCTGATCACTACCCTTGGCCGATCAGACCGCCTCTAGCATGACAGCACATCTGTCAATTTGCTCAACCGAGAGTTTGATCCCCAAACACCTTAGCACCGATACCAATTATTCAACACTAAGATTAGGATAAGAGTGATCTCCACAAAAAGAAACACTGGCATTTCAAGGCTGTAGCACAACTGTAGTTTCCAGCTACTGGACTGGAACAAACCTCATCAAGGACATCTGTCACCACAGTAGCAAATCCGCGAAACCTATGATGGTGCAGTTTTTCTTTCGTGGTAAACCAGCAAGCTTCGCACAGTAACAGCTATATACCACATTCATGAAGTCACCGTAACAAGAGCCACAAGACACCCAATTCATCCACAAGCACAACGGCAGCAAAAGATAGGTACAGCAAGTTATCCGATTCATCCACAAGCACAACGGCAGCAAAAACAGGTACAGCAAAGTGAAACCACCACCTTGATTGTTTTTTTTTTTCCCCGAAGAAACCCACCACCTTGTTGTTCAGGCACCCGAAACAACAAACGACAACTGTACATGCAGATCTCATTTTGTACAGACCATTTCATATTAACTTCTATGAGCAAAGCACCTGCTGCCTCTACCGGAAACTCAACTGCAAATCTGTTGATCAAAACATCATTTTTAGCTTTGGAAGCCGAACAGAGCTTAACACAGCATGCATTGTCCCTGGTATTGTGCTCCAAATGAGGTAATCCATAGTGTGATTCATGATCTGCATGATGGAAGGGAAAGACCTCCACAGAAAGCAGCAATGATCAAGTACAGAAGAAGTACGATGACAACCGTCAACACAGCTCTGCAACAAAGGCAGGATAAGAAATATCTCAGAAGCTGCTAAACAAGTTACTTAAACCTTGAGATATATAGCAATTAGCAAAAACAAAATTCCAGTGTTCAAGAAAATCACTAGTAGCTTGCCCTGCCTGCCAGTAACCATCAATACCTAGATTTCCCTTTTTTTTGAGAAAGAGCAAAAGCATTGCACCTCATTCCATTAAGAGAGTAAAACCAACAACAATCGTTAATTACAAGCTGAAAAGCACGACAAGCCAAACAAGGCTAACAAAGCAAAAAAGGCAACAATTAAGGAATGTAAGATAGACGACCGGAAGACTGGCCAAGCCAGCCGGGTACTTAGGGGACTACTCTGAGTGCATAAGCAACTTATTCCATTCAAGAAGAAATTTTGAGGTGATTAGCACTCATCTAAGCCATCTTTTCCATTGTTCTTTAACCAAAAAAAACCACATGATTTTGTTATCTCGGATTTGCATAAAAATCACAATTCTTTTTCGTTCAAAACTGGCGGTTGAATTTGGGGATATGACAAACCATAACTGCCAGGAAAACACTGGGAACGAGCAGGAAACCAGTACAAGTGGTTATGCAGATAGCAGATCTGGGAGTGTTTTCTAGTAGCAATAGGGACTGCCCACTGTAGAGTAAATTGTAGTAGAAAAAGTTTTGAGTGAATGACCACAGGACTGATCCATAATTGACGGCTAGTGTCTTTGAAAATTGATGAAAAGGAAAAGAAAGCAGAATTTGAAAGATGGAAAATGTGTAAGACTTACAGAAGCTTGGCATTCTTCATCCACAGAGCTCTGTGAAGCCTCTTGGATTGCTTCCGGAAGTGAAAAGAGCTGTCTTGCATGGTGGAAGTCTTGTCCACAAGAAGTGAGATGCGATCGCCTCTGTCCAGAATTTTCTCTATGTTGTCAACCATGACAGTATGTATCTGCAGAAGTTTGAAAGCACAAACACGGCAAGTTCAGAACGCTAACGCCATCCAACAAAACTGTGCCGATGCCAAAAGTTTTCTGTTTGAACCAATTTCTGCCACTTGCCTCACTAACTTCGCCACGGAGACGGTTGAGCGTGTCGGCACTGGGGTTACTTGAGAAGAACTCCATTTGCTGATGGAGCACCCTGGAGAACTCATCGTTCATTGCGTAAGCCAGTGCAGAATGCACTATTCTGCCATAGTTCTTCATAAACCTCATCTGGATGTCCTCAAGATATAGGAAGGGAATCCTTCCTGCATCATGAATAGAGGAATTGTACTGAGAACAAATGCCATGTTATAGTGATCTTAATAAGTAGGATGATTGCGCTAGGTAGGTAAAGTGCTAAGTGAATAGGGAAGAGCAAATCATATAGTAGTAAGTTGCCGCAGACCAACAGCATAGAGCAATCCACAGAAACAGGCCGTGATCCTATCATGTACAATGGTACCCCCAAAACCATGAGATACAAAGGCAGACACATGTTAGTTTAGAGGATATGCAGGCATGCAGCAGAGCAGAAGAATCTATCTAGACCAGCAGAGCTGCCAGAGTAGACAGACTAACAAAAGAAAGAAAGAAAGAAAGAAGGGTAATGATATCATTCTTACGTCTGGAGGGAGAGATATTTTCCGGACGCCTCGCTTCTATTCACTTCACTTATGGGCGCAGTCCGCACCACCCCCGCTTCGCTCAAAGCCATTCCCCAAATCGCACACTCCTGACTACCTCCGCTCTTATCCCCATCGCCTTATCCTCTTCGCCTCTCATCCACTCGCTCCTCTCCGCCCACGCCGACTCCCTCCGCATCTCGCCCAGGGCCACTCCTCCCTTGCTGACTCGCCGTCCTCCTCACCACCGCTGTGCCACCCGCGCTCGCGCCCCCTCCGCCCGCCCCCTCCACCACAGCGTCCTCCTCCCTCCCGCCCCCAACAACGCTCCCTCAGCGCCACCAGCCGCCGCCGCCGCCGCAGCATGCTTCGATGAGGGCTCCGTGGGTGCGGCGCCCTCCGTGCTGGCCTGGCTCCTCCGCGCAAGCCTCCCCTCCCGCCGACTCCCTCCCTTGTCTCCTCCCCTCCCTCGCGAGGTGGTCGCGGGAGCAGAGCAAGAGAGTCGGAGGGAAAAATGTTGCAACCGTGGAAAAAATTGTTGCACACAAGGGGAAAAATTGTTGCACACGGGGAAAAATGTTGCATATCATTTCTGACATGTTGTATTTTTTTTTTGTTGGTATGTCGGCGTCCTCCAGATATTTGTGTTGTTTTGATTATGAGAAAGTTTGTTGTGTTTTGATTATGAGAATGTTTATTGTGTTTGATTATGAGAAAATATTACATATGATTATTTGATTTGTTGCAACAAGTGGGAAAAAATGTTACGCTACTGCAAAAACACAATGTTGCATTCAGACCGTACGGGGAAAAGCCTCCCAGCCGTAGTGCGCCCCAAGCAAGCAAGAAAGAAAGGGAGCCCCGGCCAGAACCAAAATTCCCAATTCAGGTGAAACTGACTGGCTGGCTGGCTGCTAACTGGGCCTAGGATTCACGAGAGAGAGAGAGGGAGAGAGATCAAATCAGTACTGACTTCCGAAGGTGTCGTTGGCCATGCATAGGAAGGTGAGGCCTTCGGGGGAGCGGAGGACGTGGAAGATGTAGCGGTCCTGCGCGAAGCACAGCCGCGCCTCCGCCTCCGCTGGCAGCTTCTCCAGGATGCGGCGGGCCACGGCGCCGGCGTTGCCCGAGACGGCGGCGAACTCGGCCAGCACCACGGTGCCGCGCGCCACCAGCGCGTACACGATCGCCATCCTTGTTGACTGGCTTGGAGTCGGAGTTGGGTCCGATCCCCAAGGTCTCTCGGACTTGGAACTGGAACTGGATCTGGATGCGACCTGATCTGATCTTGGGGTTTGGGGATTGGATTGGAATTGATTGGATGGTTTCTTGGCGCCGTGTATAATGTCTTCTTGTTTGGGTAGCACAAGCGTCACTCAGGCCTAAGACTCAACGCTGCTGAGCTGTTAGACATTGGCATTGTCTCTGACATAACATTTTGATCATTGTTTTAAACAGAAATAATTATACATTAGGAAAGTATTTTCATGATAGATTCAGTGATACAAGTTTCATATTATCAATCCAGATAATTTTTTCATATATTGACGGTTACACTAAAAAATTATTTGATCAGCACAGATTCTAAAACGACTTACATTTAGAATACGGAGGCAGTGATTAATCTATCGTACCGTATCCAGGCTCATGGGATGGGATGGGAGTGACAAATAGCACGTGGCCTCGCTTGATCTGTTTATGACAGACGAATAGAGCCTTGATTTTCGTACAAAGCTCACACAGTCACCAAAATTGGACCCTAGTAGCTAACAAGAAACCATGGCAGAAAACAAGCACACACTTGGAGCCAGGTTGCTCCCCCTTTTTTATCCTCTGAAAAAAAAAAAATAATCAACAACCTTCTCCTCACAACTTTAGTGCTATACCAATAATAAGAGGACTATCATCAAATCACATCGGCCAGCCAGCTGAGAACCAAGACAACAGCAAAAAAACCAAACACCACCATGATGCGATGACGATGGACAGCTACATTGCAAC
The DNA here is from genome assembly GCA_036346255.1 of Ampelocalamus luodianensis. Taxonomy (NCBI): domain Eukaryota; kingdom Viridiplantae; phylum Streptophyta; class Magnoliopsida; order Poales; family Poaceae; genus Ampelocalamus; species Ampelocalamus luodianensis. The sequence goes on along the minus strand of CM070625.1, from coordinate 56,412,472 downwards.
ACCTTTTCTCTCTCTGACACCACCATCCTTCTTTCTTCTCCCTCTTTTACTTGACACAGTGACCTGGATGAACAGCCTCTCACTCCATGCCGGATACTGGATAGAGAGTTATTCACCACTGGTTTCTTCTGTACCACCTCTTTCTGGGCCTCTGCAGTCAATCTATGTATGTCTTCCATATATACATCAGACGGTTAGCTAAATGTCTCCGTGCTCCTAAGCCAAATTAACAAATGATCAACAGCTGCTTCTATCTCCAACAAACTCTGCCCAAATGAAGAACAAGCACCTGAACAATAGTCCATAAGAATTTGAATTTTCGCCGGAATAATGGTAAAGAAACTTCAATATCCGAATGATACTACAGTTTAGAAAAATTCTCCTTCCAAACTCAAGCGCTGCTAGCAAAGGCTGTTCAGCAGTTTGTCTCAATTTTCACTCCTAAGCAAACCAAATTGTAATGGCAGTTCCAGTTGCTATTAAGACTACATTTTACATGACCCGGGCCGAGCAGCTCAAACAGCAATTTGCACATCTAATTTATGGATGACCCCCCTTAGTAAAATGTCCATCATTAGACGTTCCAATTTATGCAAATTCCTTATTACGTGCCTAAATTATCATTGAGTAACTAAATTATCAGGCTATGAGAATACAAGTAGCATTATCACCAGAGCATTTGATCATTGAGTAACTAAATTATCAGGCTATGAGCATTCAAGTAGCATTATCTTTCAGAAAAACACCTGAAGTTATGTGCATTTGCGGATTCACATCTGTGAGCTATGCAGCTCTAATGCCCCCCACTCCTTGTCTCTAATGCTGAACCATCCTTGAGCGCTCGGGCCTCATTTTCCTTTCCTAACGAAAATAGAGCCGCTGCCTGAAGATAAAATGCAGTCGGCCATGTAGGAGATATCACCAGAGCTTGCATGGCATCATTCAGAGCTTGTTGTGGCATGCCATTCATGAGATATGACAAGCAACGCCTGGCATAAATTGTTGGTGAAATCATGGTACCAACATCAATGAACTGCACAGCATTAAAACAAAATCAAAATTGTCCTCCAGGAATGGAAGTTTGCAATCTAAGATGAACAGTTTGGATCTACATTTATCACACAACAACAACAAAGTCTTTGATCCCAAACAAGTTAGGGTAGACTACGAATAAAACCTCCTCAAAGTAAAAAAGAGACAAGAGCCTTACAAAAATAAAATAAAATAATAATAATAAAACCTACAAGACTAAAATCCTAAACTGTACATCTTACTATCCGAGCCGAGAGCCTAAAACACAGCCCCTAAACCTTCTTATGATTCCAGTACGTGGATCGCTAACTTCCATGCGCTCCTATCCAAAGCTAATTCTTTAGCTACATTCCAATCCCTCAAATCTCTTTTAACTGCTTCCTCCCACGTTAGTCTTGGTCGACCTCTGTCTCTTCTTACGTTTTCAGTACGTCTTAAAATTCCACTACGTACCGGTACCTCAGAAGGCCTCCGTTGGAGATGTCCAAACCATCTCAAGCGATATTGGACAAGCTTCTCTTCAATTGGTGCTACCCCCACCCTATCACGTATATCCTCATTGCGGATTCGATCTCACCTTGTCTGACCACATATTCACCGCAGCATCCTCATCTCCGCTACACTCATCTTCTGTATATGTTGTCTTTTAGTCGCCCAACATTCTGCTCCACATAGCATCGCAGGTCTGATCGCCGTCTTATAGAACTTACTCTTTAACTTTTGAGGAACTTTTTTGTCACACAAGACACCCGATGCTTGGCGCCATTTCACCCACTCCGCTCTAATCCTGTGGCTCACGTCTTCATTAATCTCTCCGTCTCGCTGTAGCATCGATCCCAAATATCAAAACATGTCCTTCCTATGCACTACTTGTCCGTCCAGCCTAACATCTCTATCATCTGCCTCGGCACCGCTGAAATCACACTTCATATACTCAGTTTTAGTCATACTAAGTCTAAAGCCCTTCGATTCTAGAGTCTTCCTCTATCAACACTTATCCTACTCTCATCAACTAACACTACATCATCAACCCAAAGAATACACCAAGGGATATCTCCTTGTATGTCCCGCGTGACCTCGTCCATCACTAGGGCAAAAATGTATGGGCTCAACGCTGACCCTTGATGTAGTCCTATCTTAATAGGGAAATCACTAGTATCACCACCACATGTTCTGACATTGGTCACAACATCTTGGTACATATCCTTAAATAGGGTAACATATTTTGTTGGGACTTTTTTCTTTTGAAGCGCTCACCATATGACTCTTCTTGGCACTTTGTCATAGGCTTTTTCCAAGTCGATAAACACAATGTGAAGATCCTTCTTTTGCTCCTTATACCTCTCCATCAAATGCCGTGTCAAGAAAATCGCCTCCGTGGTCGACCTCCCAAGCATAAAACCAAATTGGTTTGTCGTCACGCTAGTCACTCTTCTTAAACGGCGCTCAATCACTTGCTCCCAAAGCTTCATTGTATGGCTCATGAGCTTAATTCCTTTATAATTAGTACAATTTTGAATGTCTCTTTTATTTTTGAAAATTGGTACTAATGTGCTCCTCCGCCACTCGTTAGGCATCTTGTTCAACCTAAAAATGCTATTGAACAAATTAGTTAGCCAAACAATCGCCACTTCTCCCAGGCATTTCCACACCTCGATTGGAATGTTATCAGGCCCCCAACGCCTTACCCACTTTCATCCTTTTTAAGGCCTCTCTTACTTCTGACTTCTGGATTCTTCGAACAAACCGTCTATCGGTGTCATCAAAAGCATCATCCAGTTCGATCATACTATCGTCATTGTCATGATTGAACAACTCATCAAAATAATCTCTCCACCTATCCTTGATCTAATCGTCTTTCACCAAAAGTCTATTAGTGCCGTCTTTGATGCATTTAACTTGGTTGAAATCTCTCGTCTTCCTTTCCCGAAGTTTAGCCATCTTGTAGACATCCTTCTCGCCCTCCTTTGTACTTAGCTTCTGGTAAATTTCCTCATAGGCCTTACCTCGTACCTTACTCACCGTTTTTTTTGCCTTCTTTTTTGCTGCTTTGTATTTATGTACGTTGTCGTCGCTCCTATCATAATGCATATGCTTGTAGCATGTCTTATTCTCCTCAATAGCCTTTTGCACTTCCTCGTTCCACCACCACGTGTCTTTAGGTTCGCATCTTGTCACTCGGGTCACTCCAAGCACCTCCGTAGCCACCTTCCTAATACGGGATGTTATCTCTGTCCACATACTATTCGCTTCTCATACGTTCCATTTCCCTTCCGCAATCAACCTCTCCTTAAACTCCTGCAAGGCGTCCCCTTTGAGTTTCCACCACTTCGTCCTCGTGGCTCTAGCGATCTTAGCCTGTCGAACTCGTGTCCTAAAACGAATGTCGGAGACTACCAACTTATATTGCTGGACAACACACTCTCCAGGTATAACCTTATAGTCTATGCAGGCTTGTTTGTCCTCCCTCCTAACAAGAACAAAATCGATTTGGCTAGAATGCTGACCACTACTAAAAGTAACTAGATGGGAATCTCTCTTTCTAAAAAAGGTGTTAGCTATCATGAGATCATAGGCTATGGCAAAGTCTAAGATATCTTCTCCCTCTTGGTTCCTATCACCATAACCAAAGCCCCCATGCACCTTTTGAAACCCCCCACTAGTTGTACCAACATGACCATTGAAATCGCCTTCTAAGAAAAACTTCTCACTAATAGGCACACTTCTAACCATACTATCTAGGTCTTCCCAAAATTGCCTCTTAGTGGCCTCATCTAGACCTACTTGTGGGGCATAAGCGCTAACAATATTCAAAACCAAGTCGCCAAAGATTAGCTTGACTAGGATAATCCTATCCCCCTGTTTCCTCACGTCGACAACTCCGTTCTTGAGACGCTTATCAATTAAGATGTCAACTCTATTCCTGTTTCGTTCTGTTCCAATATACCACAACTTATAGCCAGTATGCTCCACCTCCTTCGCCTTCTGACTCATTCATTTAGTCTCTTGAACGCACAAGATATTTACACATCTCTTAATCGCCGTATCAACTAACTCTCTTAACACACATAACGAAACTGTCAGCTGTGGTTGTTGCAAAAAAGAGAGGATAAAACCAAATTTAATTAGCTTGATCCAATCGTACATGAATTAAGTATGATCCATTGAAAACAAATGACAACTTAAGAAATAACGAATAGATGGATGAAAGGCAACCTGAGAGTAGCAATCGACGGCCGTAGTGAAATCCTTTTGTCGAAATGCATTATCACCCTTCTTCTTTGAGTTCATCGTAGCTTGCATTTGATTAGTCCACATCTGAAAAGAAAGCTGTCACCAAGAAGAAAAAAGTTAAGTGAAATGATGCTAACATAAATATTAAAATCCAGTAAAATACTAAAACATTGATTTTTTTACTTATTAACCCAACGAAATTTCGCTAGATGGAAGGCTCCTAGCTGAATTGTTTTAACAAAATATATTGCATACACCTGGAGTTTCATCTTAAGTATAGATCAAGTAGACAGTGGCCCAAAGGGGGGAAAACTTAACCTCATTTGCTGTTCCCTCATCGTCTTTATAGCCAGTTGTTTCTAGAATTTCATGTACTGCAGTCAGATCCTTTCTGGAGCAAGCTTCAGCAAGAGGAGAGAGATGCATTGATTCAAGAGATGGTGCACCACCATGGGGCATATCCATAAGATCATAAGATGGAGTCTGCAAAACACATCAACATAATCGCAATTTTCACAATATATACTTCAAGCTGAACGAACAAGACAAGGAAAAGAGCAAATCATACAGCAGATCTAATCTTGACATCTTGACTACAAAATAACAAAGGACACAAATCAAGAAAGGGAACATGCTTTAATGCACACTAGAGATATATATTCACCTCGACATCCTTCTGAAGAGAATCCAGTGCGAGAACCAAAGATCTTACATTAGGCCGCTCTCGTGGTTCATAATGTAGGCATCTTGAAGCTAAACGCAACAGTTCTGTTCCTTCCTCATTTGAAAATTGGCCCTCTAAACAGGAGTCTATGAGCATACTAAAATTCCGATCACGAATCAGGTCAAGGGCCTGGACATGTTTGCACTAAATCAGTTGATATAGCAAAGATAAGGATACAAAATAATAGTAATAGCAAAAAACGGTTAAATTCTGGTTGTTCCTCTACAGTTTTATGTAATTATTGATTTTTTTTCCCACTCCATCCAACTGTTGCTTTGTACATTATACAAGCTGAGGGGATAAAGCAGCAGTAAGGTACAAAGTAGAATATTATTCAATACTATTCTACTTTGTTCCATGATCCCACATAGGTTCATCATCACAGCACTCTTCCTCATGCTTACAACTAGGTCAAATGATATTGAATTATTGATATCAATTACATTTACCGGTCCCTTCTACTTCTGACCAGAGTAGCAATAGCGAAACACTGACATGGAGATCAGCTGTCCAATCAATATGTAGACTAGTAATATCTACGTACAATTACTGTACTTCACGTTGCTCAATGAAGCAAAAAAGACAACAGCAAGCCGGCCCACTCCCTAATCCCTATATGTAACTGGATTTATTTAGATATAACCCTTACTACCGACTAGTGATGTACACCAAAAAATTACATGATCATGACAGAACCATAACAAAAAAAAAAGATCAGAACAACATAGACATACTATGAAAGAAGGAAAGCTCGAAACTATACATGGCTAGGAGGAATATGCTTCCCACTAAGAACATCCAACAAAAATGTGCCAAAGCTGTATATGACGCTTTCCGGGCTTATTCTTCCTGCAGGTAAAACTCAAGTGTTAGAGGCAAACTATAGCTTTAAAAGCTCAGGAACTAAAATGAATCCTCACCTGTGCACTAGCTCAAGACAATACAAGTTAGAAAATCACAGCTGAGTTTATTGCAATGTCTGGTCTATTGTTGGACTAATAAATTCAATTCATAATATTCAAGCAGCAAAATGTTACTGCAAAGTTGAAAAGGCATGCGCCAATCCTCAGGTCCAAAAAAAAAAATGGCATCACCAGTTGCAATTCACAACTCAAGTTTGCTGACCAACTCTATTGTGATCAATTAAAATTTGTACCTCCTTTCTAGCATGTAAATAAAACTGTAGTTTGCTATAACAAATAAATAAAAAAACTGCATACTAGTTGAAACTAGTTTCATACTTTCATCAGATACACGAGTTCCCTCAATGGCGAAGAATGATTCAGGCGCAAAGACCACAAAAGGCTGATAATTTGGACAATGTTTTAAATGTAATTCTAACAAAATAATTCGTTACTGGTGATATCTACGTAGCAACATAGGCTGGCCACAAAACTCTACCTAGACTGAAAAAAATCTTGCATTAAAGGTATCCATTATAAGCAAGCTTTAGCACATTCTGAAAGTAAAGGACTCACCAGTCCTCATATATTCAGGAGGAGTGAATGCCAAATTGGTGCTATAACTTTTGCCATCCCGACTGTTCTTCATTAGGCCAAAACATGAAAGCCTAGGGTTGCAGTCCTGCAGGGTGTCAACAATCTCAGAAGTTACAAATCATACTGACAGGTGGTGTCTACATTGCAATAAGTTGGCATATGATACTCACATCATCAAATAAAACTCTATATGCATTAAGATCGTGATAGAGAGCCCGCCCCTTACTCGTGCAGTATTCTAAAGCCTCAGCAAGATAAAGAACAACCCTTAATCTCATGGGCCATGTCATTGCCTGTGACTCCCCTGTGATGTGAAAAAATAATCACATCTTCGATCTCATAAAATGAATAAATGAGAAGGGCATAAGCAAAACTGTATGACAGACACTATACTGTCAGTTGTGATGAAAGTGTGATTGGGTTGTTCTGGATATCTGGCTCCACTTTGAAGCTCATAGAAACAATAAAGACATTTGGGTAAACAGTGTGGTGCGTGGAAGTTATGTACTTTAGAATGAGAAAAGGCTGCCTTTTTATTATGAGAGAGATTTTAGAAAGACACAAAAGAACAATAAGCATAATTTCCCTCATTTACTGCAATAAAAGCCTCCAATAATTACATCTACATGGTGTAGTGTGTACATATTCAGTTAAAGTACATTTTGAGCACAGGACTTTGTGTAATATGCCAAAATATAGACATGGCACAAACCAATCATAAAAAATCATAATGTCAGCCACGTACAGAGACATTCTTAACCATGGCTTAGGTGGAAACCAAGGAAAAATAGATTAAACTAACAAGCTTTCTTCAGGTAGATAGCTACAACAGCCAGATATGAACTCACAATGGAAAAGATGTCTTGCCAGCGTGTCATTGGGCATGTACTCAGCAACAAGCAATCTTTCATCAGCTTCACAGCAACAACCAAGCAAATTTGCTAATCTTTTGCTCCGGAGCTGGCCAACAGACTTAGCTTCTTCCTAAAAGCACAGAAATATCTCCAAGGGGTCATCAGTTCTGAAATTTTTACTGAACCTATTACGAAATTTAAATCAATAAACTGTTTTCTGTGACAATGGAAGCACCCCATTTGGATAACGCAATGCTATAATAAGGTCCTCCCAAAATGGTACTTGCCGTGTACAAAGGAAAAAAAAAAGAAAGAGCATACATTGGAAGTTTAGGCTTGAACAAACAACATTCTAACAGGTGAGGTCACAAAAACAAAAAGGTTGTAAACTAGAGCATAAGTTTAACGCACTGTACCAAAATCAGTCCACAGTTCATGTGGCGGAAGTTACTAGAGCGACACTGTTAACTAATTACCTGTCAAGGACTCAAGGTCCACTTAGTCAGAATTGAATATTAGCAGAACAGCCAGCATCATTTGAGGTGTAATCTGACACACTAGCATTCTTATTCCAGGCAAAAGGACGCAGTGATGCAAGTCATTCCCAGGAAGTGTATGACAGATGCTACGGAGGTGGCCTATCTTGCAATCATAACATGGGACATTTGTAAATTTCCTTTTCAGTTAAAGTTGGCAAATGGGGAAGAAAAGAAAAATTCCTAGCTGAAAACAGCAGTCGGTTCATGTGCATACTCATAGCAAGAAGCGTCAATCCTAACGAAGCAAAAAGGGAGAAGCCATATTTTGCTTACTCTGAAACTGAAATCATTGCTTTCATCAGTGATGTCTCACACTTGAGAGAGAATTGGTATGTAATAGAAAGAGTGGGACAAACACAAACAATAATGAAAAGATTTGGCAGTACAATAGCCGGCAGATGCGTCTATTTCATCTGCAAGCTGCCTTATTCTAGCCAAGAAAGCAACATGAGTCAATCCCCAACCATCCAAACGCATTACATAGTAGTATCGAGAATTAACAAATGACAATTTAAAAGCTTTGGAAAGAGTCAAACAAGTGAGAGACTTTTGGAGAGCCAAGGGCGTGGACAGGAAATAGCAACCAAGAATTGGCGTGGGTCGGGCCAGGCGGCGCGGTTGAAGCGCTTGACGGCGATCCGGCGCTGGGCGTGGAGCTTGCCCTTGTAGACGACGTTGGGCGCCTTGTCGTAGTGTTCAGAGACGATATTCTCGGCGGCGAAGCCGGAGGTGGCGAGGCGCAGCTGCTCGAAGGAGAACTCCTGGAAGGGCGGCAGGTCGTACGAGTCCCCCGTCTCCTCCCCCTCTACAAGAATGAACGAAATCGGATAACTCGAGAACTGTAGCCGGGGGATCAATCGCTTGAGACCAATCGGGTGATTCTGTGGATCTTCCGAGAAAGGGATGCAACTGATTAAGTAAGAGAAGATGACCAATTGAAATACGCACCGGCAGCGTCGGGTTGGAGGTCGACCCCATTGCGATTGGATTCGCAGCAGCAGCAGCAGAGCAGCCTCGACGGCCGCGCGCCCATTTCGTACCAACCAAGAAGAAATCGTTATGGTTGCAGGCTTACAGCACTCAGAGCTGAATCTGATGGAGCTGGGATTAATTAGGTGGGTGATTAACCAACTGTGCAACCGGAGCGGAGAACAAAGTGGAACGGAACGCGATCTCAGAGCGCAAAGTTAGCGGCCTAGAGTAGTGGGTGGCGGCCCGGCTCTCTGCCTAACGCAACGCAACGCCTTTTCTTCAACATTTTAGTAGAAAACAGCTACGCACGGTTGACTCCATTCAACTCAACTCGTCATCACTTTAGACGAAAACAGCTAGCTTGTTCCAAACACATGGTTGGCGCCGGTTGATTGATCTGTTCTCCGTTAGAATTAGGCGGGCTTAATTTGCAACTTTACGAAGATTAGGAATAGGATTAGTCCCCATCTATGGCTTGTTTCGCACTAGCTGGCCAAGTGGACTTTTTATTTGCCGTTTCGCACTGAACTGCTAGCTAGCTACTCCTTTTTATCTACACTACTACTCTTCCTCGTTTCTTCGCCACGGATCAGCCAACAGCCGACCTACTCGGTCTGTCGTAGCGGCGGCTAAGGACATGTACCTATACCCTTCGGGAAGAGACGCGATTTCAGCCATGACGAAGCAAGGCCTCGACCGCGAGGGGTTTATCGTAGGGGCGGCCCACCGCCCCCGCGACCAGGCGAACAGTGAAGCGCACCCACCTCGCCGGAGGGGTCGAAGGGGTCCGAGGGGGCCCGAAGCCTCTCATCCTCCGGGAGTACCCGAAGCCGCCCGAGAAAGGGGGCCTCGTACCCTTCAGGCGACAATATCGATTAGCCAAGCGCACGGTGGTGGACCAGGACTAGGTGGGTCCACCATGAGCCAAAAGCTATACCTAGGGCAGAAAGAGTCCTTGCAACCCCTACTAGCATAGGTCCCTGTAGGGGGTAAATTTGTAATCTCATGTACTCTGTAATAAGGCTATAAATAGCCACCTTACCCCTCATGTAAAAGGGGACAATGTTTTGAAAAAGGAATAGCACTTTCTGGCAGCCGGTTCCCCTTTTTTTGAGGAGCCCCGATACCATCCAGGGTACCCGGGGTCCCCCTTCTTTACTGTCTGGCCTTTTTTAACCACGACACGATCCATCTTGCCTCTTTTGTCCCCAAATTTGAGAGTTGAGAACCAGCTTAATTAGTAATAAGCACATTATATTCCATGTGTCGGCGGGGCTAGCTCAACTTACGGAAGAATATGGAAAATGGTCATCGTACACGCGTACGACGACCTGGCCACGAGCCTGCGCCGCCCCTGGCCGGCCGCCTGCGTCTCCGCCCGCCCGTCACGTGCGTCGTACGCGCATACGACGATAAATCGTCATGTGTATAGCATTGCCAAAGAATATATACACACAAGAAAGAGACAAAGTTATGTACCAGAGGAATTGCACATTTGTTATAACACACTTATATTGGGCAACTGTAACATCCCAATTTTGGGCTTGTGTTTCAAATGTAAGAAAATCAGTAGAAATTAAAACTTTTTCTTACATCATGTATTTCCTGTGGTGCCAACAAGTTCTGGTACAAGGAAGTATGGAAATACATTGTCACAAGTCTTGTTGATCTAAATCTTTTTATTCCAAAAACAATCTTGTCAAATCTTATGATCATCCTCTGGAAATATTTTTCCTAAGTCTCTGGGATGGTATGTGACCCCTCTGAAAAATTTCACAATTTTTAGAAATTGTTTGAATATGGTTAGAGGCAGTCAAACCTGTTTGACTCTCGGTCAAACATTAAAACAGAGCCTTGCAGAATTTTTGGAGATTTATTCACAATATAAAAACCTCTGAAAATTTTACACAAGGTTGATGTCTGAGTTAGCAAGCTCCTGTAAAAATTTCATAATTTTTGGAGTTATTTTGCTACCTCAAATAAATCTTTCAAAGTCTCTGTTCTTTTTCAAAGTCAAACTTGGTTTACTGTTACTTGGGTTCGAGTCAGACTCGGGCTCGAGCCACTTGATTCGGTCCAGTCAACTAAACGTACCGAGCCACCCTTTAAAACGCGCGTGCGATATCAACCGTTAGATCTAAATCGCACGGCCCGCGCGCGCGTATCGCTTCGGACCCTCCGGTTGCAAGTTTGATTGTCAACCGTTAGATCGCAATCCAACCGCTGAGATTTCCCGAACCCTTCGGACCCTCCGGTTGCATTTTTGAATCTGAGCCGCTGGATTAAGATCCAACGCTCGCGTACCCCTTCGTTGTAATTTGAGTTTGCAACGTGGAGCAATCTGAGCCATTCAATTCTAATCGTAGGGTTCACATCCTCTCGGTTGTGTTTTAAAGCCCGTAGGCGTGGCGTTTTCGTGGCCGTCCGATTTAGATCGTAGGGCTGTGAATCGCCGAGCCTTTTCGCGGGTCGTCTTCAACCTCCGCCGTCGCGAGCCTTTGTAGGGAGTAATGGCGATGTCATTTCTTGCTCCCTAAAGCCACTTTAGCCGACGTGTAAGGGTATGGGCGGTACACTGAGCTAAGCCATACCCTATGCCATCATCTCCACCTTTTTCACTTTCGGCCATGCCTTGTGCTGTGCACCATGTCTCCCGTAGAGCATTATTGTCAAACCCTAATGCTTTCAAGCCTTATAAGCACCCCAACACACTCGGTGTTCCTTTACCCGCCATTGAGCTCCATTTTCAATTTTGGAGCTTAACACCTCAAACCGACAATCCACCATTGTTGACCCGTGGAGCTCCATTGGTGTTCTTGGTGTTCCAGTGGTCCTCCTTCATGTTTCTTTGCCCTAACCTCATCTATTTATCACCTTGAACATTTCCTCACTTAATTTTGGATTTGATTCTCGTGAATTGTCCAATTTGGGGTTTGTTCAAATTCGGCCGAAATTGGTCATCTTCTTCCTCAGCTCAGGTGAGTGCTCCATTTTCAAATTACTTGCTCATATAGCTTCTGTGGACCTTAATGAAGCTATACTGATGCTTTGGGATCACTCATTTGGCTCAGGGTGTCATTTTCGAACCTTCTTCTCCAAGTCCGGCGAGCTTTCACCTTGATCAAGCATCTCCGGCCATCTTTGAAGCTTCTGGTCGCTAAGGTAGTTTCTTATTAGTCCTTAGAAGCTTTGGCACCCGCTTCCTTGGACTGCAGCGGAGCTTTTCGCTATTTTCATGTTTGGCAGTAGAGCTCCCGTTTTCATTTTCCGGCTAGCCGGCGTTCCAGTCCCTCGCCGCCGGCGAGAATGCTACCATTGGGTTCGTGCTGCTATTGCGAATCCATTTTGGGTCTTGTTCACCGCCGCCGCGGCCAGTGTCGCCGGCGATAAGCCGTGGAAGTAGCTCGGGTTTTGCCGGGAGGGAACTCCCGTTTTCGTCAGCTCATTAGGACACATTAATTGCTGATCATTAGTATTAATTGTGTCTTAATCATTATTATTGAGCCACTGACTAGCGGCCCAAAGATCCTTTAATCACTGCTGTTTCACTCCGCATCGCTTCGACATCATTAATATCTAATCATTGCTTAATTAAATGAGTTGGCATTTAATCATTGTCGGAGTTCACCTGCGTCGGCCGACTTGTGGGCAGGGTTTAAAATCAAATCTCGTGATCATTAGAGTATATTTAATGTCAATCATTAGAATCATTAAATTAGTCTTAACCGCTTTGCTTAGTCGCTGACTTGTGGGCCCAGTGCACTGTGCACGTGGGTTAAAACGTTGCGGTCATGACCCGAGGTCACTGACATGCGGCCCCACGTGCCAGCATCTTCTTTTGAACTGCGATCATCATCCACCGTTCATTTTTAGATCTGCGGTCTTGATCGTGAGTGTATTCGGACCATCCGGTTCCCCTCATCATCCTGGACCGTCGATCTTGCGATCAATGGCTGAGATCGTGTGTGCAATCGGACAATCCGGTTGTTGGTGCGCTCTGGACCGTCCATCTATCGATCTGCGGCTGGGATTGGCCCAAGCCACCGCACCGTCCGGATGCATACACTCGTGTGAGCCGTTGGATCTTGATCCAACGGTGGAGTTCGATTAGGGTTGGCGCGTGCGCGCTTTTGCGCGTGAGCCGAGGATTTTCGATCAAGGGTGGAGAGTCGCCCACGTCGTTTTCTTCTATTAGGATTGTTCGTAATTGGTAAGTAATTGATTTACAATGAAAATTGTATAAAACTTTAGAAACTCACGACTAATTCATTTTAACTGCTTTTTAGTTAATTCCAACTGTAATAAATCATGTCATCACTTTAGTTTATTATAAAAATGGATTTAAGCATGTTCCAGTAGCAGAAAATTATATAACTAGGAATAACTTGATTTCTGTCATTTTGAATATTCCAGAAAATGAATAGAACTTTAGGAAATGCATATCTTGCTCTGTGTATGTCCAAAATGAATGATTCCAATTTTGATAAATTTGTCATTAACCAAATGTTAATATAAAAATGATGGTAGGTCCTAGATTGTAACAGAAACCTTGATTAATGATTTAGTACCTATTTCTAGCATTTAGAAAATTCTGGGAAGCTTATAAAATGCACAAGTAATTCTCTGTAAATGCAATATATATATGATAAATTCTAGGAAACCCCTCTGTTGGCATACTTCACTGTAAAATTAGTTTTGAACATATTTATGCTCCTGGAAAGTACATTATGTTAATTTTGCATCTTAGAAAAATCATAACTAAATCACTTTAACTTCAAATGACCTGAAAATTTATATGGGTTACCACTATACCAGTAGGTAGCTACCATAAAAATTTCAGCTTCAAAACTTTCTAGAAAATATTTTTGCTCACATTGCTAATTATGGCCGAAAATGTATTTTTAGGTAATATCTTTTGCACTACAAATCCAAATTAGGTTTTTCCAGTTTCTATGCCTAGGTATTTTCATATTCTACCTTGTGTATAAAATTTGTTGCCTTTGGATGATTTTAGCTTGCTCGTTTGTTTAAGTGTGTCTCGCCTTATTGGTTGTTCTTGGTTCTTTTTGCCTTTCGCTTAGGATTCGACATTTGCGGTAATCCCGAGAACGATCCTCCGCAACAAACTGAGCAGCAGCAAGAAGGCAAGCAGTTTGATCATGTTAATCCCAGTATTTTAAGTATTTATGTTGATTGCAAATTCTATGAATGCATTGCTATTTTGTTTTAATAGTTGGCCTAGTAGATGCATTTCCTTAGCAAATGATTATCCTCTACGACCATGAGCCTAGGTTATCGCTGTGATTTAGAGCTCGTTGGATGAGCTCTTGTCACTTAGTAGTTGCGAATTTACTGCTTAGCCATGCTTAGTTTCCGGTAGTAATGGGCGGTTATCGACTTGTCGATAACCTTGATCACACAAAACTTATTATGTATTATGATTTCCACCTTGTGCCATGTCTACTTATGAAAACTAAAACTAAAATAAAAATGATTTAGACTTGGGCACAATGGTAAGATGGTGTGATTGTGTGGTGTGTTGGATCGGTGCCCAGGTCCTTAAGGACCGAGTTACTTGCGCCACCGTACTGAGCAATTTGCGTGCTAACCACACTAGAGGGTATGGGACCTCTCTTGAATTAGTACTTTGGGAGGCATTAATTAATGAGTCGCTGGCTGTAGTTTATAGAGAAAAAGGATCACTAAGGCGTGACCGGGGTGGTTCCTTTCTAGGTCCTCCACCCCGACAGGGGTCTCGTAATGACCGGCTAGTAACTATTGACTCCCGGCTTTGCTTGACTCCACCACAACGTATGGTCCTAGTGGTCCATTGCTGGCTGGTCACTAAGGGTTAACCCCATACGTGCGACTCTTAATTAACGCATTCCATTGGAAACGCCTCGTAGGACTTAGCCGTCTTGGCATACCAAAGGAAGTGTGCTTAATAGCTTGGCAAAAGGCGATCCAAGTGTGGGTACATTGGTACACCCTGCGCAGGTTAAAACTATTCGAATAGCCTCGTCCTAGGTTATGGACACGCTTCGGATCGCCCGTGAGAACTAGATTACAACCTTTTAAATTAAAACTTGATGGGTGGTACGAATCGAGTGATTCGTGCTATGTTAATGGTGACTATTGGGATAGTCACTTCAGTGTGGTTACTTGTATGTATCTGTATTTACCGATACTTTGACAATAAAACCGACTTGCAAACTTGCTTTTAAAATGTATTACATTATCGCAAATAAAGTTGGCTTCATGCAAAATGAGACATACAACCTCCACCTAAATAAGCTTGCATGTAGTTTATGAATAGGTGCGCTATTCCACACGTCGATCTTGCGGGTACAAAGACAATCTTTGTACTCGGTTGCTATGCTTAATTGTTTTGTTGCGAGAGGAAGAAGGTGAGCTGAAGGGCCTCACTTACGTGAGTCGTGTTGTGGTAGCTAGGCGACTAGCTTAGCGGCCGGTCGGTTGCCTTGTGGGTGTGTGGCTAACCTGGTCGACTTTTGTTCTAGCCATCTTATGGCACATTTTGCTTCATTGTCATTCTTGTTTAATGTTCTATTTGGCGGTCGGCTCTCTTTTGTAATAACTCTACTTTATGTCGTTGTTGAACTTAGTGATATATGTTGTATGGAAATGATGTGTAATTTTGTGATGATGTGCATATGTTGCAATGCAGGAAACATATGTCCATCGAGGCTTAGAATGTTTAATTAGTAATGCTAGAACCATTTGGAGGTTAAGTGTTACTAGTTAAATATTCCGGGTCCCCACAAAGTTGGTATCAGAGCCATACTGACCGTAGAAACCCCTAGCTTGGTCGCCTTTAGGATATTTTGAAAACTTACTTTCGAATAGTTTATGAAAACTTAAGTAAGTTCTCTGATTTTACTCCTTACCTATCTTAGCTCGCTCATCTCACCTTGCTCTCACTTAAGTTTGAAAAAGTTGTCCCTCTCTTCCTTTCAAGGATTAGTCTCTATCGATTAACTTGGTTTGGGAGAACCATGAGAGCTTGGGGAAAGAAATTAGACAGCTAGCTAGTGGAGTGTACTTAAGGTAGGAAATGAGAGGTAAGTACAACTAAAACTTGAGGAAATAAAAGGGTAAGAAGTGATATGAAATTTAGTTAAATACCCATACCCTATTAGGTGGTTATACCTTGATTTTTGGACTGTTTTGAGTCAGGTTTTAGTTCTGGAATTTTGGGTCTCCTCAAACGATTACTCGTTTTTCCATACGAGTTAGTCATAACAAGAAAATGGTTGTTATCTTTATGACCCTGCTGCAATTTTATATTGATACTTGAGCTTTTAAAGATTGTTTTGTTAAGTGGTTAGTAGTTTTCTTTGTCTCCTGTTCCGGAGTTGTGTTTTAACCTATTTTTGTGGAACAGGATGACAAGAACCACCATAATGATCGGCCGGTGGTTCGATGAGGAGCTTCCTCCTCCTCAGACCATGGGTGAGGTTACGCTCGGTCGAGCGGAATCGCATGGACCGGACCGGATCTTGGAGGTCATTGCGAGGAACACCTCCGCTCCCGCCGCCGCTTCAGATCTCGGAGGTGGTGGCCACCGATCTCGTGGTGGGCTTGCGGAGTTCCTCCGTCGCAGACCACCCACTTTCTCGATCCGAGGATCCACTCGGCGCGGATGATTGGTCTGCGACTTGTTGGCGAAGCTCAATATCGCTCGATGCCAGAGCAGAGCGGGCACTCTTTGCATCCCATCGGCTTGAGGTGCGGCACTATCTTGGTGGGAGAACTTTCTCGCCATGCGGCCCACGAGCCACGTTGTCTCGTGGGATGAGTTTCGATCGCCTTCCGTCGGGCCCACATACCGATGGCTGATGAAGCTCAAGAAGAAGGAGTTTCTTGCGCTTAGCGGGCGCAAGTCCGTCTCGGAGTATCTTCTGAGTTTAATCACTTGGCTCGTTATGCTCGGGAGAGGTGGCCTCGATGAGGCTAAGCAGAGAAGTTCATGGATGGGGTGTCAGGAGCTGCAGGACAAATTGTCTATTGTGGACTTCCCGACTTCGGACCTTGGTGGACAAGGCCATCGTCGCCGAGCACAAAGCGAAGGCGTGGTGAGTCCCGCATAGCGCAAGTGGGAGGCACATCGATGCGCACAGTGGCCTCACTCGCCCCCGTGTTGGGCCCACACCGAGGGCTCGTGCTTTGGCTTCACCACCGCCGAGGCCGTCGGCACGATTGCTCGTTCCCGCAGCCGTGTTTGACCACGTGCACTGCGACCAGCAGGCGAGTTGCGCCCGCAACCCAGTGCGATGTTACTGTTCGCGCAACAAGAAGGGTCATTATGCTAGCGATTGCCCTCGGAGGATCGAGCGCCCTCGTCCTAATGGAGGACGCGGAATGGTCACACGACCGAAGGTGATCCGAAGACCCGGGTGTCGGGAGTGGTCGAGTCAACCATATCTCGGTGAGGAGGCACGAGGCGCCGACGTTGTGTTGGGTACGCTCCTTGTTAATTTACATCTGCTAGTTTTATTTGACTCGAGCCTCGCATTCTTTTATTTGAGGTCCTTTCTTTGTTGATTGTGGACTTCTTTGTGTTCCTTTGGGGATTCCATCGCTCATTCGCTCTCGGGTTGGAAATGAGAGCGACCTAGTATGCCGGGATGTTCCTATCCACATTGAAGGAGTGGGATTCTTGGCGAATCTTATCCTACTCGACTCGGCGCGCTTGGATGTGATTCTTGGCATGGATTGGTTGTCCCAACACTTGGGGCAAATCGATTGTGCCAGGAAGATGGTTTTCCTCACTAGTCCCTCAGGCGAGCAAGTTGGGTTCTCACCGCAGTTGCGAGAGCCCCATCTCTTTGCCCTTGAAGCAAAGCCAGCATTGGAGATTCACGAAGTCCCCACTGTGTGTGACTTCGCGGATGTCTTTCCTGAAGATTTGCCTGGGATGCCACCTGTTCGAGATCTGGAGTTTGTGATAGAGTTGCTGCCTGCACGCCCCTATTTCTAAGAGGCCGTATCGCATGCCTCCTAATGAGTTGGAGGAGTGAAGAAGCAATCTGGGTGAGCTGCAAGAGAAAGGTTTTATCCGCCTAGCTCATCTCCTTGGGGTTGTCGATTATCTTTGTGAAGAAGAAGGACAAGACCTTGCGCATGTGTGTTGATTACCGTCCGCTTAATGAGGTGACGGTAAAGAACAAGTATCCTTTGCCCCGTATTGACGATCTTTTCGATCAGTTGACCGGAGCGCGTGTCTTCTCCAAGATTGACTTGAGGCTGGGCTATCATCAAGTCAGGATCAGGGCCAAGGATATTCCTAAGACGGCTTTTGCTACTCGTTATGGCCTTTACGAGTACACCGTTATGTCCTTTGGATTGACTAATGCTCCCGCTTTATTCATGAACCTAATGAACTCAGTATTCATGGAGTATTTGGATAGGTTTGTGGTGGTATTCATCGATGATATCCTTATCTACTCCAAGAGTGAAGAAGAGCATCTTGAGCATCTTGACTTGTGTTGGGCAAGCTGCGTGAGCACCAGTTGTATGCCAAATTCGACAAGTGCGAGTTACGTTGAAGGAAGTGGCATTCTTGGGCCATGTTCTTTCAGCAGGAGGTGTGGCCGTGGACCCTAGCAAGGTTAGCGATGTGCTATCTTGGGGTCACCAAGTCGATCCACCGATGTGCGGAGTTTTCTTGGTTTGGTGGCTACTATCGCGCTTCATCGAGAATTTCTCCAAGATTGCAAAGCCTATGGTGAACTACTCAAGAAAGACAAGAAGTTTGAGTGGTCCATTGCTTGTGATGCGAGTTTCGGGAGCTCAAGAAGCGGTTGACCTCACCCAGTGCTTGTTCTCACGATATTCACAAGAGTTTTGATATCTATTGTGATGCTTTCGTCGTGGTCTTGGTTGTGTTCTTATGCGGGAAGGCAAGGTTGTGGCCTATGCATCGCGGCAATTGAGGCCTCATGAACTCAACTATCCTACTCATGACTTGGAGTTAGTCTGCTGTGGTCCATGCACTCAAGATTTGGCGGCATTACGATTGGTAACCGTTGTGAGGTGTATTAGACCACAAGAGCTTGAAGTACTTGTTCACCCGGCCGGATCTGAACCTCGGGCAAAGAAGATGGTTGGAATTGATCAAGGACTATGACATGGGCATTCGGTACCACCGGGCAAGGCCAATGTCGTTGCGGATGCACTCGATCGGAAGGTGTATTGCAACATGTTGATGCTCCAAGAGCGACCTACCCTCATTTCGAAATTCCAGCGCCTCAATTTGGGTTTGATCGAGCACGGTTCCCTTGCTTCGTTGGTTGTGCAACCAACCTTGGTGGACCAAATCAAGGCGCACGTGACAGAGATGTTGGTGTGAGCGGATCAAGCGAACATCAAGGATGGGATAGTCAAGTGCTTTTCGGAGGATGAGCATGGCGTTGTGTGGTTTGGGCGGCGTCTTGTGGTCCCTAAGGTCATGGAATTGCGAATTTGATTCTCGCGAGGCCCATGATTCTCCTTTGTCTATTCACCCGGGGCTACCAAGATGTATCGGGATCTTCGGTCGAGATTACGGTGGACTCGCATGAAGCGCGAGGTTGCGGGTTCGTTCTTCGAGTGCGGCGTGTCTTTGTCGTGTGAAGGCGAGCATCGGCGTCAGCAGTCTTCTTGACCCTTGCCGGTGCAGTGGAAGTGGGATTCGTTGGCATGGACTTTATCACCGGGTTGCCTCGTACTTCTTAGGAAGGATGCCTTGTGGGTCATCATTGACCGCTGACAAAGGTGGCCCATTTTCTTCGATCGCGAGCAAAGATTGATGTGAGTCGGTTGGCGGACTGTATATATCCGCATTGTGAGCTCGCATGGTGTGCCACGAACGATTGTGTCGATCAGTGGTTCTCTGTTCACCTCGCTCGGAATAAGTTGCAAGAGGCTATGGGTACCCGCTTACTTTCGATTGACTTATCATCCTCGGTGATGGTCGAGGCGAGCGAAGTCAACCAAGTGTTGGAAGATATGCTCCGTGCTTGTGTTCTTTCCTATGGGAAGAAGTGGGAGAAGTGCCTACCATTTCTTTGAGTTCTCCTACAACAATGACTTTGAGGCGATCTTGGTATGGCACCATTTGAGGCTTTGTATGGGAGAAGATCGAGAACCCCATTGAACCGGTCGAGGCGGTGGCGGCAATTTTCGGCGATTCGATCAATGAGGCGAAAGTCAAGTTCGATTAATCGCGAGCATCTGCGCGCGGCCCGATCGAGCGAAGAGCTATGCGGATCGTCGTCGCCGTGAGTTGAGCTTTGAGCCCAATGACTTTGTGTATCTCAAAGTCTCACCCTTGAAGGGCCATCGTTTTGGCATCAAGGGCAAGTTGGCTCCTCGATATGTTGGGCCTTATCGCATCATCGAGAGAGTTGGGCCGTGGCTTACAGGTTGGAGCTACCGCACTTGA
The DNA here is from genome assembly GCA_036346255.1 of Ampelocalamus luodianensis. NCBI lineage: Eukaryota > Viridiplantae > Streptophyta > Magnoliopsida > Poales > Poaceae > Ampelocalamus > Ampelocalamus luodianensis. The sequence continues at coordinate 56,392,172 of CM070625.1, read as the reverse complement.
GGGTGCATGATGTGTTCCATGTTTCACACTGAAGAAGTGCCTCCGTGTCCCGTGAGAAACTCCATTGGAGGTTCTCGATGTGCGGAGAATTTGACCTCTGCGAGCATCTGCTCGTATTCTTGAGGAATCGAGCGGAGGGCGAGGAACCGTGTCATCAAGTTCCTTAAGGTTCGGTGGTCAAACCATTCGGAAGATGAAGCAACTTGGGAGCGCGAAGATCGTCTTCGTGCAGATTTTCCTTCTTTCTTCTCCGAGTAAACGGAATCTCGGGTCGAGATTCTTGTAAGGGGAGAGTTGTAACATCCCAATTTTGGGCTTGTGTTTCAAATGTAAGAAAATCAGTAGAAATTAAAACTTTTCTTACATCATGTATTTCCTGTGGTGCCAACAAGTTCTGGTACAAGGAAGTATGGAAATACATTGTCACAAGTCTTGTTGATCTAAATCTTTTTATTCCAAAAACAATCTTGTCAAATCTTATGATCATCCTCTGGAAATATTTTTCCTAAGTCTCAGGATGGTATGTGACCCTCTGAAAAATTTCACAATTTTTAGAAATTGTTTGAATATGGTTAGAGGTCAAACTGTTTGACTCTCGGTCAAACATTAAAACAGAGCCTTGCAGAATTTTTGGAGATTTATTCACAATATAAAAACCTCTGAAAATTTTACACAAGGTTGATGTCTGAGTTAGCAAGCTCCTGTAAAATTTCATAATTTTGGAGTTATTTTGCTACCTCAAATAAATCTTTCAAAGTCTCTGTTCTTTTCAAAGTCAAACTTGGTTTCTCGTTACTTGGGTTCGAGTCGGACTCGGGCTCGAGCCACTTGATTCGGTCGATCAACTAAGCGCACGAGCCACCCTTTAAAGCGCGCGTGCGATATCAACCGTTAGATCTAAATCGCGCCGCGGCGCGCGCGCGTATCGCCGGACCCTCGGTTGCAAGTTTGATTGTCAACCGTTAGATCGCAATCCAACCGCTGAGATTTCCCGAACCCTTCGGACCCTCCGGTTGCATTTTTGAATCTGAGCCGCTGGATTAAGATCCAACGCTCGCGTACCCCTTCGTTGTAATTTGAGTTTGCAACGTGGAGCAATCTGAGCCATTCAATTCTAATCGTAGGGTTCACATCCTCTCGGTTGTGTTTTAAAGCCCGTAGGCGTGGCGTTTTCGTGGCCGTCCGATTTAGATCGTAGGGCTGTGAATCGCCGAGCCTTTTCGCGGGTCGTCTTCAACCTCCGGCCGTGCGAGCACTGTAGGGGGAGTAATGGCAGTGTCATTTCTTGCTCCCTAAAGCCACTTTAGCCGACGTGTAAGGGTATGGGCGGTACACTGAGCTAAGCCATACCCTATGCCATCATCTCCACCTTTTTCACTTTCGGCCATGCCTTGTGCTGTGCACCATGTCTCCCGTAGAGCATTATTGTCAAACCCTAATGCTTTCGAAGCCTTATAAGCACCCCAACACACTCCTGGTGTTCCTTTACCCTGCCATTGAGCTCCATTTTCAATTTTGGAGCTTAACACCTCAAAACCGACAATCCACCATTGTTGACCCGTGGAGCTCCATTGGTGTTCTTGGTGTTCCAGTGGTCCTCCTTCATGTTTCTTTGCCCTAACCTCATCTATTTATCACCTTGAACATTTCCCCTCACTTAATTTTGGATTTGATTCTCAGGAATTGTCCAATTTGGGGTTTGTTCAAATTCGGCTAAAGTGGTCATCTTCTTCCTCATTTCGGTGAGTGCTCCATTTCAAATTACTTGCTCATATAGCTTCGTGGACCTTAATGAAGCTATACCGATGCTTTGGGATCACTCATTTGGCTCGGTGTCATTTGAACCTTCTTCTCCAAGTCCGCGAGCTTTCACCTTGATCAAGCATCTCGGCCATCTTTGAAGCTTACGTCGCTAAGGTAGTTTCTTATTAGTCCTTAGAAGCTTTGGCACCCGCTTCCTTGGATTGCTGCAATGAGCTTTCGCTATTTTCATGTTTGGCGATAGAGCTCCGTTTTCATTTCCGGCTAGCGGCGTTCGATCCTCGCCACGGCGAGAATGCTACCATTGGGTTCGTCTTTGCTATTGCGAATCCATTTTGGGTCTTGTTCACGCCGCTGCCAAATTGTCGCCGCGATAAGCGTGGAAGTAGCTCGGGTTTTGGGAGGAACTCCGTTTTAAATCGACTCATTAGGACACATTAATTGCTGATCATTAGTATTAATTGTGTCTTAATCATTATTATTGAGCCACTGACTAGCGGGCCCAGCATCCTTTAATCACTCTCTGTTTCACTCCGCACTGTTCCGACATCATTAATATCTAATCATTGCTTAATTAAATGAGTTGGCATTTAATCGCTGTCGGAGTTCACCTCTGGGTCGCTGACTTGTGGGCCCGAGGGTTTAAAATCAAATCTCAGCAGTCATTAGAGTATATTTAATGTCAATCATTAGAATCATTAAATTAGTCTTAACCGCTTTGCTTAGTCGCTGACTTGTGGGCCCAGTGCACTGTGCACGTGGGTTAAAACGTTGCGGTCATGACCCGAGGTCACTGACATGCGGCCCCACGTGCCAGCATCTTCTTTTGAACTGCGATCATCATCCACCGTTCATTTTTAGATCTGCGGTCTTGATCGTGAGTGTATTCGGACCATCCGGTTCCCCTCATCATCCTGGACCGTCGATCTTGCGATCAATGGCTGAGATCGTGTGTGCAATCGGACAATCCGGTTGTTGGTGCGCTCTGGACCGTCCATCTATCGATCTGCGGCTGGGATTGGCCCAAGCCACCGCACCGTCCGGATGCATACACTCGTGTGAGCCGTTGGATCTTGATCCAACGGTGGGTTTCGATTAGGGTTGGCGCGCGTGCGCAGTTTTCGGCGCGCGTGAGCCGTAGGATTTTCGATCAAGGGTGGAGAGTCGTCCACGTCGTTTTCTTCTATTAGGATTGTTCTGTAATTCGGTAAGTAATTGATTTACAACTGAAAATTGTATAAAAACTTTAGAAACTCACGACTAATTCATTTTAACTGCTTTTTAGTTAATTCCAACTGTAATAAATCATGTCATCACTTTAGTTTATTATAAAAATGGATTTAAGCATGTTCCAGTAGCAGAAAATTATATAACTAGGAATAACTTGATTTCTGTCATTTTGAATATTCCAGAAAATGAATAGAACTTTAGGAAATGCATATCTTGCTCTGTGTATGTCCAAAATGAATGATTCCAATTTTGATAAATTTGTCATTAACCAAATGTTAATATAAAAATGATGGTAGGTCCTAGATTGTAACAGAAACCTTGATTAATGATTTAGTACCTATTTCTAGCATTTAGAAAATTCTGGGAAGCTTATAAAATGCACAAGTAATTCTCTGTAAATGCAATATATATATGATAAATTCTAGGAAACCCCTCTGTTGGCATACTTCACTGTAAAATTAGTTTTGAACATATTTATGCTCCTGGAAAGTACATTATGTTAATTTTGCATCTTAGAAAAATCATAACTAAATCACTTTAACTTCAAATGATCTGAAAATTTATATGGGTTACCACTATACCAGTAGGTAGCTACCATAAAAATTTCAGCTTCAAAACTTTTCTAGAAAATATTTTTGCTACAGTGCTAATTATGGCCGAAAATGTATTTTTAGGTAATATCTTTTGCACTACAAATCCAAATTAGGTTTTTCCAGTTTCTATGCCTAGGTATTTTCATATTCTACCTTGTGTATAAAATTTGTTGCCTTTGGATGATTTTAGCTTGCTCGTTTGTTTAAGTGTGTCTCGCCTTATTGGTTGTTCTTGGTTCTTTTGCCTTTCGCTTAGGATTCGACATTTGCGGTAATCCCGAAACGATCCTCCATAACAAAGCGAGCAGCAGCAAGAAGGCAAGCAGTTTGATCATGTTAATCCCAGTATTTTAAGTATTTATGTTGATTGCAAATTCTATGTATGCATTGCTATTTTGTTTTAATAGTTGGCCTAGTAGATGCATTTCCTTAGCAAATGATTATCCTCTACGACCATGAGCCTAGGTTATCATTGTGATTTAGAGCTCGTTGGATGAGCTCTTGTCACTTAGTAGTTCTTAATTTATCGCTTAGCCATGCTTAGTTTCGGTAGTAATGGGCGGTTATCGACTTGTCGATAACCTTGATCACTAAAACTTATTATGTATTATGATTTCCACCTTGTGCCATGTCTACTTATGAAAACTAAAACTAAAATAAAAATGATTTAGACTTGGGCACAATGGTAAGATGGTGTGATTGTGTGGTGTGTTGGATCGGTGCCCGGGTCCTTAAGGACCAGAGTTACTTGCGCCACCGCATCTTGAGCAATTTGCGTGCTAACCACACTAGAGGGTATGGGACCTCTCTTGAATTAGTACTTTGGGAGGCATTAATTAATGAGTGTGTTTGTAGTTTATAGAGAAAAGGATCACTAAGGCGTGGCCAGGGTGGTTCCTTTCTAGGTCCTCCACCCGGTGGGTCTCGTAATGTCAGGCTAGTAACTATTGACTCGGCTTTGCTTGACTCCACCACAACGTATGGTCCTAGTGGTCCATTCTTTGGTGGTCACTAAGGGTTAACCCATACGTGCGACTCTTAATTGCGCATTCCATTGGAAGCGTCTCGTAGGACTTAGCCGTGCTTGGCATACCAAAGGAAGTGTGCTTAATAGCTTGGCAAAAAGCGATGCGAAGTGTGGGTACATTGGTACACCTGAGGTTAAAACTATTCGAATAGCCTCGTCCTAGGTTATGGACACGCTCGGATCGCCCGTGAGAACTAGATTACAACCTTTTAAATTAAAACTTGATGGGTGAGTACGAATCGGGATTAGTGCTATGTTGTGGTGACTATTGGGATAGTCACTTCAGTGGTTACTTGTATGTATCTGTATTCACGATACTTTGACAATAAACCGACTTGCAAACTTGCTTTTAAAATGTATTACATTATCGCAAATAAAGTTGGCTTCATGCAAAATGAGACATACAACCTCCACCTAAATAAGCTTGCATGTAGTTTATGAATAGGTGCGCTATTCCACACGTCGATCTTGCGGTACAAAGACAATCTTTGTACTCGGTTGCTATGCTTAATTGTTTTGTTGCAGAGGAAGAAGGTGAGCTGAAGGGCCTCATACGTGAGTGTGTTGTGGTAGCTGCGGGCGACTAGCTTAGCGGCCTGTCGGTTGCCTTGTGGGTGTGTGGCTAACCGGTCGACTTTTGTTCTAGCCATCTTATGGCACATTTTGCTTCCGCTGTCATTCTTGTTTAATGTTCTATTTGGCCGGTCGGCTCTCTTTTGTAATAACTCTACTTTATGTCGTTGTTGAACTTAGTGATATATGTTGTATGGAAATGATGTGTAATTTTGTGATGATGTGCATATGTTGCAATTCTGGGAAACATATGTCCATCGAGGCTTAGAATGTTTAATTAGTAATGCTAGAACCATTTGGAGGTTAAGTGTTACTAGTTAAATATTCCGGGTCCCCACAGCAACATATCTCATGCACATGAGCTCTTTAGTGGACATAAGGACAGAGAACATCTGGGCTGTTCAACACAAAATCGGCGGACGAGATCGAGCCAAATCCCACCTCCCACGTAACACACTTTTGCGACCCCCCCAATCTCTCTTTCCCACTTCACCCCCTGCGCTCTCCTCTTTCCAGCCCGTATCCCCATTCCCCACCTGCAACTGCACCCCGAGCTAGGGTTTCCATGCTCCAGTGCCCCCGCGCCTCCTCTGCTCCTTCGATTCCAGTGCAAGGGTGACATCAATTGGATCCCCAAAGAGTAGTGGTATGTCAGTCACACATCTTTAGTTCTTGATTTATTGTATACTTGCTAATTTTTGCGAGTCCTATCCTCAAATGACTGTTTGTTTTCACATGTATAAACCTATTGATCTGCTGGTGAGATTCAATGTCGTCGACTCTTCAATCAGTCATGGATTAGTGAATTGTATTGTTACTCCATGAAAGGAATTGTCAAGGAAGACGTCCGAGTGTGGGAACTTGCGGGAGAAGAGCCTTGCGTCCGAGCATTGGTTGTTGGCACTACTGAAAATTTTACTGAACTATTTGTTTTTTAAAAAAATGAACTTGATGAAAACTAGGTAAAAAAAGCTAATCTTGAAGAGTATTCTTTCACTTTTTTGTAGCATGGATTTCATGCTTTCACGTCCGAATAGAAGGGGTCGCCCCTTCGCCACCAACAACAGTGCCCCCGGCTCCACTGCTTCGAGGGGACCCCAACTCCACAGTGAGTGCGGGGCTGGAGGCAGCTCGCTAACCACAGGGCTTCAAAATGCCAGATGTCAAGCCCTTCGACGGATGCACGAACCCCTTGGAGTTCCTCCGGGTGTACGAGACCGCCATCGAGGCGGCTGGGGGAGACGACACCACCAAAGCAAAAAGTATCACCCTTGCCCTCGGGGGTGTGGCACTAACATGGTTCTTCACCATCCCCCCTAGTCCATATACACATGGGAGCAGTTGCGGGATCTCGTACGCAACAACTTTTAGGGCAATTACACGGAGTAGGGTCACCTTTTCGCAATACAACAAGCCGGGACGAGTCACTCATGACTTCTTCAAAAATTTGTGGAGGTAAAGTGTCAAGTAAAGGGGTCGAAGCCACCATCATAAACGCGGCCACATGCGGACTCCAAAGGGGCCCTATGTCAGAAAGATTGACTCACAAGCCTATCCGTACGGTGATGGAGCTGTTCGACAAAATGGAGGAGTACGCCTAGGTAGAGGAAGACAGCAACCGAAGGGTAGAGGCCCGAGCCCACCCGTGGCCGCCACGGCCGTGGCAGCCGCTAAGCTGCAAGCCAACGACTATCGTCAAAAGGGGTGAAACGTTTACCACGTGGACGACGCCCAACCCCCCGAAGGGGGAAGCGAGGAGGTCATGGCTGGGGCCGTGGGCGTAACGGTGGAAGGCAACCCGACACCCAAATCGGGGTCGGAAGCACTCTGCTATTCTGTGATCTCCACAGCGAGGGATCCCACACAACCAGTGGATGCCACACCATCGCGACTATGCAGGATTACATAAACCACGACCAATAGCCGGCCGAGCACGAAGGTAGGGGCGGAGCGGCCAACCAGTTGCCCGCCCCACCACCGAGGCCCCGCATTGAAGGGGCCATGGCAAGCAACACCAAAGGATCATAAACATGATTGCAGGAGGGCCCTCGCTCGATATAACATCCAAAAGACAACGGCGCGCATACGCCCAGCAGATTCACCACGTCATAATGTACCCTACCTCCAACCCACCTCGATACGCCGAAATTCCAATCACCTTTAGCCACGAGGACGCCAAGGGCTTGTACTTCTCTCATCAAGACCCCCTAGTCATCTCTGCCAACATCACAGATTTTGAGGTCAGACGCATCCTCGTGGATGGAGGAAGCTTCGCGAATCTGTTGTTCGCGGTTCTCGGATGCCTTCAACAAAATGATGATCCCCTGGGATCGCCTGTCACCTCTAGGCATACACTGCTAGGCTTCGGAGGGAGGCCCGTGACGGCCCTAGGCCAAATTGACCTGGCCGTCACATTCATCGACGACTTCACATCCCGAACCGAGGTCGTTACATTCGACGTCATCCAGATTCCCTACTAGTACAACACCATCCTCGGCCGAGCCACACTGAATACCTTCGACGTAATAGCACATCACAACTACCTATTCATAAAGCTCCCCATACCGGAGGGCATAGTTACGGTGCAAGGGGACCAAGACCTGGCGACGCGAACAGAGCTAGAGGCACTCTCACCAGCCCACCGCGTCCACACAGCCAGAGTAGACGGGAATGCCTGGGTGGACGCCCCTTTGGCAAAATGGACGCCAAAGGCCAAGCCAGAAGGACAACTCCACATAGTCCCTCTGAGGGAGGCATCCCTGGAGAAGACGGTGGGCCTCGGGTTGGAGCTCCCAGCAGAAGCGCATGACACTATCCTCAGAGTACTCCGCAGCAACACGGATGTCTTCACATGGGGCCCGGAGGACATCCCCGGGGTAGCACAAGGGACCATCGAACACCGCCTGGCCATCCGAAGCAACGCCTCTCCCAAGAAGCAGAAATTGCGGTGTGTCGGCAGAGTCGCTGGAAGCAGCGAAGAAAGAAATAACCAAACTGCTAAAGGCGGGGTTATTCGCGAGATTAAACACTCCGAGTGGCTAGCTAACCCCATTTTGGTGTAGAAGAACACCAGCAAATGGTGCATGTGCGTCGACTTCATCGACCTCTACAAGGCATCCCCGAAGGACAACTTCCCTCTACCTCGCATCGACCAGCTGGTGGACGCCACTTCAAGCTACAAGCTAATGAGCTTCCTGGATGCCTACTCCAGATATCATCAGATATTCATGGCCAAGGAGGATGAACCAAAAACCACTTTAATCACCCCCGTTGGCACATATTGCTTCACCCACATGCCCTTCGGTCTGAAGAATACAGGTGCAACTTTCACCCGTATCATCACAAAGGTGTTAGCCGAATAGCTCGGCCGCAACATTGAAGCTTACGTGGATGACATAGTGGTCAAAAGCAGCCTCGCAAGCTCCCACGCAAAGACCTGCAGGAAACCTTCGCCAACATTCGAACGGAGGGAATCAAGCTTAACCCTGAAAAATGCGCCTTCGGGGTCAAAGCGGGCAAACTCCTAGGATTCCTTGAATCCGAAAGAGGTATCGAGGCCAACCCTGATAAAATCAAGGCCATTCAAGAAATGGAGCCCCCTCACAGCGCCCGAGAGGTGCTAAGACTGACAGGGCGCCTCATAGCCCTCAGCTGATTCCTGTCGCACTCAGCAGAGAGGGCCCTGCCCTTTTTCAGGACCCTCCGAGGAGCGGAGCCGTTCTGGTGGACGAACGACTGTTAAAGGGCGTTCGAAGAACTCAAGCAACACCTCGCCTAGCTCCCAAGCCTGACCAGCCCAAAGCAAAGTGCGGACCTCCTGTTATACCTCGCCGCCTCCTCGTCAGCAGTAAGTGCGGCCCTCATCCAAGAAGGCAACGGACATCGCCCGGTGTATTATGTTTCGGAGGCCCTCCAAGGAGCCAAAATCCAGTATACAAAGCTCGAAAAGCTATCATATGCCCTGCTCATGGCCTCGCGCAAACTCCAGCACTACTTCCTAGTGCACGCCATCACGAAACTGACGTCCTACCCATTGGCATTGATGCTGTCAGGACCCGGGAGTAACTCTCCCAAATCCTCTGTGTATTTCTGAACTAGTCCCATGATCAGTCGCTAGTTCACACAGTAAACAAATATGGTAACAAATTCATATCACAACTTTATTAATAATCAACAGAGTTAATTACAAGAAAGGCTTACAAGCCAACATTGAATAAACACAGCGGAAGACGAAGAAGAAGTAGTGGAGTCCAGCAATCTGCCACAGGCAATCGACTGGGGTAGCGGCCTAGTCGTCGGGATCCACACTGGTAGAGAAGTCCTTCTCCTCTGAAATTTGTTTGCATAAAGCAAGTATGAGCACAACTACCGTGCTCGCAAGTTATACCCGTCAAATAACAGAATGACATGCATACATGGATGTAACAAAGGATGGCTTATTGGTTCAATTTGCATAAAGCAATGTTTGACATTTAAATACAATACTAAGTTCAAATGCTCAAGTTTTTCAATAACTAAAATTGATTTTGAAATAATAAAGATAGTGTAGGCATCAACCTAACACTAACATAAACACAGGCATCAACCCGGAGCTTCAACCCATAACTTTTCTCATGGACACCCATCCATGTCATAAATGATTTTATAAAACATTTTGAAAACAAAATCAAAGTCTAACTTTGGCGATTACGCTAGCATGTCCATAGCGTGGACACGGCTATTCGAATAGTTTTACACTCTGCAGAGGTTATGCGGCTTTACCCACAAGACACGATTTCTCTAGTTTGTTTGGCATCCGTCGATACCACTGTTCACTACCTTTGGTAGCGGTCTAGAGCACGTGACAAGGCCTTTACAAAGCGCCATTCCACCATGATCCACCCGCACTAAGGTTTCGCTTCCATTGGCTACAACCCGGAACCCCTCTTGTGCGGTGGGGAACATAGTCATGAAAGACAACCCACCAGAAGCAGTTGGATCGGCGCAATGGAACTTTGCAAATTAGTCAGCCAGGTCCCGACCCATACTACACCCGAAGACCGGTCCTTAACTGACTTTGGCAACTTTCCAACAAAACCCATGGGCCTCAACCATACCCGATTGAGCCCGTGCATGAACATGCACCCACCAAACATCCTGTATGTCCTGTACAGGAATTATGGAAATACAAATCACAAGTCTCTTTTTGACCTAGAATCTTGACCTTTCAAAAACTTTGTGAGGACCCGGAATATTTAACTAGTAACACTTAACCTCCAAATGGTTCTAGCATTACTAATTAAACATTCTAAGCCTCGATGGGCATATGCTTCCCAGAATTGCAGCACATGCACATCATCACAAAATTACACATCATTTCCATACAACATACATTAACAAGTCTAGTAAAGGACATAGATAAAGTAAGTTGTTACAAAAGAGCCGACCGGCCAAATAACACAATATACAAGAACGACAGCGGAAGCAAAAGGTGCCATAAGATGGCTAGAACAAAAGTCGACCGGTTAGCCACATAACCCACAAGGCAACCGACCGGGCCGCCAAGCTAGACGCCTCTAAGGCTACCACAGCACAACTCACAGAAGTGAGGCCCCTCCAGCTCACCTTCTTCCTCTGCAACAAATACATTTGAGCAAGATAACTGAGTACACAAAGGTACTCGCAAGACTGACGTGTGGAATAGCGGACCTATTCATAAACTACATGCAAGCTTATTTAGGTGGAAGTTGTATGTCTCATTTTGCACAAAGCCAACTCTATTTGCAATAATGTAATACATTCAAGAGCAAGTTTGCAAATCTGTTTTGTTGTCAAAATAACAGCGAAATAAAGATACATACAAGTAACCACCTGGATGTGACTATCCCAATAGTCACCACAACATAGCACGAATCCCAGATTCGTACCACCCGTCAAGTTTTAATTAAAAGGTTGTAGTCTACCTCTTGAAAAGCTTACCCAAGCGTGTCCATAACCTAGGACGAGGCTATTCGAATAGTTTTAACCCTGCAGGGGTGTACCAATGTACCCACACTTCAGACTGCCTTTAAGCCACAAAGCATACATTGCAAGCCACAGACGGCTAAGTCCTACGAGACGCTTTCCAATATTGTGCATTGACTACGAGCCGCTCGTATGGATCGGAATCCATACGCTTACATTGCAAGCCGAAAGACAACCAGCCATCACGGGGGAAGCCTTTCGGACACTACAATGCTCCCAGCACCATCCCTCCTGCGACTCCCTACGACCCGAAGCCAATACACGCCAAAGTACTAAGTCAAGAGAGGTCCTATACCCTCTAGTGTGGTTAGCACGCACAAATTGCTCGGATAACAGGTACTCACAAGATGTCCGGTCCTTAATTGACTTGGGCACCATTCCAGTCACACCCAAAAGCACACCAATCATACCATTGTGTCCAAGTCTAAATCCTTTTGTTTTTAGGTTTTAGTTTTCATAAATAGACATGGCACAAGGTGGAAATCATAATCATGATAAGTTTTATGTGATCAAGGTTATCGCCCATTTCTACCGGAAGCTAAGCATGGCTAAACAATTAATTCGCAACTACTAAGTGACAAGAGCTCATCCACGAGCTCTAATCACAGCAATAACCTAGGCTCACGGTAGTAGAGAATAATCATTTGCCTAAGAAAATGCATCTACTAGGTCAACTAACGACAATAGTTTAACACAAAGTAGCAATGCATACATAGAAGTTGTAATCAACATAAATACTTAAAATACTGGGATTAACATGATCAAACTGTTTGCCTTGCTGGGATTGGTCTTGCTGCAGAGGGGAGTGCTCAGGTTCAATAAATTCTTCGGAACCTAACGCGAAAAGGCGATAAAACCAATAAGAACGAAGAACACCAAAAGGGACTCAACAGCAAAGAACATCCAAATCCCATGAAATTTCTACAGCAACTAGAGGTTGATTTTAGACAAATTTAGAAACAAGAATCACTTCATTTGGACTTAGTATGAAAAAGTTATGCCCTAAACAATTTCTCTCAGCCTGAAAAATCCTAATTAAATTAATTTCGGTTACTGTTCATGGCAAAAAATTCTAGAATGATTTGGAATCTGAAATTTTTATGGTAGGCAGCTAAGGTTATCCTAAGAATAGCAAAGTTGAGTTCATAACATTTGGAGTTATAATGAATTAGTTATGATTTTTCTAAGTTCTAAAACTAGCATATATCACTCTTCAAGAACATGAATAAAGACAAGACCTAGTTCAGATTAAAGCATATCTACAGACAAATTTTACCAAGTTGAGTTTGCTCAGTTTGGATTTACCAAGAAAAAGTTATGTATTTTACAAATTTTCAATGAATTTCTAGACAATCATTTTCACTAAACAAGATCATGCGATTAAAGTCATTTTACGCTACATAATGAGTGCCTAAATTCATTCTCAAATTAAAGTTCATACTATAATGAGCTATAGCAACTGGAATCATTAAAAAGGAGCTAAAATGACAAAGTTATGCACTTTTGAAATTTGAAACATTAAAAGACTTAGAAAATTTGAGCTCTCGGAGGTCCAAATGAACTGAAAGACAAAGGAGAGGTCGTAGGCGTTGATCTTGCATCGCGAGGCCACGAGACCTCGAAACTTCGGTGCTCAAAAGACCTCCTCCCGCTCTGGGAAGTGCGGACCGTTGAGATTAGATCCAACGGCCACGACCGGTGCATGCAGCGCATGCAAAGGGGTCCTCGCGCTAACGGAGGTCGTGACCGTCGGTCGAGATCTGGCGGTCCCGAGCATTAGGGAGGTCCTAAGGCTAAACCTACGAGAGGGAGAGTGCGGGCGGCTAAGATCTCACGGAGGAGGTCTTCAGCGGTCTAGATCTCCGAGAGGAGGTCTTTGCGGTCACAATCAAGCGAGGGAGGTCTGAGCGGTGGGATTTACGAGGAGGTCTTGGATGGCCAAGATCTACTCGGGAGGTCCTATGCGACGAGGGTTTTGGGAGGAGATGCGGGCGACTCAGTTAGACCTAGGAGGTCTGAGCAGTCGGATCGACGGAGAGGAGGTCTGAGACTAAGGATTTTACAAAGGAGATCTAACGCTCGATTTAAATCGGGAGGTCGTGGCGGCTAGGATTGAGCCGAAGAGGTGCGGCGGGGTTTTCTTTGTAAAAGACTAGGGTGGCTTTTTGACAAAGGGACCCGAGGGTGGTCTAGGGTGGCCTTTGCAAAATGACCAAGGGAGGTCTTTTGCAAAGAGGATCTCGGTGGAGTGCTGTGAGGACCCGGTTTATTCGGCTTGTTTGTTTAACCATCCACTTGGTCCTATGATTACAAATCAAATAAACCAAGCCTCGAGATATGTATACTTCAATCAGATATACACACCCGCTACAAAATCATGCATCAATTCCATTCATACACATAGAGCGAAGCAAAAGCAACAAGCGAAAGACATAGATAATATAAAGAGAGTTATTACAAAAGAGAGGCATGGCCAAAATTCATAAAGATAAGCAAATACACAATGAAGCAAAATGGCCATAAGATGGCGATGAACAAAAGCCAATCGGTGTGCCTTTACCCACAAGGCAACCAGCCGGACCGCCAAGCTAATCGTCCCAAGCAGCGCGCAACACTGACTCACAAAAGTGAGGCCCTTGGGGCTCACCTTCTTCCTCTGCAACAATTAATATTAAGCAAAGCGGATGAGTACAAAACTTGTTTTTGTACTCTTAAGACTCGACGTGTGAGATAACGAACTATAATTAACTACATGCAAGCTTTATTTAAGTGGATGAGGCTTTGGACTTCTTTTGACATAAAGCAAGTTTTCATTTACAATAAGGTAATAGATTCAAAGCAAGTTTGCAATTAACTTTTATTGTTCAAATAAAGAGAGACGACAATAACATAGATGAGAACAACACCAACCTAGAAGTGACTAACCTAGTCACCACAACAATAGCATGAAGTACCCCTTCATACCACCCATCAAGTTTGATTTTAAAAGGTTGTAGTCTAGTTCTTGTGGGAAATAACCAGCGTGTCCATAACCTAGGGCGAGGCTATTCGAATAGTTTTAACCTGCGGGGTGTACCAATGTACCCACACGATGAACCGCCTTTCCACCAGCCACGGTTAGCACACTTCCTTTGGTATGCGGCATGGCTAAGTCTAACAAGGCGCTTTCCAATGGGCGATGCTAATTAAGAGCCGCAACCCACGGAGAAAGACACATTAGGCGGCCTAACCGGTGCGCCAATGCTCCCCTCCAAACACCACACACAGAACACACCCACCAACCAGCTCATAATTAACACCTCCCAAAGTACTTAGTCAGAGAGGTTCCATATCCCCTCGTGTGGTTGTACGCAATAATTGCTTGGATCAATGGCACAAGTAACTCGGTCCTTAGGGACTTAGGCACCATTCAATCACACCCAACAGATCGCCTAACATACCATTGTGCCCAAGCCAAGATATAATTTTTTTGTTTTGAGTTTTGATTTGCAAAATGGTAAAACACAAGGGTTGGACATAATGGAATAATAATAGCAATTGTGTGATCAAGATCACCGACTAAGTCGATGATCGCCCAATACTACCGATACTAGGCATGGCTAAGCAATGTTTATCGAAATCTACTAAGTGACAAGAGCTCATCAGTGAACTCTAATCACGACAAATAACCTAGGCTCAAGTAGTAGAGGATAATCATTTACCTCTGATTATGCAACTAGAGGTCTAACTAATCAATTTAACAACAAAATAGCAATGCATACATAGAAGTTAAACAAAATATTAGACTTTAAAAGTAATGGGATTTATGGAGATGATCAAGCGCTTGCACCTTGCATTGCTCAATTTGTTATGAGGAGTCGTTCTCGGGGTTCGCAAATATCGAATCCTAAGCGAAAGAGCGAAAACAACCAATAAGACGAGCAACACTTAAACAAAGAGCAAGCAAAAATTATCCAAATCGTGAAATTTACACACAAGGTAAAATACGAATATACCTAGACATAGGAGCTGGAAAAACCTAAGTTGGATTTGTGGTGCAAAAGATATTCTCTAAAAACCTATTTTCTAATATAATTAGCATTCTGTAAAAATATTTTCTAGAAAGATTTGGAGCTGAAATTTTTAGGGTGGCTACCTACTGGTGTGGGGATAACCCATATAAAATTTCAGGTCATTTGAAGTTACAACAATTAGTTATGATTTTCTAAGTTCTAAAACTAGGACATCATTTATACTTGATAGCAAAGACCACTAGCAAGCTGGTCCTTCACTAAAGTTCATCCCTAAAGGAAATTAACAAAATTTAGTTTGCTCTATTTGGACTTACAGAGAACAAGGTATGGATTTTCTAAGTTTTTTTACAACATTTTTGGAATATTTAATAAAAGTGAAAAGGCTAAATTCGATTCCCAACATTTACGGTTCTTAACGAGGCACTGAAACATTTCTAGATTAATCTCTAGCCTAAAAGAAAATTAACACTCTGAAATCACCCAAAAGGATTTATAATGAAAAGATATGAATTTCTAAAGTTTTAACGACATTTTTGATAGAAAGATAAAGCTCATGAGAAATTTATATCCCTTAACAGAAAGAAAAGGCGTGGCTCAGCGTGGGCGCGATTAAAGATCCGACGGCCGCAGCGCCACGGCCGACTCAACAGCGCGCGCGCGCACCGTTGGATTTGATTCCAGCGGTCCGGATCGTGTGACCTTGGACGGTCAATTGCTCGCACAACTCGGACCGTTGATCAAGCGAGGAAGGGTGGGATTGAGGAGCCCGGACGATCAATTGCTCCCACGATCCGACCACGGATCCAATATCGAGCGGACCGAGGTTGATTGGGCGTTTATGATTTGAGCAGGCTCACCGACAATAGGGCCCACCTGGTGGCGACGCAAGTCACATGCAGGGTTTAAACGCGCGCGCACGGGGAGGTTTGAAGATGGCGGGCCTGGTCGGCGGCAGTGGAGGTGGGTTTAGGACGGCTAATGATTACTAACCCATGATTAACAATGATTATCGTTAATGAAGCGCCATTAGTGTGTCCGAACGATATTACGGCACCGCCGTTTTCGTCCGACAACAAACCGAGGCACCTCGGCTTGTCGCCGCGACCCAAGGCTGGCGGCGGGAGCTAAGTGCCAAATGGAACCGCAATAGCATTACGCACCCATCGGGACCATCCACACCGTCGGCGGTGTCCCGAGCGGCGGCTGGCCGGCGATGAGCGGCGGCGACCAAAGCGGCGAAATGCATAATGACCAAAAGCTCGCAATAAACCATTCAGCGGTGCCCAAGCTTATAGAGGCTACTAGAAGGGTACTGAGCGGTGGAGCTCGGAGGTGGTCGAGGCGGTTCGGCGACGAAACGGCGTCGGCGAAGAAGAAGAAGTGAAGATGACGACACGAGCAACGGGGTGAGGCAGGGTCATCACTCTGACTCCACAATAGCTCATATATGCTTCTGAGCAAGGAATTAGGAAATGAAGCTTCTTCTGGCGGTGAGGAAGAAAGGGTGCTCACGGCCTAAAAGAGAAATCCCAAAATTGGTGCTCTGTGAAAAGCAACTACAATTAAGTTAGGGTTTTGCTCCAGAAGTGAGGACACAAACGAAGCAAAAGAAGGAAGAAAAGCCACTGGAGCACGGGTTGCACCGAGGAGCCAGACTCAACAATGGCGGCGAAAGGGTTACGGAGATTTGGGCTCAAGCAAGCAAGGAGAGTGCAGAGCTGGAGCTCAAGGGGTTTAAAGAAAGCTCAGAAGGTCTTGAGGGCTTAAGTAGCCGAGGGACGAAAGGGTAGCAAGCACATGCCCATGGGTGGACTTGGTCCACGGCGTCTGATCGCTTGGAGCGACGGGAGCGGTGAGAGCGACTTTGGGAGGAGGCGGTGTGCATTTAATGCATGGCAGCATTTAGCCGTTTAAAGGGCTCAGGAGGTGACAAGTCACCTCCTCTCTCGCCATGGCGCATGAGCACGCATGCTGCGTGCGGAAGGAGGAAGATGACCAGCGACACAGGTGGCCCACCGGTCGATGACACAAAGTGGTTTGAGTCCAAAGTGTTTTAGTGGGTTGAGCCCAACCTCATTAGATCTTGGCGCGGATGAGATTTGAGCGGCCACGATCGATCGCTATTCATAAAGACTGGCGAACAGATGCGATCCGCAGCGGTTGGATCGAATCAACGGTGAGAATCGGATGGCAGCGGAGTTGTCAGAATGCTTACGAATGGGAGCCGTCCGATTGAGATCAACGGTGACAGCGTGTGATCGAGCTAGCGCGGCGCGGTTAGTTGGCTCGGTGAGTCGGTGACTCGAGCGAGCGACTCGAGTCAATGAGCAGTGCAAACGGTTAGGGTTTGATTTTTAAACCTGAAACTTTGGGGATTTAATTGAGGTATCAAACCAACCCCAAAATTTATGAAATTTTAACTGGAGGTTCCTGACCTTAGGGTTAACCTTTCATAAAATTTTCAGAGATTTTGTGCACTGAAATTTTCTCAGAAATTCAGAAGGTGATTTGAGAGGTTTGACCAAGGTTTGACTTGCCTCTAAAATATTTCAAATAATTTCCAAAAATTATGAAATAACTCAGAGTGTTACCAAACAACCCTAGAACCAGGAAAAATTATTACCAAGGGTTTGACACAGATTTCACCAGAAGGTTTTGACTTGAGATAAATGAGGATTTTGATTTTGAATTTCCCAAAATTCCTTTACAAGAATTTCAGAAAAGTTTCAAGAGCAAGAGGATGAAGGAAAAGTTTTAATTTACCCTCATTTTATTACATTTGAAACACAAGCCAAAATGGGGATGTTACAAGGTCCAGGGGTGATCTTTAACAAAGAGGACCTCAAGGAGGTCTTTTGCAAAGAGGACCCCAAGGCGGAGGGTGATGCTAACGGCTGGGATTTAACCTACGGTGGTCTCTAACGGCCAGGATTTCAGCGGAGAGGTCCTAGCACTAAGAAAATACACGGAAAACCCTCTACGGTACAGATCTACTTGGAGGTGATCCTAAACGGCTGAGATCAAACTAGGGGGAGGTCCGGAGGCTTAAGTTTTTCGGAAAGAAGCCAACGGCTAGGATCTAAACCTGGGGAGGCCGTGGATGGCCACGATTAACCCGAGGAGGTCCTAGGACTTAGCGGCACGCGCGCTATGCCGACCAGACAACATTAATGAGCCATCACGGACATCACTAAACACTAATGATTGGGCCTTAGGACAACTTAAATGCTCATCAATATACCACAAAACCTGTCCGAGTACGACACGGCAAAATCACGAGTTCGGTTGATAGCTCACCGCGGCGATGGGGACCTTGCGGCGCCGACCAAGGCACCACTACACTCACAATAACGTCGCGGACCTACAGAGGACACCCTCGGCGGCGGCGATGAGCAGCAAGCAGGCGGAGATAGGCTAGGAGTGCAAGTTTTCGGCAAAATCGAAAACACGAAAAAGGCTCGATGCGACCTAACCTGACAAGTGCTCGAGCTCTAGGAGGCTAGAATGAACTTACCAGGGTCAAGGTGAGGTTGGAGGAGCTCGGAGAGAGGAGGAAGCCAAAGGCGCTCGGTGACCGGGAACTTCACGGAGGCGAGGAAGAAGGTGATCCCGACCACGAAAAGCAGCTCCCCAACTTGTCCACCCCTGCGATGGTTAACCACAGCAGGTTAGAGAAGGATTAAGGTGATCAAGATGACAAATTGACGAGCCAAGAACTTTGATGGGACCACTGGAGCTCGGAGGCCTTCAATGAGCTCCAAAGCCGACAATGGTGGCAGAGAGGGTGGTGTTCTTGGGTGCTTGAGTTTGAGGACCAGCTCACACTGAGGGAGCTCAAACACAACAAAGAACGGAGAAAGAAAATGAGAAGGGAGGTCTCAAGCTATTCATAGACTGGGAGCTTGGTAATGGTGTGGGCAAAAATCTACTGTGACCAAGAACCATGCCACTACCATGAACCTACTGGATTTGACAAGGCACTAGGGGATGACTTCTTTAGGGCTAGGCTCAGACACATTTAATGCATGGCAGAAAGAGATATTGGGAAGGACCAAAAAGTGACAGGCCACTGCTCCCAACTGCTCGACCACGACACGCACGCGGGCGCGTGAAAATCATGGCGACAGGACCTCCGGGAGGTCGTGAGGGAGAAGAACAGGTGAGAGGAGGTCTGGGCGATCCCGATTGGCATAGGGTGGTCTGGGCGTCCCGAGATCACCAGGTGGGAGGTCTTAAGCGGATGAGGAGGTCTGGGGAGGTCGACCGCGGATTGAAATCAAGGGCCCAACACCCGCGCTGCGAGATCGAGCCCGAGGAGGTCTAGTCGGGCAGTCCGAGGAGTCCAAAGGTGTCGGGTCGACTCGAGTCCGAGTCGGACTCGAACTGAGTTTGAGTTTTAAAATAACACGAGGTTTGGGAATTTAATTGAGGTAGCAGACTAACTCCAAAAATTATGAAATTTTACAGGAGCTTGCCGGTGAGTTATTGACCTTGTATAAGTTTTGTAGAGGTTTTGTGCTATACTTTTCCTCCAAAATTCCACAAGGTGCTGGCCTGATTTGACCAGAATTTAAATAGGGTTTGACTGACCTCTAAAAATATTCAACTATTTCTAAAAATTGTGAAATTTTTCAGAAGAGTCACACAATAACCCAAGAACTTAGGAAAAATATTTCCCGGAGATGACCACAAGATTTGACAGGAATGTTTTTGAAGAATGAGATGTTGATGAAAAGACTTGTGGTTGTTGTATTTCCATAACTTCTTGTACAAGATTTGCTTAGTACACAAAGGAAATACATGATGTAAGAAAAAGTTTTAATTTCTACTCATTTTCTTACATTTGAAACACAAGTCTAAAACTTGGGATGTTACAACCCCTTACAAAAATCTCGTCCAGAGATTTGGCTCGCTTCGGAAAGAGAGAGGGGTAGTGCGGGCGCAAATGATCTTCCCGTGCCCAAGTAGCTTCATCCTTGGAGCGATTTGATCACGAACTTCAAGGAATTTTGATAGCATGATTCCCCGAGACAAAGAGCTCGGCCAAGCGGCCAGAGTCACGAACTTTGGTTTTGACCTGGTAGAAAATGTGTCACTTTAGTTGGCACAGAGGGACTTACCAGGTCCAGATATACCAAGGATTGACAGACTAAGAGATCTTTCTAGGTTCCATGGTTGATGGTGCAAGGTCGTTGTTAGCTGGTGGAGCGATTTGTCTGGTTACTCCACTAACGAACGAGACCTTGACTTGATAACTAGCTATCTGAGTCATCCCCTGTGCTTGATTGATTAGAGGGCTATGGTCCATTAGGTCCACGTAAATTTGAGGCAATAACGGTGGCGATGTCCTTAGATGTATAGGGACGGGAGGGTGTCATGTGAGGACCCGGTTTATTAGGCTTGTCTTGTTTAACCATCCACTTGGTCTAACGATTACAAATCAAATAAACCAAGCCTCGAGATATGTATACTTCCCAGTGCGATTATATGACCCCAATTTTATCAACATGATAATAATCGCATTATGAGCAGTAATGGTCTCTGTTCATATCATTCTATTCTTAATCTCGGTTGGGAGTTCTTTGTTACCAAATAAAACCTTCCTTTTAGCCAAAGTCCAAAGACTTATTTAGAATATTTAAAGGAATACAAGATAAAACTTGTATTATGGTAGGAAGTATTTTTATTAAAGCCTAGACAGATTATCTTGGCTAAAAATATTTTTGTTGCATTTTAGAAATTATTTGGACTTAAAGAAAATTTATTGTCTTTAAATAAATATTTTTGGCCTGAAATCAATATTTATGTATTTTATAAAGTGAAAATGTGGTTTATGAAATTTATCAGGAAATATATTATCGGTAGCTTACGATCAAAATTTCATGATTTTATGAATTTATTTGCTATTTTAAAAGCCAGTCAAACCTTTTAAATATTTGAGTAAGGTTTGGTCAACCAAGCGGTCAAACCCAAACTTCGCCTTTATGGCGACCAGTCTCATGTGTACTTGGTCCAACGAACCATTTGGTCGGCTCGGTCCGTCCCAACGCGAGCCCAAAGCTCACGCAGCGTGATGCGAGCCGTTGATCTTCAATCGAGCAGGCGAAGTTATAACACCCGGTGGCGCCACGTGTACACTTTAATCTCCACCGTTGGATATTGATCTAGCAGCGAGATCGGTGTATGCAGCGGACAACTCGGATCCTTATTCAATTTTCACCGTTCGTTTCCAATCCAGCGTGGCGCCCTTTACCGTTTTAAACTTAAAAGCGCGCTTTTATCTCGGCCAGTTAGATTCAAATCCTCGGCTTTTCCCTTTCAGCGTGTTATAAAGTCCGCACTCCTACGGACCATTGGATCTTCATCGTGTGGCCCAGATTAGTGTATGCATTCGGGCGACTCGGATCCCCGCTGTCGTGGCCGTCCATCCTTGATCTAGCGGTGTCGCTTATTCCTATTTGAAATCGAGCGGCGCATTTACGGGCCTTTGGATTTCAATCCTCTGACACACCTTTTTGGCCGTGGGCCTTTAAAGCCCAAAATCGGTGGATCGTTGGATTTCGATCGGGTGGCCCGAGGCGGTGTATGCAATCGGACCATCGGTTCAATTTCCAATCTCGGCCGTAGAAATTAAATCCAGCGGTGTTGCGTCATCGCATCATCTGAGAAGGTGGCGTGTATTCTTTTAGGTGGCGTTGGATTTCAATCAGCGTCCAGTTGAAAGTGGACCTCAAGATTCCTTTAAGCTCCGTTTTAATCCCGATCGGTAGATCTAGATCGTCGCGGTCCATATTAAATGATCTGATTCAAATCATTTAATCTCTCTATTTATCGTAGCCGCCCATTTCAATCGGATGGTGACATTTATTGAACCTTTACGAGTGCGGTGAGGATGACAATGGGGCCCACATGTCGGTTGGCTCTTATCTTCTTCCTCTCTCACATGTGTGGTCTTCTGCGAAATCAAGGAGAGGATTATCCCCAAAGTTTTGCAACTAAATTTTGGGATAATTAGCCTAAATGGACACCTCATCAAGCTCTAGACTTTTCCCAATTATCACGTAGCTCAACTCCCACATATATAAACCCTAGTTTTTGAGCTGCGACCATTGTTGACCACAAGCTCATTTTCTTCCTTCTTGGTGGTGGAGTTCTTGCTCCTATCCTTTGCTTATCCATCCTTAAGCAGCTTTACTTACAATAAAGATTGGTTATCTTTTGTAGGTCAAATCGAGTTGGCTTCTCTGTCCATCATCATCGGTTTTAGAGTTCTTGGTATCTTTCCATCTTGGTAAGCCAAAACCCGATTTTGATATCTTGAGCATCCTAGGAACCTTAGAAGCTGCTTTGTGAATCATTCTTTTAAGCATCGGTAGCTTCAAGCGGCTTTAAAGCGAAAAGTTGATATTATACCTTTCGGTTTTCATGTCATTTCAAGACCTAGGGTTCTTCTGTCAACTTATCATCTTATTTAGGTTTTGACTAAACCTAGCGGCGGAGACAAGTTGATCTTTCAATTCTTGTCATCATCTATTTTGACTCTTAGCTGAAATATGTCTCTGTTCTCTTGTCGGTCAACCGACAAAATAGGTTTTTGCTTTAGCTTTGGTAATTTAACTAGTTAGGGTTAGACTAAGGTTGGTTTGGGATATTAATTAACCTAAAAGATCATGCTAAGGTTCATTTATGAACTTTTGCATGATCTATACTCTTTTCGAAAATTGCAATCATCTGTTTTGGCTCTTTTCAAATCAAAGCTGGAACTTTGCAATAAACTCTAGTTTGTGTCTTTTGAAAGCGATGAGTTATAAAATGGGTTATTATCAATGTTATGGGTAGTTATGGCTTAAGCATCTGTAATTATGCATTTCCAAATTGATCATGCATTTTTCCTTCATTTGGAGCTTATTGTCAGATTTGACATTTATTGGATTTATTTGTTTTCTATAGAACCTGGTTCATTTGAAGTTTTTGAATCTGCCTCTGATCAACTTTGAACACCAATGAAGTATATTACTATCAAGGCAAGCATCCTCTTTGCACCATATTGAACCCAAATTTTGTACAATAGTTTTTACAAATCCAGTGATATCTGTGCATGCTATTTTTCTGAAAATACAAAATGTGACTTGTAATAGCTAGTTATAACTGACATGGTGGATTACCTTAATTATGACCATACACTCAACTCTAGTGTAATCTTGTATACTATATGGTCCATTTTGATTTGGCTTAGACATGCGGTCTAGAGATTTTAGAGTTTGACAAGCATATCTTGTCAAACATGAAATCTAAGCCCGAACTATTGTTATTTCAAACTCTTTGTCGATTTCTTTAAATCAGTCTTGTATTTAAAATTCAAATTGATCTGGACAAGAGGAAGCTAGTGATAGTGCTTTTGTGCACGAGATTGGGTTTTGTGGTGGACTTGTCAGGGTTAATTAAGGACCGAACTCGACTATTCAGTTCAAGTCCCCACGTACTTCCACATGCAGTGTATGGTATTTATTTGGTTAAGTAAAATGTTGAGACTATTGAGTTGGAAACAGGAGAGTAAGAATATGTGTATTGGCCTGTAACAGCCCTAACTTAGGGTTTGTATTTCAAATGTAAAATTTTGAGGAGAAATAAAAACTTTTGTTGTCTCTTCAAATCATTGGAAAGTTTCTACATTTTTCTCAAGCAATCTCCATTTTCTAGAATTAAATTCTTGTGAATGGAAATTGTTGTCATCAAATTATTAGCCTTCAAACTTGTGATCATCCTCTGCCAATATTTTTCCTAGCATCTTGATCATCTGATATACCTCTCTGAATTATTCCACAATTTTTAGATTTTATTTGCTATTTCAAATGGCCAAGTCAAACTAGTTTGAAATCTGGTCAAACCCTAGGTCAGCATGCTTGTGAATTTTCTCCAGAACAATGCAGTGCATAAAAAGTTCTGGAAAATTTATGAGGTGTTGTTCTCTGTCTCAAGTAGCTACCATAAAAATTTCAGAATTTTTGGAGCTCAGGAGCTACCTCTAAAAATTCCCCAAACCTTCTCTGTCTTTTAAATCAAATTCTAAAAGTACTGTTCCTCGGGCTCGGACCCAACTCAGGCTCGAGTCCGACTCGCGCCGCTTGGCTCGGTCGAACCAACTAGTTGCACCGCGCGCGCTCGATGGCTGTCAGCCGTCCGATGCAGATCGAGCGGTCCACATGTGTGTATGCAACCGACTGTCGGATGCATACACCAATCTCAACCGTCCGATCGGTCGTGCGGCCAGCGTCGTCGAGTCAATCGACTGTCGAATGCATACATCAATCTCGGCCGTCCATCTCAGATCAACGGTCGATACATTCTTGATCGAGTCTAAAGTATCATTACGCGCACCGTCGCCGTCGACGACATGGGTCCGCTGTCGGCATCAACCTCGTCTTCTCCGCACCTCACCGGGCTCGCGGCGTGCGTGCATGTTTGCCACGTACCTGCGTCGGCGCCACCGTTATGCCCTCGTGTCCGGTGGGATGCATCGCGTGACTTCATAAAGCCACGAGCTCACCCACTTCTTCTCCTTTGCGCTCTCGTGCTATCTCCGCCCAAATTTCCTTTCCGGCCGGAGAAGAACCCGAGAGCAACGCCGCCGTGCTAGCGCCGCCCTCGTGCCATTAACCCCTCCGTCGCGATCCACTCTCTTCGCCGCATCCATTTTTCCCATCACGAGCTCGTGGCATCCAGTGAATCGTCCGGAGCCACTTCTTCGTCCCCAACTCCGGCGCTCTCGGCTCCGTGAGCTCATTTGCGCTCTGGTGAGTTTCCAGCTTCGTTACTTGGTCCGTTAGGATCGCACTGATGCACTGAGTCTAATGACGGCTTCATTTTTATCTTTGGTGCATCGTTGAGGTTGTGCGACGCCTTCTTCTCCAAACTCGGTAAAACGCCGCCGTGTCAATTCCGGGCACCACCGTCCTCCTCCATCATCAAGACCGTGGGCTTATCGTTCCTGGTGTCTCCGCGATCCCGTGGCGCACCTTCTCGAAGCTGCTCGAAGTCTATAGCGCCTTCTCTGCGAGAGCCGTAGCTTCTTCTCCGCCTCCGGCCGTCGTGAGCCCGTCTCCGGCGACCATTGGGCTCCGCATCACCGTCATCGAGTTCGCGAGTGCCTTGCGAACCAGAAGGTACCACTAACTCGTCTTGAAACTCACTGGTTTGCTTGTTCGCCTGCGCGGCCGCGCCGCCGTGCCCGTGCTCGCCGGTGAACCGCCGGTGACGATCAGTTTATCTCTAATCAAGTCTACTTTGAGTCCCTGACTTGTGGGCCCTATTGGCTAATCGCGTTTAGAAATCGTTTAATCTCACCGTTATATTTCACCTTGAGTCTCTGATCTGTGGGTCCATGCTGTCAGTTGTTAGTTGTGTAGCTCTGGTAATGCGTTTTCTCTGTTGGGAAACGTATTTCTTTGTGAGAGTATGTAGGTTTGCACTTTGGTAAGCCGAAGACGTATTCTCGAATCGCCTTGGCGTCACTTTTCGGTAATTTGGTCGTCTGTCGACATTTTCATGTGAGCCCATTTATCGGTGTCGAGGCTAGTTGGCTGTGGGTAGAAAAAGGATTAAATGCTTTAGTAATTCTGTAATGCTTTTCTGTTGCACTGATTAATACATTTAAGCTTAGAAAATGCATAACTAATTAAATTTTTATCCAAATTGCATGAAACCAGTGCTGTTAATTTTCATTTTAAGTGTGCTATTTGATAAAATTAACTTCACCCATGTCTCTGTAACAAGAATCTGGTAACTAATAAAATGATGTCTTATGTATCTTCTAAATTAGAAAATGTATATCTCTTTCAATAAATGTCCAAATCCAGTGAAACCAATTCTGAAAAATCTCATTTTTAGTATACTAATTATTAGGGTATGCTGTAGATACTGTTTCTGTTCATGAAAAATTGTTAAGGAATTAACTAGTGTTTGATGTGTTTTAGCTTAGAAAATTATTAGAAAATTCATAGAAAATTCATAATAATTTAAAATGATTTGTTCTCTGTTTCTAAAATTTTGTTATTTCATGCTTAGGCTGTTGTGTGAGTTTTGGCTTGATTTGATGTTGTTGATTGTTTGAGTTTTGTCGGTGTTATTCGTTCTTATTTCTTTGTTATGTTCGATCGTTGAAGCGATATTTGCGGCAACCACGAGGACGATCCTCACACCTTATTGAGCAACGACATCCGGGCAAGCGGTTTGATCATGATTAATCGAGTATTTTAAAGTTTAGTATTTTATTTCAGCTGTATGTATGCATCGCTTAATTTGTGTTAAAATGGTTAGCTAAATCCTGTAGATGCATATCCTGTAGACAAAATATTGATCTCTACTACCTGAGCCTAGGTTATTTCTTTGTGATCGAGAGATGTTGGATGATCTCTTGTCACTTAGTAGATCTGATTTCAACAGCTTAGACATGCTTAGTATCGGTAGAACTGGGCGGTTATCGACTTTAGTCGGTAACCTTGATCACACAAAATTTAATACAACTTTATGTTTCAGCATTCTTGCTATGTTTAATTGCAAAATTAAAAATGAAAACAAAAATGATTTAGACTTGGGCACAATGGTAAGGCTGGTGTGATCTGTTGGGTGTGTGGAAAGGTGCCCAAGTCGATTAAGGACCGAGTTACTTGCGCCACCGTCTTGAGCATTTTGCGTGCTAACCACACTAGAGTATATGGGACCTCTCTTGACCTAGTACTTTGGCGTGTATTGGCTCGGGTGCAGGAGGTCGCGGGAGGGACGGAGGTGGGAGCATGGTAGTTGTCAGAAAAGCTTTATCACGAGTGGGTAGTTGTCTTTTGGCTTTACCATGTAAGCGTATGGATTTCTATCCATACGAGCGGCTCGTAGTTAATACACAATATTGGAAAAAGTCTCGTAGGACTTAGCTGTGCGACATACCTTGGAGTGTGCTTTGGCTTAAAGGCGATGCAAGTGTGGGTACATTGGTACACCTGCGGGGTTTAAAACTATTCGAATAGCCTCGTCTAGGTTATGGACACGCTCGGATCGCCCCAAGAACTAGACTACAACATTTTAATTAAAACTTGATGGGTGGTACGAATCGGGGATTAGTGCTATGTTGTGGTGACTATTGGGATAGTCACTTCTAGGTGGTTACTTGTATCTACCTTTATTTATGATTATTTTAACCAGTAAAAATGAATTGCAAACTTGCCTTTAAAGCTGTATTACATTATTGCAAATGAAAATTGGCTTTATGCAAATGAAACATATGGCCTCCACTAAACAAGCTTTGCATGTAGCATATTGCAGTGCGCTGGTTCACACGTCGGTCTTGCGGGTACAAAGACAATCTTTGTACTCGGTGCTTTGCTTAATGTTTTTGTTGCGAGAGGAAGAAGGTGAGCCTCGGGGTCCTCACTACGTGGTTTGTCTTTGTCGCCGTGGGTGGCGACTAGGCTTGGCGGTCGGTCGGATGCCTTGTGGGTTGAAGGCACACTGATTGGCTTTGTTTATAGCCATCTTATGGCACTTTTGCTTCCGCTGTCGTTCTTGTCTTTCTGTTGTTATTTGTGTACCTTGTGGCCTGTCGGCCTTTGTATGTAATAACTGTACTATTTGTTTATCTTCCTTTTGTAGTGTGATGTTTGGACTCTATGTTTGGAATGGAGTTGATGCAGACTTTTGTTGTTAGGTGTGTATACTGCTTCTGGGAAGTATACATATCTCGAGACTCAGTTTATTTGATTTGTGATGCTAGGACCAGGTGGTTGGTTAAGCATTACAAGCCAAATAAACCGGGGTCCTCACATGGCCTTGTATGGCATAGATGCTTTGGTCTGAGGACTGCGTTTTATGCCATGTGAGCTTTGTATGTCAGTATCAGATGTTCTTAGGAGGGTGAGAGCGTATATGTGCCTCGTCGCATATACGATACCTTAATGGTGCTGATAGCATTCTACTATGGGTGGGGAGCCCAATTCGCTTTAAATTGTTTGGATCGGCATTACTGACACAACATGTGTGCCCTGTGGTTAGTAGGTGGTATAGCCTACACAAGTGGGATCAGTTCACACATGGGGGTCCAACTCAATAGTGTTGGCTTGTTGAAAAATACCAAATCTTAGTTTCCCGGTCGGCATACCAAAGGAAGTATGTCATCATTCGGAGGCATCCAGAGGCAACGAGCTAGCTAAGTCATGTGGGTAAAGATGTACACCTGCAGGGTATAAAGCTGTTCGAATAGCGTGTCCACGGTCATGGGCGATAACTTGAGCTGATATCACTGTATAGAAATTTTGATTTTCAAAATGGGGTTTCGGTTTATTTTCGGTTTGCATGAGGGAATCATGTACTGTACTGTTTACTTTTATGTCATTTACTTACTGTTTTTAAGCAAACTTTGATTTATTAAATTGCTTTATCAAAACTTAGCCTTTGTAGGTTAAGATGTATCGCTTTATGCAAATTTGAACCTTTATGCCTTCCTGTTGTAACCTTATGCATGTAACAACTCTACTCCTTTGATTAGGCTCTAATAACCACTTTCTTTTATTAGTTTGTGTAAGACTTCTTTGAGTACCTTCCGTACTCAAGGTGCTACCACCTATTGTTGCGGTGAGGATGGTTTCTCTATGAAGTACCAGTTAGCGCCGATCGGGGTGGCGCTAACGAGTGCGCTACTTCTTTCCTCCACGCAATTGCTGCGGGTGGATGAGGCCATTGGTGGGCGTTTTCCGTTTATTTTGCTTCCATTGTATCATTAAAGTGACCAAGTCACTTAATATTGTAGTATTAAGAATGATGTAACCTTATGTTTAACTATATCAATGTATGACTTGTATGTGTTTGATGCAATGTTGATGAAGGATATATATGCAATGGTCGTTGATCACGAGAACCATTGAGAATCATATATATCAGGAATCTGTTTCTTTGGATTTGTCACTTGTTAAATTTATATCTTTAGCATGGTATTAATAAAGGGCAGCTTGTTCCTTCATTAATAATTGTGCTCTGATATGAATTTAATTAGTAACATTTCCATTAACAGGGGTCCTCACGGCGTTGGTATCGAGCATCGTTGCTGTAGGTTAGAAGTAGCATGGCGAAGTTGTTAGAGAGTCTTCTAATAAAATTATTTTCAAGCAGTAGTATAATTTTGAAAGCTTAAGTATGACATCTTTTATTTCTTATCCTCCTTAATGTCACTTCTTATCCAATTTTCGGTTGGTTTATTTGAAAGTGAATTGTTTCTTATCTTGTCTTCTTGTCTATAGATGAGCGGTTGGTACTTGGTCAAGGAGACTCGGCGAAGATGTTGATGGGTTCCAGCATTACTTGGGACATGATGTGGCGCTCAATTTCACTTATCGGTAGAGTCGCCATTTATCGGCGAGATCGAGGACCGAGGATGGAGGAGTATCGCGCCTTCATCAACGTCATCGCTAGGCATGTAGCGGCGGTGTTCCTTCTTGTGTCAAGCACTTGCCACCTCGGGCGATGGCGGTTGAGGCGGCAAGTAGGATGATGAGCCTTCTTCGTCATGATTTGTGGAATTGTCTCAACCACCCTCGACCATTTCCCGAATCGGGGCCCTACCTGCGAAGTGAGCATGTTCTGAGATACGATTTGGCGAAGACCCTCAGTGCGGCGGTTGGCGAGGATGGTCGCATCATGGACCAAATCCATCGTTGTCTCGTAAAGGAGCTATGGGAAACTAGGCATCGCCTTAATGAGGCCGGAGTACTGCTTTGCTTGGAGTCAACATGAACGCGTTCTTATAGCGTGCTTTATGGTGACAACGAGACCTCCCTGCAGCTGCTGCACCACCTCTTACCGACTTAGGAGTGGCGGGTGCGTGCTGTTTATGGACAAGTCGCCAAGCCGGATGACTGCGAGCTTTCTCGCACTCTGCGGTGCACCTCACGGAGGTCATCATTGCTGCTAGGGTCCCCAGGCGTCTCATTAGTCCGTTGGATCTGTTGATCTTGGTTCCCCTGGAGCTCATCTTTTGAATGAGTTCGGTGAACTTCTTGGGATCTTTACGCTAGCACCTCGACGATGAACCCTCGTGGTTGAGTATCTTTTAGGCTAGTAGTTGCCCTTAAATAAATTGTATGTAATAGAGGCGGTAGTATTTTGTACAAAGTATGTAAGCTTAACTTTAGGTTTATGTCGACATTATGGCCATTTGTAATGTAAAATGGAACAGAAATTTTGTTGTATATATATGAAGTTTAGGTTTGGTGTTAACTTGAATGCATAACATAACATGATGCATTATATATGCGATGTTGTTTCTTTTCTAATTGCAACCTTGTTTGTGTTTGCGAGTATATCCTTGTTATGTTGTTAACCATGGTGTGGTAACAGGATGGCGGGACCTACTACTCGTCGCAAGCGCAACAAGGGAGGGCATGTCGACTCCGTGCCTCATTCTCGGGGAGGGCCAGCCGAACCCTCCGGCTCGTGGTCGCAAGGTGGTTCCCGGAAGAGAGCTTCCTCCACCACCTTCGATGGCGATGTGCTCATGCAAATTAGCGCAGCCGGATGGACGACAGCGCATCACGGAGGCGGTGCGCGCAATACTTCTTCCCCTGCTGCGCCAGCTGTTAGAGCAGGAGGCCACCATGTGCAGGGTAGTCTCGCTGACTTTCAGCGGACTAACCCGCCGGTGTTCTCCAGTTCTCAGGATCCCATGGAAGCGGAGGATTGGCTTCGAACCATTGAGAAGAAGCTCTTGATTGCTCAATGTTCCGAGAGGGAAAAGGTCCTTTTGCGATTATCATTTCGATGGACCAGCTAGTATATGGTGGGATAATCTTCTTGCCATTCAACTGCTTTGGACATGTCCCTACAGGATGAGTTCGTGGAAGCTTTTATGAAGCTCACATTCTGAAGGGTCATGATGATCAAGCAACAAGAATTTCTCGCTCTCAAGCAAGGCGAAGTCATTACGAATATCGCATGAGTTCAACTTTCT
Source organism: Ampelocalamus luodianensis (assembly GCA_036346255.1). Taxonomy (NCBI): domain Eukaryota; kingdom Viridiplantae; phylum Streptophyta; class Magnoliopsida; order Poales; family Poaceae; genus Ampelocalamus; species Ampelocalamus luodianensis. The sequence continues at coordinate 56,360,984 of CM070625.1, read as the reverse complement.
TGCAGGTATGCCGATGATGTTTAGTGACCTTCGTCGTGAAACGGTTCTTGAATGGGCTATCGAAGAACTGCGGATGGTCAGTAGCTTTGCATGACTTCCGGAACTTCTCTCATTTGGTCAACAAAGCAATTGTGGCCGAAAGCAAGAGCAAGGCATTGGATGAGTCGCGCAAGCGACAGCGGACTTCACAGTTCATTCCTGGTGGCAGCTCACCAAGGCCTCGTATGTGGTTGTCTAGACCACCACGAGCACCAGCTCCTTTTTCACCAAGGCCAGCGGTGTTTGCCCCTCGCCCATCTCCTCCTACCAGTCAGTCAGGACCAAGTGGAAATCAGCCCCGTCCTGTCAACAATGTTAACCCAGGGGTTATCTGTTATCATTGTGGTCGTCCGGGGCATTATGCCAACAAGTGTGTGGCAAAGCAGCAAGGATTACCTCCTGTTAGACCATATCCAGCGCCTGTGCGGCCAGCCCCTTCGCAGAGGCCTCCTATTAAAGCGATCGGCTCGGTCAGTGGGCATGTGAACGGATCAACTGTGAAGCGGTGATACACAGAAGTTGTTATGGGTATGCTCCTAGTTAATTTCAGACCAGCTACTGTTTTATTTGACTCTGGAGCATCTCATTCTTTTGTTAGCAGCCATTTTGTTGCTCGACACCAGTTAGACATGCATACCCTCCAACCATCTTTTATTATTCAATCACCTGGGTCGGTTTTTAAAACCAATCGGAGTTTCTTTGTGAAGTCAACATAATGATCCTTGGGGTAAAATTTTTAGCAAATCTAATTGTGATTGACTCTAAAGGGTTGGATGTCATTTTGGGGATGGATTGGTTGTCCAAGGACCAGGGTCAAATCAATTGTTCCCAACGGTCTATTTCTATGACCAATGCCGACGGCATTCAAGTTGTTTATCATTCCAAAGCAATTGGCTCTCATCTTTGTGCTCACCAAGTTGATACCACTCCTTCTTTGGAGTCAGTACCAATTGTCAGTGAGTATGTTGATGTTTTCTGAAGACCTTCGGTTTACCACGGATCGGAAGTGGAGTTAAATAATTGAACTAGTTCTGGGAACGCTCAGATATCGAGAAGTCCTTATCGAATGCCGTCAGCGAGTTGGTTGAATTGAAGAAACAACTCGGAGAATTGCGACAAAGGTTTCATTCGTGAGTTCCTCACCTTGGGATGCCCGGCAATCTTTGTCAAAAGAAAGACAACACTTTACGGATGTGTGTGGATTACCGTCCAGTTAAATGAGGTCACTATCAAGAACAAATATCCTCTGCCTCGAATTGATGATCTTTTTGATCGGTTGGTTGGTGCCGCGTCTTTTCAAAGATTGATTTGAGGTCGGGCTATCATCAAATCAAGGTTAGAGTGAGGACATTCCTAAAACAGCTTTCTCTACTCGTTATGGGTTGTGCGAGTATCTTTGTTATGTCCTTTAGTGCGACCAATGCTCCGACTTATTTCATGAATCTTATGAATTCGGTGTTCATGGAATTCTTGGATAAGTTCGTTATCGTGTTTATTGCGACATTTTTATTTATTCAAGTCGATGAAGACCATGAACAACATTTGCGACTTGTCTTGGAAACACCGTCGGCATCATTGTATGCTAAGTTCGACAAATGTGCTTTACGGCTCGAGAAGTTGCCTTTACAGGGCATGTGTTATCGAAGGAGGTATCATTGTCGATCCAAGCAAGGTACAAGATGTGCTAAATTGGAAGCCTCCCAAGAGTGTCCCAGAGATTGGAGTTTTCTTGGACTTGCGGGTTATTACCGTAGGTTCATTGAAAATTTCTCCAAGATTGCTAGACCTTTGACTCAGCTCTTACAGAAAGGAAGAAATTTGAATGGTCGACTAAATGTGAAGAGAGTTTTGGCTTTTGAGAACTCTCTTGACTAAAGCTCGATTCTTACTCTTAGGATGTTCTTAAGAGCCGACATTTATTGTGATGCATCTCGCCATGGACTTGGTTGTTTTCTTATGCAAGAAGGCGAGTTGTGGCATATGCATCCGGCGATTCGCCCTCATGAAGTTAATTATCCTACTCATGATTTAGAATTGGTGCCGTGGTCCATGCGTTGAAGATTTGGCGACATTACCTTCTAGGTAATCGTTGTGAGATCTACACTGATCATAAAAGCACGAAGTACATATTCACTCAATCGATTTGAATATGAGACAAAGAAGATGGCTTGAGGCGATCAAGGACTACGACATGGGTATTCATTATCATCTGGTAAAGCCAATGTTGTGGCGACGATTTAAGCGAAAGTCACAATGCAGCTGCATATCTTCTCTTCCTACAGAAAAGACACGTGTGCTGATTTTGGTAGCAAGTCTTGAATTGGTGGGAGCAGGTTTCCTCATTGCATTACATGTGGAGCCTACCTTAGAATCTCGGATACGGAGGCCCGGCGATCTTAGGGTGGCGAAATCAAGGAGAATATGAAAGCGAGTAAAGCCAGCGGATTTTCGAAGATGATCGCGATGCGATTCGATATCGCAATCGTTTGGTAGTACTGCGATTACGAATTGAAGAGTCTAATTCTCGAGAAGCTCATAATTCCAAGTTTTCTTTGCATCTGGGAGTACCAAGATGTACGAGATTTGAAGAAAATATTTTGGTGGAGCCAAATGAAGAGGCAAATTACTCGATATGTTCTTTGAATGTGATATTTGCCAAAGGGTTAAAATTTGAACATCGAAGCGGTGGTACCCTTGACCTTTGCCTATTCCACAATGGAAGTGGGAAGCGATCGGTATGGATTTTGTTCTTGGTCTTCCCAAGACTTCCAAAGTGCGATGCCATTTGGGTGATCATTGATCGTTTAACTAAAGTGGCTCATTTTATTCGGTCGGGACCGATTTCAATGGCAAGCAATTAGCGAGCTTTATATTGCTAGAATTGTTTGTCTTCATGGTGTTCCTAAAGTCATTGTTTACGTAGTGGTCCTCGGTTCACTTCCCATTTTGGAATAGCCTTCATCGGGCTATGGGGACCGAACTCTCTTTGATCATGCTTATCATCCTCAAACTAGTGGTCAAGCGAGAGAGTGAATCAAGTAATGGAAGATCTTCTTGAGCCTATGTGCTATCTTATAGCAAAGGCGGAGAAATCTTTGCCATATGTGGAATTTTCCTACAATAATAGCTACCAAGCAAGTATTCAAATGTCACCTTTTGAAGCCTTGTATGGGAAAGCTTGTAGGACTCCATTGAATTGGTCAAGTGCAGTGAAAGATCATTCTATGGCCCGGACTTGGTAAGGGAAGCGAGAAGAGCAAGTTCGCTGATTGAGATTGTCTGAAAGCTGCAGATCTCGTCGGAAGAGCTACGGCGATCATCGCCGTCGTGAGTTGAGCTTTGAGGTAGATGACCATGTCTATCTTAAAGTGTCACCCATGAAGGTACTCATCGTTTGAGTAAAAGGAAGCTCGCACCTCGTTATATCGGACCCTTAGAATAATTGCCAAGCGGAGTGCGAGCTTATCAATTAGAACTACTGAATCACTCTCGATGCATGATACTTTTCATGTGTCTCAATTGAAGAAATGTCTTCGTGTTCCTATTGAGGCAACTGCTTATGAGCATCTTAATCTCCAACCTGATCTTTCTTATCAAGAACGACCAGTGCATATCCTCGACACAATGGAGCGGGGACAAGAAATCGTCTTGTCAAGTTCTTAAAAATTCGATGGGCTAATCATTCGAGGATGAAGCCACATGGGAGCGAAGATCGATGCAGATTGAACACCCCATCTTTTTGTTGTTTAGTACTTTCCTTTGAATCAAGAAAGGGAAGTTTAAACAAAGCAATGTAAACAAAGATGTAATAATAACACTATGTTGTTATATAAGATTCTTCTTTGTTATTTTTGAAGGAAATCAAAACAACAGATGTTGAATTTCTTCATAATTCATCTCCATTTCACTTCTTCTGATCTTAACTTGTTCCAAATCTAGGGACGAGATTTTCTTAAGAAGTAGGTTTGTAACAGCCCCAATTTTATCATGATAATAATCGCATTATGAGCAGTAATGGTCTCTTGTTCATATCATTCTTATTCTTAATCTCGATTAGGAGTTCTTTGTTACCAAATAAAACCTTCCTTTCACCAAAGTCAAAGACTTATTTAGAATATTTAAAGGAATACAAGATAAAACTTGTATTATGAGTAGGAAGTATTTTTATTAAAGCCTAGACAGATTATCTTGGCTAAAAATATTTTTGTTGCATTTTAGAAATTATTTGGACTTAAAGAAAATTTATTGTCTTTAAATAAATATTTTCGACCTGAAATCAATATTTATGTATTTTATAAAGTGAAAATGTGGTTTATGAAATTTATCTGGAAATATATTATCGGTAGCTTTGATCAAAATTTCATGATTTTATGAATTTATTTGCTATTTTTAAAAGCCAGTCAAACCTTTTAAATATTTGAGTAAGGTTTGGTCAACCAAACCGGTCCAAACCCAAACTTCAACCTATGGCGACCGGTCTCATGTGGACTTGGTCCAGCCGAACCATTTGGTCGGCTCGGTCACGTCCCAGCGCGAGCCCAAAGCTCACGCGTGATGCGAGCCGTTGATCTTCAATCGAACGGGCGAAGTTATAACACCCGCGAGCTGTCCACGTGTACACTTTAATCTCCACCGTTGGATATTGATCTAACGCGCGAGATCGGTGTATGCAGCGGACAACTCGGATCCTTATTCAATCTTCACCGTTCGTTTCCAATCCAGCGTAGCGCCCTTTCCGTTTTAAACTTAAAGCGCGCTTTTATCTCGGCCGTTAGATTCAAATCCTCGGCTTTTCCCTTTCCGCGTGTTATAAAGTCGCACTCCTGCGGACCATTGGATCTTCATCGTGTGGCCCAGATTAGTGTATGCATTCGGACGACTCGGATCCCCGCACAATCGTGGCCGTCCATCCTTGATCTAGCGGTGTCGCTTATTCCTATTTGAAATCAGAGGCGCGCATTTACGCGGGCCTTTGGATTTCAATCCTCAACACACCTTTTTGACCGTGGGCCTTTAAAGCCCAAAATCGGTGGATCGTTGGATTTCGATCGGGTGGCCCGAGGCGGTGTATGCAATCGGACCATCGGTTCAATTTCAATCTCGGCCGTAGAAATTAAATCCAGCGGTGTTGCGTCATCGCATCTCGAGAAGGTGGCGTGTATTCTTTTAGTGGCGTTGGATTTCAATCAACGTCCAGTTGAAAGTGGACCTCAAGATTCCTTTAAGCTCCGTTTTAATCCCGATCGGTAGATCTAGATCGTGCGGTCCATATTAAATGATACGATTCAAATCATTTAATCTCTCTATTTATCGTAGCCGCCCATTTCCAATCGGACGGTGACATTTATTGAACCTTTACGAGTGCGCGGTGAGGATGACAATGGGGCCCACATGTCGGTTGGCTCTTATCTTCTTCCCTCTCACATGCGCGATCTTCTCTGGAAATCAAGGAGAGGATTATCCCAAAGTTTTGCAACTAAATTTTGGGATAATTAGCCTAAATGGACACCTCATCAAGCTCTAGACTTTTCCCAATTATCCGTAGCTCAACTCCCACATATATAAACCCTAGTTTTTGGCTGCGACCATTGTTGACCACTGAAGCTCATTTTCTTCCTTCTTGTGGTGGAGTTCTTGCTCCTATCCTTTGCTTATCCATCCTTAAGCACTGGCTTTACTTACAATAAAGATTGGTTATCTTTTGTAGGTCAAATCCAGAGTTGGCTTCTCTGTCCATCATCATCAGTTTTTAGAGTTCTTGGTATCTTTCCATACTGGTAAGCCAAAAACCCTAGTTTTGATATCTTGAGCATCCTAGGAACCTTAGAAGCTGCTGTGAATCATTCTTTTAAGCATCAGTAGCTTCAACTGGCTTTAAACTGAAAAGTTGATATTATACCTTTTCGGTTTTTCATGTCATTTTCAAGACCTAGGGTTCTTCCTGTCAACTTATCATCTTATTTAGGTTTTGACTAAACCCTAGCAGCAGGACAAGTTGATCTTTCAATTCTTGTCATCATCTATTTTGACTCTTAGCTGAAATATGTCTCTGTTCTCTTGTCGGCTCAACCGACAAAATAGGTTTTTGCTTTAGCTTTTGTAATTTAACTAGTTAGGGTTAGACTAAGGTTGGTTTGGGATATTAATTACCCTAAAAGATCATGCTAAGGTTCATTTATGAACTTTTGCATGATCTATACTTCTTTTTCCGAAAATTGCAATCTGTCCTGTTTTCAGCTCTTTTCAAATCTGAAAACTGGAACTTTGCAATAAACTCTAGTTTCTGTCTTTTGAAAACAGTGAGTTATAAAATGGGTTATTATCAATGTTATGGGTAGTTATGGCTTAAGCATACTGTAATTATGCATTTCCAAATTGATCATGCATTTTTCCTTCATTTGGAGCTTATTGTCAGATTTGGCATTTATTGGATTTATTTGTTTTCTATAGAACCTGGTTCATTTGAAGTTTTTGAATCTGCCTCTGATCAACCTGAACCTGCAACAGAAGTATATTACTATCAAGGCAAGCATCCTCTTTGCACCATATTGAACCCAAATTTTGTACAATAGTTTTTACAAATCCAGTGATATCTGTGCATGCTATTTTTCTGAAAATACAAAATGTGACTTGTAATAGCTAGTTATAACCTGACATGGTGGATTACCTTAATTATGACCATACACTCAACTCTAGTGTAGTACTGTATACTATATGGTCCATTTTCAGATTTGGCTTAGACATGCATATCAAAACATGGTAGAGATTTTAGAGTTTGACAAGCATATCTTGTCAAACATGGAAATCACAACTGAACTATTGTTGTTTCAAACTCTTTGTCTAGTTTCTTTAAATCAGTCTTGTATTTAAAATTCAAATTGATCTGGACAAGAGGAAGCTAGTGATGGTGCTTTTGTGCACGAGATTGGGTTTTGTGGTGGACTTGTCCGGGTTAATTAAGGACCGAACTCTGACTATTCAGTTCAAGTCCCCCACGTACTTCCACATGCAGTGTATGGGCGCTGTTTGGTTAAGTAAAATGTTGAGACTATTGAGTTGGAAACAGGAGAGTAAGAATATGTGTATTGGCCTTGTATGTCATAGATGCTTTGGTGCGAGGATTGCGTTTTATGTCATGTGAGCTTTGTATGTCGATGTCGGATGTTCTTAGGAGGGTGAGGCGTATATGTGCCTCGTCGCATATCGATACCTTAATGGTGCCGATAGCATTCTACTATGGGTGGGGAGCCCAATTCGCTTTAAATTGTTTGGATCGGCATTCATCGACACAACATGTGTGCCTGTGGTTAGTAGGTGGTATAGCCTACACTAGTGGGATCAGTTCACACATGGGGTCCAACTCAATAGTGTTGGCTTGTTGAAAAATACCAAATCTTAGTCTCCCGGTCGGCATACCAAAGGAAGTATGTCATCATTCGGAGGCATCCAAGGCAACGGGCTAGCTAAGTCATGTGGGTAAAGATGTACACCTGCGGGTATAAAGCATTCGAATAGCGTGTCACGGTCATGGGCGATAACTTGAGCTGATATCACTGTATAGAAATTTTGATTTCCAAAATGGGGTTTGGTTTATTTTCGGTTTGCATGAGGAATCATGCCTTTATCTTTATTTACTTTTATGTCATTTACTTCTGTTTTTAAGCAAACTTTGATTTATTAAATTGCTTTATCAAAACTTAGCCTTTGTAGGTTAAGATGTATCGCTTTATGCAAATTTGAACCTTTATGCCTTCCTGTTGTAACCTTATGCATGTAACAACTCTACTCCTTTGATTAGGCTCTAATAACCACTTTCTTTTATTAGTTTGTATAAGACTTGCTGAGTACCTTCCGTACTCAAGGTGCTACCACCTATTGTTGCATGTGAGGATGGTTTTCTCTATGAAGTACCCGTTAGCGCCGATCAGGGTGACGCTAACGAGTAACGCTACTTCTTTCCTCCACGCAATTGCCTGCGGGTGGATGAGGCCATTGGTGGACGTTTTCCGTTTATTTCGCTTCCAGTATCTTTATTAAAGTGACCAAGTCACTTAATATTGTAGTATTAATGAGAATGATGTAACCTTATGTTTAACTATATCAATGTATGACTTGTATGTGTTTGATGCAATGTTGATGAAGGATATATATGCAATGGTCGTTGATCCTGGGAACCATTGAGAATCATATATATCCGGGAATCCTGTTTACTGGATTTGTCACTTGTTAAATTTATATCTTTAGCATGGTATTAATAAAGGGCAGACTGTTCCTTCATTAATAATTGTGCTCTGATATGAATTTAATTAGTAACATTTCCATTAACAGGGGTCCTCACATGCGATATACACACCTGTTACAAAATCATGCATCAATTCCATTCATACACATAGAGCGAAGCAAAAGCAACAAGCTGAAAGACATAGATAATAAAAATAGAGTTATTACAAAAGAGGCCAGGCCAAATAACACATGAGTAACTAATTTAAGCAGTGGAAGCAAAATGGCCATAAGATGGCGATAAACAAAAGCCAATCGGTGTGCCTTTACCCACAAGGCAACCAACCAGGACCGCCAAGCTAATCGTCCCAAGCAGCGCATAACTTGACTCACAAAAGTGAGGCCCTTGGGGCTCACCTTCTTCCTTTGCAACAATTAATATTAAGCAAAGAAGATGAGTACAATTATAACCATAGATAGATGACAACCAACCTAGAAGTGACTAACCCATAGTCACCACAACAATAACATGAAGTACCCCTTCATACCACCCATGTCAAGTTTAAGTTTGTAAAAGGTTGTAGTCTAGTTCTTGCACGACCTTACCAAGCATGTCCATAACCTAGGGCGAGGCTATTCGAATAGTTTTAACCTGCGGGGTGTACCAATGTACCCACGATAGGCCGCCTTTCCAGCAGCCACGGTTAGCACACTTCCTTTGGTATGCGAGGCATGGCTAAGTCTAACAAGACGCTTTCAATGGGCGATGCTAATTAAGAGCCGCAACCCACGGAGAAGGACACATTAGGCAGCCTAACCGGTGCGCTAATGCTCCCCTCCAACACCACAAACACACACACACAAGAACACACCCACCAACCAGCTCATAATTAACACCTCCCAAAGTACTTAGTCAGAGAGGTTCCATATCCCCTCGTGTGGTTAGCACGCAATAAAGCGCTTGGCTTAGTGACACAAGTAACTCGGTCCTTGGGGACTTAGACACCATTCCAAACACACCCAACAGATCACATCAACATACCATTGTGCCCAAGTCAAGATATAGTTTTGTTTTCAGTTTTTGATTTGTAAATCAATAAAACACAAAGGTTGGACATAATGGAGTAGTATAAGTATTTGTGTGATCAAGATCATCGACTAAGTCGATGATCGCCCAATACTACCGATACTAGGCATGGCTAAGCAATATTTATCCGAAATCTACTAAGTGACAAGAGCTCATCCAGCGAACTCTAATCACAGCAAATAACCTAGACTCAGGTAGTAGAGGATAATCATTTACCTACAGATGATGCAACTAGAGGTCTAACTAATCAATTTAACAACAAAATAGTAATGCATACATAGAAGTTAAACAAAATATTAGACTTTAAAAGTAATGGGATCAAATGGGAAATGATCAAAGCGCTTGCACGCTTCTTTGTTGCTCAAAGCTGTTGCGGAGGGTCGTTCTCGGGGTTACCGCAAATGTGAAGCCTAAGCGAAAGAGCGAAAACAACCAATAAGACGAGCAACACTTAAACAAAAGAGCAAGCAAAAATTATCCAAATGCGACGAAATTTATACACAAGGTAAAATACTAATATACCTAGCCATAGAAACTGGAAAACCTAATTTGGATTTGTGGTGCAAAAGATATCCCCTAAGAACCTATTTTTGGCCATAATTAGGTACTGTAGCAAAAATATTTTCTAGAAAGATTTTGAAGCTGAAACTTTTATGGTAGTTAGATACTGGTATTATAAGGTTACATGTAAATTTTTGGGTCATTTGGAGTTATATTGAAAGAGTTATGATTTTTCAAGTCATGAAAATGAACAAAATTAAATTGCATGTGAAATCTTGTCAAAAACAGTAACATGCCTAACACCAATTTCATCATTTAGTACTTTATTAGAGGAAGCTAACAAAATTGGTTTCACTAAAAATTGATTTTCAGAGAATTAGTTATGCAATTTACAAGTTAATTGCCAATTTTAGAATAACAAGTAGAACCTATTTCTAAACCAATTTTAAAATCTGTTTAAAGGAGCCGAACTAAACTCCTATTCATTTTTAGATTAAAGTACAGTTCAAACTAAAGCTAACAAAATTTGAATCAACTGATTTGGGTTTAAAATGAATTAGTTATGCATTTTTGAAGTTGAATACCTTTTTCAGTTTGCAAATAAAGCTTTCGGGAAACTCATAAATGCCATTACGACGTGGCTGATTATGGACCGTCGATCTGGATCGGACGACCACGCGCGCGGCCAACACAACACACACATGCATGAGCACCGTTGGATCGGACTCCAGCGGTCGGATCATGGTGACGTTCGGACCTCGCGACGTTTACCTATCTGGGCCGTCAACAAGCGATGGAGGTTGAGATCGAAAGAGCATTGGGCGACGAACGTCCCCACGATCGGCCGATGATCAAGTTTTGGGCGGCGGGAGTGGATTGGGCCGCTCGCGATTTGAACAGCGGCCCCTAACCAAAGGGGCCCACTGTTAGTGACGCTATGTCACGTGCGGGGTTTAAATGCTGCGCGCATTGGGGATTCGAAGATGGCGGGCCTGGTCGGTGGCCGTGGGCCACGCTGCGTGGAGTTAGCGCGCGGGTGATTAAAATGTGCGGGCCCACATGCAGCGGCGAGGAGGTGGGTTTAGGACGGCTAATGATTACTAACCGTGATTAACAATGATTAGCAATGATTAGCACTAAATGACTTGAGCACGAGCTCGGAAGAGGTTTAAAAGTGGGCCGCTTTGTCGGCGACGAAAGGCGGCTAAGACACATTAATTACCGCAATGATTAGGCATTAATGAGCGTCATTCTGCGTGTCCGAGCGAAATTACGACACCGCGTTTTAGTCGAACAACAAAAGCGAGGCACCTCCGGCTGCCGTCGGCGACCCAAAATGCGGCGGAGGGCCTAAGTGCCAAAATGGAACGCAATAGCATCACGCACCCATCGGGACCACCCACCGTCGGTGGTGTCCCGAAGCAGGCTAGCCGGCGATGGCGGCGGCGACCAAAGCGGCGAAATGCGAAATGACCAAAAGCTCGCAACAAACCATTCCGGCGGTGTCAAAGCTTCTAGGGGCTACTAGAAGGGTACACGAGGGTAGGGAGGTCGAGGATGGACGGAGTTGCGCGGCGATGAAGAAGGTTGCGGACTTGGAAGACAACTCGGAGAAGGTGCTCGAGCAAAGATAACACGGCCGCGTCATCGGGTTAGCTCAATCAAGCTCAAAGAAGTTCCCGAGTAAAGAATTGAAGAATAGAGCTTCTTCTGGTGATGAGGAAGAAGGGGTGCTCACGGCCGAAAAGAACAAATCCCAAAATTGAGCTGCTCTGTGAAAAGCAACTACAATTAAGTTAGGGTTTTGCTCCGGAGGTGAGAGGCACCTGCTGAAACAAAGAGAGGAAGAAAGCATGCTGGAGCACGGGTTGCAGGGAGCTCCACTCAACAATGGCGGCTTTAGGTGCTTTTGGTGTTTGAGCTCACAAAGCACCGAGGATGCTTGGCAAGACTACCGGGTTTTGAAAGGGAACCGAGGAGAGCCAGGAGCTACTTATAGCTCAAGGAGCTCAAGCTAGGTTAAGCCCAAGCTCTCGGGTGGGTGGGTTCATACCCACGCCATGGGCACGAGTGAGTGACGGAGGCGGTAGGAGACGACTTTGGGAGGAGAAGGCGGTGTGCATTTAATGCATGGCGGCATTTAGCCGTTAAAGGGCTCAAGGAGGTGACAAGTCACCTCCTCTCTGCCATGGCGCCCAGGGCGAACGCGCGCGTGGCGCGCGAAGAAGATGACCGAGGACGCGGTGGCCCCACGTAAGCGAAACAAAAGTGGTTCGAGTCCAACACGCTTAAGTGGGTTGAGCTCAACCTTATCGGATGTTGGCCGTCGGATAGGGTTTACGGCGCGATCGACGCCATTTTGAAAGGACCGGCGCAAGTGCGGTCCGCGGCGGTGGATCGAGAATCCAGCGGTGAGAATCGAGAGGGCAATCGGAGGGGTCAGAATGCCTACACGGACGCGAGCCGTTCGATGGAGATCAACGGTCCCCATCGCCAGTAGCGCCTCACGAGCCGCTTCGGTGCGGTTAGTTGGTTCACCGAGTCAATTGACTCGAGCGAGCCCGACTTCGCGCTGAGAAGCGAGTGTAATCCGGTTAGAGTTTTGATTTTAAAGCTGAATCTTTGGGGATTTAATTGAGGTGTCAAATCAACTCCAAGATTTATGAAATTTTAACTGGAGCTAGCTGACTTAAGGATTAACCTCACATTAAATTTCCAAAGATTTTTGTGCACTGGAATTTTCTCAAGAAATTCTAGAAGGTAAAAACAGAGGTTTGACCAAGGTTTGACTTGCCTCTGAAATATTTCAAATAATTTCCAAAAATTATGAAATAATTCAGAGGTGTCACCAAGCACCCTAGAACCCAGGAAAAATTATTGCCAAGGGTTTGACACAAGATTTGACCAAGGAGGTTGTTGACTTTAGATACTTAAGGTTTTGATTTTGAATTTTCCAAAATTCTTTTACAAGAATTTCAGAAAAGTTCAAAAGCACAAGGATGTAAGAAAAGTTTTAATTTACCCTCAATTTCTTACATTTGAAACACAAGTTGAAATTTGGGATGTTACATGTCACTCAAGTCAAATGACCGAGGACAATCCAGATGGTAGCATTCCTCTTAGGGGAAACGGGGTAGGCTTAGCAAGGCTTGATAAAACCGAGGTGGTGCCGGGCACCAGATGGAAGAGCAAAACAAAGACCATCAATAGTAGCAAAAGATGGGGATACAAGGGAATGAGATGCTCCTGAATTGAATAAAATAGTATCAGGGCAAGAGGTAACAAGAAGCGCACCTAACACGGCGTCGGGTACCTCATGTGCTTTCCCAGCTGAGATGGAGTTGACTTGAGTACGAACAACCCTCAGGTCACGATGTTTCGCGGTGCGTGATCGAATCACGGACGCGAAAAAAGCGAGGTTCTTTGCAAGTTTCTTAGGACAATTATTAGCATAATGGCCCTTGTTGTTGCGGAAGAAAGCAGTGATCTCCGCAAGAGCCCTCTTACGACCCTTGCGAAATACCTTTGGCGCTCCCCCTCCCCCCGAACGAGGTTTTGTCGACCATCGCTTTTGTAGGTCGGGAAGCCAAAGCGCTAACTTGTCTCGCGACTCAGTGAACAAACCATCCAAGAACTTCTCTTGTTGGCGGCATCGGTGGCGGCGAGTCTTGCTTGATGCACGAAGAATCTCTTTGTTGTAGTTCTCTTGACTTGGTGATCACCGTTTGAGCTACACTCCTTGGGGTAATGATCATTCCCCTCACAAAGGAAACAAGTGACTTTGGCAGTCGGACATTTTTCGGGTAGGTGGCTTTGGTCGCAATTCGGACAAGCTGTAGTGCATTCGCTGCTGTAGTGTCCTTCCTCACCACAGTGTTTGTGGACCTTAACCCGCCCCGATTGACAATCTTCGACGACGTGGCTCTCCTCACCAAGGCCACAGCAGAAAAGAGGTAGTTGCCGTTCCTCAGGGCAATGGGAACAAACTCCATCACAATCACCTGAGTGGAGGCGCCTGTGAGTCTTGTTCGGAAATCTGGAGACAGGGAGATCTCCATCTCCTCCAGCTTGCTGACCTAGTCCGCTGCTGGACTGTCCAGACATCCTGGTATGAAGAGATGGGTTAGCAGCGCAACCCGCAAACTAGAAGCTGAACGACGCGAAAGAAAACCGAGGACTAGGAGTCCTACGAAAGTTGGGTGGGGATAGGTACTAAGATGGACAAGGGACAAGCCCGGCGAAAGCAAGGAAAAACAATTAAAATCTCCACCAAACGAACTCCGAAGCTCAAAACCAACATAAAACCAACGCAAGAGCTCAATTTACAAAGCAATTCCACTGGTATGACTAACTCGTATGGAAGAGCGAGCAATCGGTTTAGGAAGGTAAAATTTCAGAAATCAACCTTGGCTTAATACAGCTAAAAGCAAGGTAAAACCACCTAAATGAGGGTCGGACACGAAGCTAACTCATATCACTCCTTACCCTTTTATTCCCACAAGTTTTAGTTGAATTATCCTCTCATTATCTACCTTCTTTAGAACCTTTGAGCTTGCTGTCGGAAATTGACGCTTGCTGTCCAGATTTTGCATCAAGCTCCTAGTCCAAATTCACCATTCCGAGCTTCAAAACCTTGTAGAAGGGCAGCCAACACTTCAATTTGCCAAACTCATTGGTTCCCAAAACCCAACTTAAACGATAACAACTATCTTCGAAGGAAGATGAGAGGGAAAATAATTTTCCAAATTTAATCAAGAATAAGGTGAGATGAGCAAGCTAAGATAGATAAGGAGTAAAATCTGAGAACTTACTTAAGTTTTCGTAAACTATTTGAAAGTAAGTTTTCAAAATATCCTAAAGCGACCAAGCTAGGGTTTCTACGGTCAAGATGGCTCGATACCAACTTTGTGAGGACCCGGAATATTTAACTAGTAACACTTAACCTCCAAATGGTTCTAGCATTACTAATTAAACATTCTAAGCCTCGATGGGCATATGCTTCCCAGAATTGCAGCACATGCACATCATCACAAAATTACACATCATTTCCATACAACATACATTAACAAGTCTAGTAAAGGACATAGATAAAGTAAGTTGTTACAAAAGAGCCGACCGGCCAAATAACACAATATACAAGAACGACAGCGGAAGCAAAAGGTGCCATAAGATGGCTAGAACAAAAGTCGACCGGTTAGCCACATAACCCACAAGGCAACCGACCGGGCCGCCAAGCTAGACGCCTCTAAGGCTACCACAGCACAACTCACAGAAGTGAGGCCCCTCCAGCTCACCTTCTTCCTCTGCAACAAATACATTTGAGCAAGATACCGAGTACACAAAGGTACTCTTAAGGCGACGTGTGGAATAGAGGACCTATTCATAAACTACATGCAAGCTTATTTAGGTGGAGGTTGTATGTCTCATTTTGCACAAAGCCAACTCTATTTGCAATAATGTAATACATTCAAGAGCAAGTTTGCAAATCTGTTTTGTTGTCAAAATAACAGCGAAATAAAGATACATACAAGTAACCACCTGGAAGTGACTATCCCAATTGTCACAGCCCCAACAATTAAAATGGATTAATATGTATTTCATTAGCATGCATTATTGAATTCAAACCATTTCATAATATATTGCACTTGGAAAATCTGTTAAAAACATGAACATACCCTTCAAAGTTTGAATTTCAATTCGAACCAGTGATAAAAAGTTGTGATCATCATCTGAAATCAATTTATTTAAATACTACATTAATTATCAGGAATTAATATAACTTTTCCCAAATTTTTGGGACTAGTTTGAACCTCATTAAAATTCAAACAACATTCATAGACATACAACATGTTTGAATTTAAATATCACAAATTATATTATGAACAGTAGGGTTTTATAATTTTTATGGGAACTATATACTCCCAGGAACCCCCAGAAATTATTTCATGATTTTAGGAATTTTATTTCTAATTTTAATCCCCTGGTCAAAGTAGAGGAAATGAAATAATTCTCAGTCAAAACCCTGAACCCTAAACCGACTGGCACTATTCCTTGGACTCGAGTCCGACCAGGCAAACTGACTCAGCTCAACCGCCTAAATGCACCAACGCATGTAGGCTTTCGGATCTAAATCCTACGGTCCCGACCTCTTATGGCTCAACGGCAGTCAGGACCGCCTGGGTGGTCGTGAGTCATCCGATGGACATCCAACGGCCACGACCTCCCCTGCTCTTTTCGATGCTCGTCCGCCTAAGAGGTCGTGAGCCATTTGATGCAAATCCAACGGCCACGACCTCCCCTGCTCTTTTCGATGCTCATCCGCCTAAGAGGTCGTGAGCCATTTGATGCAAATCCAACGGCCCACGACCTCCCTTCCCTTATAACACTCAATCCCGCCTAGGTGATCGTGAGCCATGTGATTTACATCCAACGGCCCACGACCACCTCTTCTCCTCTGACTCACGTGCACATGACTAAGTCTCTGTCGCCGTGGGCCCGCGTGTCGGTCCGTCTCGACCTTGCGCAGAGCTCCTCGCCATGTGTCGAGCTTCCCGACGCGTGCTCGAGCGGCGCCAGTGGACGCCGTCAATCCACCGCCGCATGCAACCACTCCGGAACCACCTCCTCTTCAAGCCGCCTCCATTGCCGTCATCGCCCGGGCATAACACCCCTCGAAGCCCTTCCTTCTCCTCACTTCTCCTCGGTTGTGAGAGGAGAGGGAAGCTAAGCTTGAGCTCATTTCTCGTAAGCTTCCACCTCGGTGCCCTCGGCTCCTCCTTTGCATGCCTTGTCCATTTTGCTAATGCGAGCCTCTCTCGTTGCTTGTAGTTCTTGTTCCCACATCGTGCTCTCGGCGGCTCTAGAGCGCGCACCCGCGGACATCTTCAAGCTTTCTTCGTTGTCAAGAGGTATTATCCTCCAACCACCGCGTCACCTTGTATGCTTTAGCTCACTGACCAAAACCCTCACCTTGTTTCAGCAATGCACGACAGGCTTAGTGCAATTTGAAGATTTGATCATTTTCGGCCTAAGGACACCCGTTCATCTCCCACTTCAAATCGGTAAGCCTTTCTTCAATTCTTTGCTCCTACAGCATGCCCTTAAGATCTTGAAGCTATTCCAAGCATTCACTGGTCTTGGTTTTGCTCAGGATCTCCTCTCGTCGCTGGCCGTTTGTCACCGTTCTTCTTCTCCGGCGCCAACGCAGCTCCGGCATCTCCAAGCTTCCCCGAGCACTCTTCCTTGCTCAGGTAGCCTTCTCATAGTCCCTAGGACCCTGGGCACTCGCTTGTTTGTCGCTGCGGAGCTTCTTTATGCTGCTTGCACTTTGCCGTAGCATCGCCGCCGCTCCACTCCGGCTAGCCGCCGGTACAGGCCGGCTTAGCCGTCGAGACCACTTCCATTGGGAGCGCAGCACTATTGTGCACCTAAGCATACTCTTGGTTCACGCCGCCGTGGCCGGAATCGCCGGCAAGCCGTCGGTGAAAGCAGCGAGGGACGAAATCCGTTGTCGTCGCCGGCCAGATTCGTAGCAACGCGTCATTAGCATTAATTGTAATCATTAGCATTTAATTGATGTCGGAAGTGATTGGTTAAGCCCGACGTTTGGACCCAAGTCCCTAAACACGTGCTCGGAGATAAATGCTGCGAGTTAATCTAGACCGTCGGATGCGAAAGGCAGTGCAGATTTGTGAGACATTCGGACCATCCTAATGCACCTCGAATGTGGGCCGTTGGATCTTGATCCAACGGCTCATATCGTAGCCCTAGGGCGCACACGCGATGCGCGCGCCTCATGATGGGCGTGGCGGCGGGCCGCTGGTCAGCGACCGTGGCTAGCTGAGCCTCGGTGAGAAAAGCGGTAAATGCGTTATAAAATCCGAAAACCATCTACTGGCACACTGAGAAATAGTTATAACTTTAGAAATGCATAACTAAATTATTTTAACTCCAAATCACATGAAACCACTTCTGGAAATTTTCACTTTTAGTAAACTTCATATTAAAATTAGTCTCAAACATGTCTCTGTAGCAGAGAGGTTTATTTGGAGATTAATCCATTTAAAACCATTATTGTACAATAGGAAAAGGGCTGATAACTTCAAAAATGCATAAGTAATTATTGGAACCTCCAAAAACAGTGAGACCACTTTTGATAATTTTCATTTTCAGTGAAATTAATTCTAAAAATGGTCTCCATGTTACCTCTGTCACAGAAACTATTTTGGGAGAATATACTCCTTAACTCCATTATTTTTATACTATAAAAGGCTGATAACTTTGAAAATCAATAACTAAATCATAAAAACTCCAAAAAGGACAAACTCAACTGTTTTTAACTTATAACAATATTGCCTATTTATCTATGTGATCCACGTACTCGCCACTGTTCTACAAAATTTCACTTCATAATTAAATTACATAATGACGGCTTATTGAAATCTGAAATTCAAACCATTATAACTTTCACATGCTAAATCAAAATGAAATAATCCTTTCACCAAAAATCATTTAAAATCATGACCTAACTACTGTAGAAAAATCATGCATTTTTGAGTATTTTGGTTTTTGAGTTGTTTTTCTCGGTATTTATTGGATGTTATAATTATATAGATCCCGAGCATATTGATATCGACACTTACGCTACTGAGAGCGAGCAGCTACTGTACCAGCAAGGCAAGCATCATTTGAACTTTCTTTTGCATCATATTTGATCCCAGTTTTGGTTAAGATAGTGCAATGATAATTGCTTGCATGCTATTTTGATTATGTCAATATTTTTGTGATGTGTAGTTTAGTTATGTCCTATGCTTGAGGTTAATCTTGAATTATGCCAACCCCTATATGCTTAAGACAGGATGTGTGAATTATGGGTTATAGAATTGCTTAGCCATGCAAGTCTAGATACGGTAGTTCGATCGTCGGAATAACTTGGCGGTTTTGGGATACACAACTCTTACTTTATGTTTTTACTTCAGATCTTTGTAGCTGTTTTATGAGTAAAACTTTGTCATTTTAAATGAGATTTGGTCCGGACAAGTGTTGGTTAGTGATGGTGCTTTGTGCACGAGCATTGGGTAAGTGGAAGGACTTGTCTGGACAATTGAGGACCGAACTTTGGGTACCTACTGTTCAAGCAACACTCGTGCTGCCACACGCGGTGTATGGGTGCCGTATGGTTAAGTAGGGGAGGGTTTTATTGTGTTAAGTCCTTGGTGGTGTAAGGGCATAGCGACCGTGAAATCCTATGTTCTTTGAGAGTCGATGTAATCCTTTATAGTGTGCAAGGGAGCACCAATTCTTTTGTTTTGATTGCATCGGTATTTCCAATATAACTTGTGAGCCCCTAGCAAGTGCTATCAGGGCGCTTGTACTAGGCAAGGAACCATCTCACAAGGGGACTTAGCTCAATAGGGCTTTCTTCTTTGAAAATGGTGTATCTTGATTTACCGTCAGGCATACCATAGGAAGTGTGCTATTTCGGAGGCCTCGGAGGCTTACGGGCTAATCAAGTCGTGTGGGTAAAGTAGTACACCCTGCAGGTATTAATCTATTCGAATAGCCGTGTCCACGGTTATGGACGACCGCTTGAAATTTGTGGTTGCTTATTGTTAGACTTTTAATTAAAATTGTGGTTGAACTTGGTATTCGTCATGGGCGGGATGTTCATGTGTTTAGTACATCAAAGTGGGATGCCACTTTGGTCTTTGCATGATTCAATTGTTTATTCTTGAAATGCTTTATTACATGTTTTACTTCTACTTCAAATCTGATTTTAAATGGGCACATAAAAACTAGTATGTGTAGGATGTTAATTGTTGCGTCTCTTTCGCAAAACTAAACCAATATGAGCCATCCTTTGAATGACCCTTATGCATAACTATTTTTATTTGTGTAAGACTTGCGAGTACACTTGTACTCGGCCCGGATGTTTTGGCCTTTTCGGGTGAGGAAGGTTATGATTATGATGATCTCGCTAGTGTTGACTTGGGTGACACTAATGAGTAGTGTGCTACCATTTAACTCCCGATCGGTTGTCGATGGGTGATGGGCATACCACTCTGGTCTTTTGCTTTATTTATTTACTTCACGCTACTTGGTACTTTACTTGAATTTGGTGGTCGGCGTTTGTAATAAGTTGTAGACTATGACTATTATGCAGTATGTCTCTTTATCTCTTGTTGTATGCGTTGTATGGATGTAATCAACGTTGGATGAGGGTATGAGTATATTGGTCGTTGATCTTGGGAGCCAATATATGTCATACTCGTTGTTAACGAATTCCCATTTAACTCACTAAGTGTGGTGCTTCGAATCAAGGGAGAATCGACAATCATGTAGCGCTCGCAAGGGAGCAGCGCGCATGATCGTTGAGGCTCTAGTATTCGGCTAAGCCTCTCACTTGGATAGAGTTAAATTGGAATTCATTTACCGGAGACCCGTAATTATGTCCCTAAGACCTTGTCTAATCTCGGTCTTATGGAGATAATTACCCGGGTCCCCACACCAATAGTCACCACAACATAGCACGAATCCCAGATTCGTACCACCCGTCAAGTTTTAATTAAAAGGTTGTAGTCTACCTCTTGAAAAGCTTACCCAAGCGTGTCCATAACCTAGGACGAGGCTATTCGAATAGTTTTAACCCTGCAGGGGTGTACCAATTTACCCACACTTCAGACCGCCTTTAAGCCACAAAGCACACTTCCGAAGGTATACCGGCACGGCTAAGTCCTACGAGACGCTTTCCAATATTGTGCATTGACTACGAGCCGCTCGTATGGATCGGAATCCATACGCTTACATTGCAAGCCGAAATACAACCAGCCATCACGGGGGAAGCCTTTCGGACACTACAATGCTCCAGCACCATCCCTCCTCGACTCCTGCGACCGAAGCCAATACACGCCAAAGTACTAAGTCAAGAGAGGTCCCATACCCTCTAGTGTGGTTAGCACGCACAAATTGCTCGGATAACAGGTACTCACAAGATGTTCGGTCCTTAATTGACTTGGGCATCATTCCAGTCACACCCAAAAGCACACAAATCATACCATTGTACCCAAGTCTAAATCCTTTTGTTTTTAGGTTTTAGTTTTCATAAATAGACATGGCACAAGGTGAAAATCATAATCATAATAAGTTTTATGTGATCAAGGTTATCGACAAGTCGATAACGCCCATTTCTGAGGAAGCTAAGCATGGCTAAGCAATTAATTCGCAACTACTAAGTGACAAGAGCTCATCCACGAGCTCTAATCACAGCAATAACCTAGGCTCACGGTAGTAGAGAATAATCATTTGCCTAAGGAAATGCATCTACTAGGTCAACTAACGACAATAGTTTAACACAAAGTAGCAATGCATACATAGAAGTTGTAATCAACATAAATACTTAAAATACTGGTATTAACATGATCAAACTGCTTGCCTTGCTGGGATTGGTCTTGCTGCAGAGGAGTGCTCGGGTTCAATAAATTCTTGAACCCTAACGCAAAAGGCGATAAAACCAATAAGAACGAAGAACACCAAAAGGGACTCAACAGCAAAGAACATCCAAATCCCATGAAATTTCTACAGCAACTAGAGGTTGATTTTAGACAAATTTAGAAATAAGAATCACTTCATTTGGACTTAGTATGAAAAAGTTATGCCCTAAACAATTTCTCTCAGTCTGAAAAATCCTAATTAAATTAATTTCGGTTACTGTTCATGGCAAAAATTTCTAGAATGATCTGGAATCTGAAATTTTTATGGTAGGCGGCTAAGGTTATCCTAAGAATAGCAAAGTTGAGTTCATAACATTTGGAGTTATAATGAATTAGTTATGATTTTTCTAAGTTCTAAAACTAGCATATATCACTCTTCAAGAACATGAATAAAGACAAGACCTAGTTTAGATTAAAGCATGTCTACAGACAAATTTTACCAAGTTGAGTTTGCTCAGTTTGGATTTACCAAGAAAAAGTTATGTATTTTACAAATTTTCAATGAATTTCTAGACAACCATTTTCACTAAACAAGATCATGCAGTTAAAGTCATTTTCTGCTACATAACAGTGCCTAAATTCATTCTCAAATTAAAGTTCATACTATAACAGAGCTATAGCAACTGGAATCATTAAAAAAGGAGCTAAAATGATAAAGTTATGCACTTTTGAAATTTGAAACATTAAAAGACTTAGAAAATTTAAGCTCTCGGGAGGTCCAAATGAACTGAAAGACAAAGGAGAGGTCGTGGGCCGTTGATCTTGCATCGCAGGGCCACAGACCTCGAAACTCAGCGCTCAAAAGACCTCCTCCCGCTCTGGGGAGGTCAAGACCGTTGAGATTAGATCCAACGGCCACGACCAGTGCATGCACAGCGCATGCAAAGGAGGTCCTCGCGCCTAATGGAGGTCGTGCCGTCGGATCGAGATCTGGCGGTCCCGAGCACTAGGGGAGGTCTAAGGCTAGAACCTACAGAGGAGGTGCGGGCGGCTAAGATCTCACGGAGGAGGTCTTCAACGGTCTAGATCTCCGAGAGGAGGTCTTTGCGGTCCACGATCAAGCGAGGAGGTCTGAGCGGTGTGATTTACGAGGAGGTCTTGGATGGCCAAGATCTACTCGGGAGGTCCTATGCGAGTGGTTTTAACGGAGAGATGCGGGCGGTCGATTAGACCTAGGAGGTCCTGAACGGTCCAGATCGACGCGAAGGGAGGTCCTGAGACTAAGGATTTTACAAAGGAGATCTAACGCTCAGATCTAAATCCGGGGAGGTCGTGAGCGGCTAGGATTGAGCCGAAGAGGTGCAGCGGGGTTTTCTTTGTAAAAGACCAAGGGTGGCTTTTGACAAAGGGGACCCAGGGTGGTCTAGGGGTGGCCTTTGCAAAATGACCAAGGGAGGTCTTTTGCAAAGAGGACCTCGGTGGAGGTCCAGGTGGTCTTTAACAAAGAGGACCTCAAGGAGGTCTTTTGCAAAGAGGACCCCAAGGCGGAGGGTGATGCTAGCAGTGGGATTTAACCTACGGTGGTCTCTAACGGCTAGGATTTCAACGGGAGGTCCGGCACTAAG
Source organism: Ampelocalamus luodianensis (assembly GCA_036346255.1). Lineage (NCBI taxonomy): Eukaryota > Viridiplantae > Streptophyta > Magnoliopsida > Poales > Poaceae > Ampelocalamus > Ampelocalamus luodianensis. The sequence continues at coordinate 56,338,083 of CM070625.1, read as the reverse complement.
AAAATACATGGAAAACCTCTCTGATGCAGATCTACTTGAGGTGATCTTAAGCGGTGAGATCAAACTAGGGAGGTCAGGAGGCTTACGTTTTTGGAAGGAGCCAGCGGCTCGGATCTAAACACAGGGAGGTCGTGGGCGGCCACGATTAACGAGGAGGTCCTAGGACTTAGCGACGCGCGCGCTATGCCGACCAGACAGCATTAATGAGCCATCACGGACAGCACTAAACACTAATGATTGGGCCCTAGGACAACTTAAATGCTCATCAATATACCACAAAACCTGTCCGAGTACGACACGGCAAAATCACGAGTTCGGTTGATAGCTCATCGCCGGCGATGGGGACCTTCAGCGCGCGACCAAGGGCACCACTACACTCACAATAACGTCGCGAGACCTACCGAGGACACCCTCGGCGGCGACGGCCTTGAACGCCGGCGAGCCGGAGATAGGCTAGGAGTGCAAGTTTTCGGCAAAATCGAAAACACGAAAAAGGCTCGATGCGACCTAACCTGACAAGTGCTCGAGCTCTAGGAGGCTAGAATGAACTTACCAGGGTCAAGGTGAGGTTCAGAGGAGCTCGGAGAAGAGGAGGAAGCCGAAGGGGGCGCTCCGGTGACTAGGAACTTCGCCGGAGACGAGGAAGAAGGTGATCCCGACCACGAAAAGCAGCTCCCCAACTTGTCCACCCCTGCTATGGTTAACCACAGCAGGTTAGAGAAGGCTTAAGGTGATCAAGATGACAAATTGACGAGCCAAGAACTTTGATGGGACCACTGGAGCTCGGAGGCCTTCAATGAGATCCAAAGCCGACAATGGTGGCAGAGAGGGTGGTGTTCTTGGGTGCTTGAGTTTGAGGACCAGCTCACACTGAGGGAGCTCAAACACAACAAAGAACGGAGAAAGAAAATGAGAAGGGAGGTCTCGGGCTATTCATAGCACGGGAGCTTGTAATGGTGTGGGCAAAAGTCTCTGTGACCAAGAACCATGCATCGCCATGAACCTCTTTGGATTTGACAAGGCGGTGGGGATGACTTCTTTAGGGCTAGGCTCGGACACATTTAATGCATGGCAAAAAGAGACGTTGGGAAGGACCAAAAAGTGACAGCCATCGCTCCCAACAGCTCGACCACGACACGCACGCGGCGTGTGAAAATCATGACGACGGACCTCCGTGAGGTCGTGAGGGAGAAGAACGGTGAGGAGGTCTGGGCGGTCCCGATTGGCATGGGGTGGTCTGGGCGTCCCAGATCACCCGAGGTGGGAGGTCTTAAGCGGATGAGGAGGTCACGGGAGGTCTCGACCGCCGGATTGAAATCAAGGGCCCAACACCCGCGCACGAGATCGAGCCCGAGGAGGTCTAGTTGGGTGGTCCGACCGAGTCCAAAGGTGAGTCGACTCGAGTCCGAGTCCGACTGGACTGAGTTTGAGTTTTAAAATAACCTGAGGTTTGGGAATTTAATTGAGGTAGTAGACTAACTCCAAAAATTATGAAATTTTTACAGGAGCTTGCCAGCTGAGTTATTGACATTGTATAAATTTTGCAGAGGTTTTTGTGCTATACTTTTTCCTCCAAAAATTCCACAAGGTGCTGGCCCACAGTTTGACCAGAATTTAAATAGGGTTTGACTGACCTCCAAAAATATTCAACAATTTCTAAAAATTGTGAAATTTTTCAGAGGAGTCACACAATAACCCAAGAACTTAGGAAAAATATTTCCCGGAGATGACCACAAGATTTGTCAGGAATGTTTTTGAAGACTGAGATGTTGATGAAAAGACTTGTGGTTTTTGTATTTCCATAACTTCTTGTACAAGATTTGCTTAGTACACAAAGAAAATACATGATGTAAGAAAATTTTTTAATTTCTACTCATTTTCTTACATTTGAAACACAAGTCTAAAACTTGGGATGTTACAAACCTCCCCCCTTACAAAAATCTCGTCCCGAGATTTGGCTCGCTCGGGAAAGAGAGAGGGGTAGTCTGGACGCAAATGATCTTCCCGTGCCCAAGTAGCTTCATCCTTGGAACGATTTGATCACTGAACTTCAAGGAATTTTGATAGCATGATTCCCCTGAGACAAAGAGCTCAGCCAAGCGACCGGTACGAACTTTGGTTTTGACCTGGTAGAAAATGTGCCACTTTAGTTGGCACGGAGGGACTTACAGTCGGATATACCAAGGATTGACAAACTGAGAGATCTTTCTAGGTTCCATGGTTGATGGTGCAAGGTCGTTGTTAGCTGGTGGAGCGATTTGTCTGGTTACTCCACTAACGAACGAGACCTTGACTTGATAACTAGCTATACGGAGTCATCCCCCCGTAGCCAGTTGATTAGAGGGGCTATGGTCCATTAGGTCACAGAAATTTAAGGCAATAATAGGTAGGTGATGTCCTTAGATGTATAGGGAGAGGAGGGTGTCACTCAAGTCAAATGACCGAGGACAATCCAGATGGTAGCATTCCTCTTAGGGGAAACGGGGTAGGCTTAGCAAGGCTTGATAAAACCGAGGTGGTGCCGGGCACCAGATGGAAGAGCAAAACAAAGACCATCAATAGTAGCAAAAGATGGGGATACAAGGGAATGAGATGCTCCTGAATTGAATAAAATAGTATCGGGGCAAGAGGTAACAAGAAGCGCACCTAACACGGCGTCGGGTACCTCCTGTGCTTTCCCAGCTGAGATGGAGTTGACTTGAGTACGAACAACCCTCAGGTCACGATGTTTCGCAGGTGCACGTGATCGAATCACGGGCCGCGAAAAGAAACAAGAGGTTGCTGCAAGTTTCTTAGGACAATTATTAGCATAATGGCCCTTGTTGTAATTAAAACTTGACATGAGTGGTACGAATGGGTAATTCATTCTATTGTTGTGATGGCTATTGGGTTAGTCATCTCCTAGTTGTCTTTATGTTATTACGTTATTGTCTCGTTATTTATGCAAATAATATTCAGATTGCCAAAATTGCCTTCAACATATTATCTATTGCAAATAAAACTTGCTTTATGCTGAAAATTAACCTTGAGCCTTCTCCTTTGATTAAAACCTGCATGTAGTAGTAACTAGGTCTGTTACCCGTAAGTCTTACGAGTACATTTTTGTACTCATTTGCTTTGCTTATTTGTTGCAGAGGAGGTTGATCCCCTAGGGATCGACTTTTGTGAGTTTTGCTGCGGTATGAACGACTAGCTTGGCGGCTCGGTTGGTTGCCTTGTGGGTAAAGGCACACTAATTGGCTTTGGTTTATCGCCATCTTATGGCACTTTTGATTCCGTTGTTTACTTAGTTATTTGTATATCTTTTGGCCAGTTGGCCTCTCTTTGTAATAACTCTCTATTATATATGTCTTTTGTTCACTCTAGTTCGTGCTTGGCTCTATATTTGTATGGAATTGATGCATGATTTTGTAAAGAGATGTGTATACTGCATTTCTGGGAAGTATACATATCTCGAGGCTTCGACTTATTTGATTTGTGATGCTAGGACCAAAGGATGGTTAAGCATTACAAGCCGAATAAACCGGGTCCTCAC